>CM057820.1:66883792-67483792 GCA_030067965.1 Latrodectus elegans
ACTAAGAACAACAAGCAAAATTATTAATCTAATTACTGAAATATTTCTTCATTTTTTTTCAATACGATTAAATAAGAAGGAAAGAAATTTTAATAACGGAAAGAGATTCCGTTATAAAAATTGCTCAGATATAAGCTTTCAATACCTTTTTTCAATCATTTTATTTTATATTAAATTCAATTGTGGCGTAAATTAATTTTGATGGAAACAAGACTAAAGCTATAAGATTCTAATGTTTCAAATTTTGATATGAAATCAAAATGATTAATTGATCAGTTATATTACAATTAAATCCAAACAAGTTATTAAAGCTTTATTTACAAATATTTAAATTTTTCATAACGTATTAATATTTTGGAAGTTTAAGTCTACGGGTAAAATATTTCAAATAGCTTTTTAATACATTAAAATAAGAAAATATTCGCAATATTGCACGAGTGTATAAATACCGAAAATATTCATTAAAAACATAAATTTTTAAAATTGACTTATAATAATTGATTTTGCTCAGATACAGCATTAAATTTATTTCATATTCAAAACTACTGATTTTGAATTAATTTTCATAAATGTAAAAATAAAATTGAATTTTTATCAAAAAAGGTGACATTGATTAACCAAACTGGATTAAAAATAAACAAAAAAAAGAATTTTTAAAATTGTCAGATTTAAATTTATGACTATAAATAAATATAGATGCATAATATAATTAAAACATTTATAAGGAAAGCTCAAAAATATATAGCGGACAGTCATTTGTTTTATCGATATTTTGTACAGCATTTAATTACTATGTCCATATTTTTTAACTGTTTAAAATCATTAATAAAAACTGCTTAAATTTAGCACATAAGTATGATCTTAATTCTTTCTCTTTATTTCATGCTAAAAATTTCAAATAAACTAATTTAAATAAATTTAAATCTTAAACTTCAAAACTTTTTTACAAAATTTTCTGTGAAATAAAAACAAAAACCACCCCCTCCCCCAATCAAATAAATTCGATTATTAAAGAAATACTTATTAATATATAAAATAAACAACATATTTAATTTCTAATACAATAAATCATTTACATCTTATAATTTTAGAAAACAAGAAATGTCATTAAAAAAAAATTTACTACTTTAGTACTTTTAAACAAAAAGATATTGAATAAAGTAAAGCTTTAAAATAATAATAAACACAAAAACTCACAATGAATCTATCTTTAATACAATACACTATATCATTAAGATAAGCAGAAATCCTCCATGTAATGAAATTGTTATAATAAAAAAACACAACTTAAAAAACTATAAAATAAAAAAAATAAAGCAACTTCAATCAAAAATAAGAGACTACAGACAGATATTACATTTCTTTTTCGCCAATTCAGAAAGAGCATCAATTCTTTGTGAGAAAGTTCAGAAAAAAAAATGAAACAATATCGGTGTACAGGCGCCACTTTGGCATCCTTGCTCTCATCAATCATCTCGCCAAAATTCTCCGATCATCTTAACTTTCTTTGGCTCTGAAAAATTTTTCCGATAAAAAAAGACAGCCCTTGCACAAAGTAACAGTAAATGAATGAAATTCGGAGAAGATGGATGGCGGAAAACTTACAGTACAAAATAAAAGACAAGGGGTGACCAATAATAATTGACCGACACGCCATCCATTGAGGCGAGAGCTAACGGTAAGCATGAAACCATTTTGGAAGCTAATTGAATATCATACATGATGCATCATGGGGAAAGTTTTGACAATGCTTTAAGTAATTGATTAAAATAATTTTTTCTACGCCATATCCACAAGCTTTTCTTTTCTTTTTTTTTATCTGTGAGCGTAAGTGAGAACAAACATTCTTCTAATATTTTCATTAAATATCTAAAAAAATATTGATATTTTTAAAATTTCTACGCATTAAGAATTCCCAAAAATTCATTATTATCGTTAAGGAAATTAAATAACCTAATGGTATAAATTAAACTGCATAACAGACAACCAAACAGAAGGATACCATTATAAGACACTTGAAAATATTCCGAGTATTTTCATTTCTTGCCCACACACAAATAAATACTTCATTTCCACATGCAGAAGAGAAAGCTTCCAGAATCGATTCCAATGCGTGTATATATACAGAAATACCATACTATACATTAGTCATGGTCCGTATCGAAACCAAGACCACGACATTGAAAAACACTGTTCCTTCATTAGTCATAATGATCTAAAATTGGTATTTACTCAAAATATTAAGGAATATATGACAAATGCTTAAATTGATCATTGATAACCTGGAAATATCCAAATATCTTTTAGACAGATTTGCTTTTTAATAACAAGTACATTAAATTCATGAGTATACACGGAATTAAATAGATATCGCGGATATTGCTTGCAAAAAAAAAATCACTTTAAATTAAGAAAGGAATTCATTACACATGGGAATTTAAGATAAAAGGATCTTAGAACTACGATCAATGATCCGTATAAAGGTTTTTAAATAAAATTACGCCAAAGATTTATGATATTTTATTTTCTATTTCATTTCACTGACGCTCAAAACGAAGCATGCTAAGTTAGAAAAGAAAAATTAAATAACCAACCCGGAACCATTTTAGAGGAAAAGGACTAAAACTAATTATAGAAGCTGGATAATTAATATCTAACAGATACAAGGACAAAATAAAGAAGATCTAGCAAATACAAGGATAATATTAAGGAAATAAGATGTTCAAACTTCTCACCGTCAGCTTTAATGCACATTTGGATCCTCGCTTGAAGATTACATTGCTCACGTTGGAACACGGGACCGTAATGCGTCGTTTAAGGTTCTGCAAATTTTGTGGAGGGATAGTATACACTTGCTGTTTCAAGTATCCCCACAGGTAAAATTCCAGTGGAGTCAGATCAGGAGATATAACAAATATAAATATTAAAAATGCGATATTTCAACACAAAGTTAAGAAAAACTAACGAATGCTGATGAACGACCACAAATCATTCAGAGCTCTTGGAAAGCAAGATGAAGTTTTACTTTACCATCGATAATGAAAAATATGGTTTATAATTTCAGCAATCAGCACATCAGTACAAGGTTTATTTCATTTGTCACGTTATGATTATTTTTTTGCACACAGGGGATAAATAATCTTAGGACCCACACTTTAAAATGAATTCCAAACAGCGCAAACACTCACGTCTGAAGTAAAATTCAAATCCAAAGCAACTGTACTTAAGACCAAATGCTAACCATTCATATAAACGCTTATCAAAGACAAAGTATTATGGCTGATTTTGCTTCTTACTCAACTGCTACTTTGTCTTTCGACTTTGACTTACTGTTTGAAATGGATTCCGAGCGTCAACAAATATCAACATTCTAAATGAAAAATAGAGCCCTTTAACTGTTGAACAAGGGAGCAAGGCACAAATCAATGCTTGATAAATAACACATTAAAGGCGGAATGAATTATTTCCATTCTTCGTTATCATAAATTTAAAATAGAAAGGCAGATTAGGAAATATGAGGAAGAAAAGTTTCCAACAATCCGATCCAAATTATCCGAAAATTTTAGTTACCCAGAAGAATAATTATAATCAGAATTATTAGAAATTTCTGAAATGAAGGAAAGGGAACGGCTTGGTAAATTTCCCATGAACACATCTCTCCCGTAGATTTCGTAAATTCCTTCCAGCCGGGCATTAAGTCCCCAACTAAAACCCTTTAAAAAATGCTCAACATTCCTGCAATTTGTAATCTCTGTTGAGCCGGCACGTTCACGGCAGGGAGGATCGATACATAAATATAAGGAAAAAACACAAAAATTAAAAAAAATTATTTCCACAAAGGCTTAAGAGGATCAATTTTGAAACTCAAACATAATCTCTGGGTATAAAGAGGAAATGACTTGAGAGAATTTAATGTCGCTGAAGACAATTTTTATCGCAAAATGTTTTGACTGGAACAAGAAGTTCCCCAAGAATATTGGAAAAATTCCCTCGAAGCAGTGATCCCCTAAAGGCCAGAGGCATCAGGCTCGTTTAATATCGATTCTTCCAAGCATAATTTCCCTCGTAGGTGCATAAATCAAAAGAGTTTCTCGCTTTTCTCAATAGTTTCTCTCCAAACTGTGACCAGTGCACAATAAAGCTCTAACAAATCAGGAAATCTTTACAAGAAAAAAAACAGTATCACAAAGATTAAAAGGGAGAAAGGATATTTTTATGTAATAATAAATTAACCACACATAAAAGGCGTTTTTCGATAATGCAGGAATAAAATAAATTCTACTTTTTATAGTGTTTAATAAAAGAACGGTTTCAATGGCTTGCCCAACTTACGATAATTTAATCGCAATAAAAAATTTAGTTTCTATACTTTCACATGAAAAATATGAGATTCTTAATTAAATTCATAAACACAATGGCTGATAAATATTTGCTGTATATCTGAGAATCGTTTCTCCACTATCTTTTATTGAATTTCTTTATTTTTTAAATATTTTCTTTTAAAACTGAAGTTTTTATTTTTGCGATTGGCAAATTTTTCTTTAATTTTTATATTATTCATTTGCGCGATAGTTTCGATATTTTCATATTATTCAAACATCTCTTTGAAGATGTTTAATTTTATTTTATAATTTGCTGTGTATTTCAAGAATTAGTATTTTCGTCATTGTTTTGGTAATTATTTAAAACATTTTTTCAAATGTCTTTTTTTATACAGTTATTTTCATTCGCCTCTTTTTCCCTTTAATGTTTGTTTCTTACCAATACAGTTTTTATTTTGCTATCTTTTAATGAGTAAAAGCAAAAACTTCTCAAATTTTCTCTAAATTCCACTTTTGCCTCGATTAAAATTCCTAATAATAAAAAAAAAGCCACGAGAATTACTTTTTATCTCATTTCGAAAATAGTGTTCTGGCCACCTGTGCGCAAATTCAGGAATTCGCATAGGAAATGGCAAAGATAAGCTATTTTGTTTATATTCTACCTTTCTTTTCCCTTTGGTGCATAAAATTTGCTGTGATTTCTTTCGGTTAGCGTTCTTTACTTTTGTGAAAATCTCTGCTTTCTTTCATTTCAAAAGCGTTTTCATAATTCAGGATATTTACTTTAAATGCATTATTTAAATGGCTGCATGTGTGTGTGTGTGTGGGCTTAGATAAAGAAAGGAAGGCATTTTGAGAAAATCCGCACGTGCTACTAAAGGGATGAATGTTAGTAGTTTTCTTATCGCGGTTGGAGTTAGAAATTCTGCTTGGTTGCCAGTTGCTCTTCATTTGAACAGGCATCTTGTACGATAAAATGTGAAAGATTATTTTCCCCTCTCCCCTTTTCCAAATTATCTTGAGAGGAAAAAAATTTGGTTTATATAGCTTGTTCATTTTCAATTAAGATTTCTGACGAACGATTTTAGAATTTAAATTCCTTTAAATTATTTTGCTTGTGGTAACATATTTTATACAATAATAACTTTTACTTAAAAATAATAAAATAAAACTAATTTTTTTCAAAAGCACGCGATAGAAAATATGGTTAGCCATATTTTAACTGTTATTAAAACTATTTTTGATAAATAAACTAATAAATAAATTCCGTTTTAAAGGAAAAAGAAATTATATTAGAAATATCTTACGAAAATTTAATCTCAAACAAAAAGGACAGAAACGAAGGAGATTATTTAAAGTTTGAATGTTTTTTCTTTAGTTATTATTGAGCTTTTAATCACATTAATTTTCAAATGTTTACCTAAAGTTTTATCTCAGTCGCAAACATCTATCAGTTTCGAAAATGTAAAAGGCAATTTATTAATAATGAAGGATAGGATAAACTTTTCATAACTGGAAAAACGTCAAACTTTTTTTTTTTTTTTTTTGTGGCAAAATGCTTCAGTTTGCTATCTTACATAAAATAGCATCATTAATTATTTAGGCAAAACTTAGCCACTATTCATAATTTTGTGTAAGTTAATAAAAAATAAATAAAGTTTATGAAAATTTACGATGTTTTTCTTCAAAAAAAAAATTGATAAATGATTCATTTTAAAAATTGATTCATAAAAAAAATATGATTATCTTTTAAAAACCATCTTTCCTTGTTTTAAAGTAAAAAGAAATAATTTTAGTTCAGTTTTTTCCACTATTTGAATTGGACAAAAGGAGATAAAAATTGAAGAACTTAGTCTTCATTTATCAAATCGCGGTAATATTAGAAACCACATAGGCTAACCCGTGGAATGACGAACTGCATGTGATTCCTTTTCCACCGATAAAGCAAAATGTAATTCTTCAAAGAGCATTAGAAACGTTAAACTAACTAGATTGGCATAAATAAAACAGATTTTTTTTTTTCCAAAGACGCTCTATTGTTTTACAACTTATAGCTTTTTTCAAGTAACCTCTAAAAATCACTCCCTTTTTGCTTTCCAGGAAAATAGGTTAAAAAAGAGCATATGTTATAAAAAGGGTAAGCAAGTACCTAAAGAAAAACTTATGGGCGTAAATTTTTACGTTTGAATATCTCTCTCTCTCTCTCTCTCTCTCTCTCTCTCTCTCTCTCTCTCTCTCTCTCTCTCTCTCTCTCTCTCTCTCTCTCTCTCTCTCTCTCTCTCTCTCTCTCTCTCTCTCTCTCTCTCTCTCTCTCTCTCTCTCTCTCTCTCTCTCTCTCTCTCTCTCTCTCTCTCTCTCTCTCTCTCTCTCTCTCTCTCTCTCTCTCTCTCTCTCTCTCTCTCTCTCTCTCTCTCTTTATCTCTCTCTCTCTCTCTCTCTCTCTCTCTCTCTCTCTCTCTCTCTCTCTCTCTCTCTCTCTCTCTCTCTGTGTGTGTGTGTGTGTGTGTGTGTGTGTGTGTGTGTGTGTGTGTGTGTGTGTGTGTATTGTGTATTGTGTATTGTAATGCAGTATTGTGTATTGTAGTACCAGGTATATTCTATAAGACTGAAAATATATCTGTCACTAAAAAAAACAACCTTTTTTATTAAACGTATACTAGAAAAAATGATTTAATAGAAATTTTACAATATGTGATATTACCAAATATAAAAAAAAAACTGTTCTGATATAAGACAATTACAAAATGAAATTTGTGTCATCTAGAAATAAAAAAATAAAATTTGTGTCACTTACAGTTCAACTAATATTTGAATATATATTCAGATATTATAAAGAATGATATAAAAATTTTAAAAATATTTATTAGAAAACATTTAAAAATGCTTTACTTTTATAAACTATTCAAAAGATATTTTCTTGAAAAGACTGCAGATCCAAAAGTGAGAAAAAAATCGTTCGTAGTTGAGATTTGCATTACATAATCTAGGAAATATTTTCAAAGAATTAAATTCATAAATTTAAAAATCTATACAAATGTTATGAAAACGCTACAGAAATTAAAGCAGTTAACATTAAAGAACACAATTCATAATATCACACAAAGAATTAGATCTGAATACTTTAATTTGGGTTTTTCTTACGAGGGTTACTCTGAAATTTTTGAGATACGTGCAGATGAGAATTTACAAAATAAAAATAACGGTTTAATTTTAAATTACAAAGTATTTTAACACAGAAGACGAATTTTTACTGACTTACTCCAACTTATTCAGCATAGAATAAATTTTAAACAGAAGAGAAAACGGAGTTGACGCGAGAACATTTTCGCGCTATGATTTTCTACGATTTTAAAGCAGGATTATACAAAGAAGAATGCATTCAACGGTTGCAATTAGCATTTGACGATGAATCTCCAGCTCGTGCTACTGTATTCAGATGGTTTAGAGAATATAGAAGAGGTCGCAATTTTCTTCAGGATGAAGAACACACAGGATGGCCGCCGTCGACAGTAATACCGGATAATGTTTCTGCCATACGAAAAATGTTAATGGATGATAATCACTGTACCTATGAAATGATACAGAAGGAACTTAACACTGCATCCGCAGCCATACACAAAACCATTCATGAAGAATTACGTATGAAATAAGTAGTTTGCCGTTGTGTTCCCCATAATCTAACTGAGCAGCAAACAGAGGAGCGTGTCAGTCAATCAATAAAGAAACTCTTAAATTGCTAACTGACGGTGACCACCGCATCATTTCGAAAATTGTAACAGGTGATGAAACGTACATACCATTTTTTGACGTTCCAATACGTCAAAAGAGCAAAGTATGAGTCTTTGAAGATGATCCCACGCCGACAATGGTGAAAAACAATGCGTACTGAAAAAAGTGATGTATGCCGTTTTCTTCAGAAGTATGGGATTGGTCAAAACCATCAAGGTGGAAGGACAGAAGACAGTAACAGCAAACTGGTATACTACTAAATGTCTTCCAGAAATTCTACAAGAACTGAATGTTAGGGGACTAATGCTTCACAACGACAATGCCTCTTCACACACTGCCGAATTAACAGTTGAATTTCTTAAGCAAAAACAAACTAAAGTGATCGAACATCCGCCGTATTCACCTGATCTAGCTATGTGCGACTTTTGGTTATTCTTTAATCTAAAAAAGAACTTACGTGGACGTCGTTTTCATTCAGAAGAAGAGATTGATGTGGCTATAAATGCATTTCTTTCATCTATTCCAAGAAATGAATGGCTTGAGGCATTTAATCTGTGGAAAATTCGTCTACAAAAGTGCAATGTTGGTGGAGGAGACTACTTTGAACACACCTAAAATTTTGTAAGTATAACTTTAAAAACCTAGTTGTATCTCAAAAATTTCAAAGTGACACTCGTATATTTTGTAAAAGAAAAAGACATTGAGTGAACGAATTTCTAATAATTAAAAATTGTAATAAACACAAAGAATTTAAATTTTAATAGAATTCGTTAAATAAAATTTTATGTGCAATGCAAGTTATGAAGAATCACAAAAATAAATACAAAATCTAAAAAAATTAAAATCTTTTATATTATAATTTACTATAATATTTTCTGTCAAACGTTAAACATTTTTCAAAAGAACTTTAACATCTGTTTCAGTGATACATGTCACAAATTATACTTCATTTCCGAATGAGAAAGAAAACGAAACTAAACAAGGGCCGAAAATAATTAAAAATTCACAAAATACTACGAAAATAATTTTCAAAAACTAATCAGCGAAATAATTTTACTTTTAAAATAACTCTAAACTGTCCACAAATTTGACTAAATCACCAAAAAGGAGGAAAAAATGATGTTATATTTTTCAAATCAATTTCAAACAGTCGACTAAATACGCTTTCTAATGGACGTACAAAGAACTGTGATAAAAAAAAATTTAATCAACGCTTGGCTTAATCCAGCTGTTACCACCAAATGAGCTAGAAATGAAACTGAATTATAAAACTATGCATGCAGCGAATAAGAAAAATTAACTCTCGGGTTTCAAAACTGACTTTAAAACATGATTTTTTTCCCCAAGAAACTCACAAAAGACTTAAAAAATAAATAACTACAAATTATTAATTACAATTCATCCGCAGTTTATGGCGGTTACGGTTTATTGATTAACGGAATGAACTCGAAACAAATGGCGCGAAAACTTTCTTTAGTGGAGGTTAGAATATAAGTCGAGGGACTAATAAACTCGAGAATATACGTTGCATGAATAATAAATTATAAAGACGAGTATATCACGCTCTAAGAAAATTCTACAAGGCTTATTAAAAGAGAATATAATTAATTAGGTTCTCTTTATTACGTACCTTGCCGCATTTTTTTAATATTATCCTGCAAAGACATGAGATTGAAAATGTCAACTTCAGCTTTGTTTCTCATAAATATACTCTTGGATGTAATTTGTTACTTTTCCTCAAATAAATAAGTCTCTTTTATCTTTAAAGAACATCCGAATTTTCTTAGAATGGCAATTTCTTGAAACGATTTACATTTCAAGCACAAAACTAAAAATGTTCTTTGTTCCTGTGAATCTAATTCTCCCCTTTTTGGAAAAGAGAAAATATTTTCTAATATTTTATTTAAATATTAATCGAAAGTAATTCATACATAACATTACAAAAACAAATATCTAATCTTTGTCATTTAATGTAAAAGAGATAAAACTATTTACTAATACGATAGTTATTAAAAAAAAATATTTAAATAATAAACTTATGAGTGTAATTTTTTTAGTTTTAGAATAAATACTATTATTCAATTTATTTATAGATTAACACATGCACCTACAATCACAAACATTCTTT
The DNA here is from genome assembly GCA_030067965.1 of Latrodectus elegans. Classification (NCBI taxonomy): domain Eukaryota; kingdom Metazoa; phylum Arthropoda; class Arachnida; order Araneae; family Theridiidae; genus Latrodectus; species Latrodectus elegans. The sequence goes on from CM057820.1 coordinate 66,893,972, forward strand.
TAAATTTGTGTAAAAATTTAAAAGAATGTTTGTGATTGTAGAATGCCTGTACATGAAAGAACCAAATATTGTTTATAATGTCTAAAAGCTAAAAAGAGAGAATGAAATTTGGTGATCACCAATTCACAACGGTATTCGATTAAAAAATTAAGAATTTTTTTTTTCCATTCCAGTTTTTAGTTTAGTTAAGGAGCGGGCAGACTTTTCTGAGTCAAAAACTACTTATCATTTTTTATTTGTCTCAACGATCCCCTTCAACTATGGGAGATTCAACAAGTATACTTTTAGGAATACAAATCATAACAATTAGCACTCACGATCACCCCAAAATGTTTGGCAGTCCACCGGTTCATCGTGGTCCATTTAATGACCACTCCTGTCCAGTTTATCGAGATAGAAGATTTTCTTGTATTCATGAACTTTTCAATACATTCAAAATTATAAATTTTTAACATAAGCAAAATACAAAAAAAAGAAGCTTCCGTAAAATACACATTTTAGCGGATTTCAATTACTATATTTTTTGTTAGCTTTAATAACTAAAAAAGTAATTTTAATTATGAAAATGAAAAATTTAAAACATTTTTAAGTTTAAATGAATTTATTGTCCAGAAGCAAAAATCATTTTGCGTTAACTAATAATATATAATTTCCAAGAGTAAATACTTATAAAATCTATAGGACAATTCAGAAATTCACTTTTTGAATATAAACTAATTTTGAATTCAAAATCAATGAATTAAGAAAAAATATTTTCTTAAATTTTACAGTTTTAACTTACGCAGAAACATTGTGATGTTATGTACTCCATAAATTTTTAAGTAATTTATAAACTCATGTCGATTTATTTGCATATCGAATTGCAGATAGCAAATATATATATATATATATATATATATATATATATATATATATATTAAGAAAATAAAATATTTTTGTGCAAAAAAAAAATTCAAAAAAAGTATTAAAAACTGACATTTGATGCAAGTTACAGTAAACTATGTTTATTTGCGCATGAAAGAAAATATTTATCGCTTCGCAGGAATTAAGAATTTTAGACATGGTAAAAGCACTTCCTAAAACTAATTTGTTTACAAAATTTCGGAAATATTGTTACAAATAGCGCCCTCTATTGGTAAAACTTATCTTCCGTTTAAATTTCTAGAAAAAATTCACTTTAAAGAGAAGCTTTTTCTAAAATTGCGTTTAGAATACACACATTCGTTTAAATTTTACAAACGTTTAAAACAGGATATGTTTAATGCATTTTGATAATTAAAAAAAATTAACTATTAACTATTGAAGCAAAAAAAGGAAAAAAAAAAAAGAAAGAAAGAAAAAATAAGAATAATTCATGATTTAAATATATTTTTGTATATTCAGAAAAAAATATTGGAAAAATCAACTTTAAATAGAAAATTCTACAATTCGATTTATCCTTTAATAATAATATTTAAATATAAAAATGCGATTTCATATGCTCCCTTATTTTTACAAAAATCATATAAAATTGATTTTTTTTAAATACTCCACTTTATACATATAATGCAGTATACTTAATGAAGATTCATATATGTATATATATATATATATAATTGTTCTTTTTAAACAGTTTCTCAAAATCACGCAATTAAGTAAATAAACAGCTAAATCATGACAAGTCATAATAATGAAAACTGAAGTTTTCTTTCAATGCAATCCTGATTAATTTTTATGTATAAAAAAATAAAAGCAACATAGATTAAATTCTATGCTTAACTGACACATGAAAAATTTGGTATATTTTATTTTATTTACATATTTGAAAATTAATGATGTTGAATAAAAATTTCGCAGTATTTTTAGAATACATCAATAAAAATTTTACCAATGAAATACATTTGGACAAATTCATAAATTTTTACTTTCCAAAATGCTCGATTAATTTAAAAATTTTGTTCATATTGCAGAAAATAACTTCGTTGACCGCGTGAGCCTTACGATCTAAAATGGCCGAGAGACATTTTAATACCCACAGTTTAAACTAAATTCTAGTAGAAATGTTTTATAAATTAGACCACAATATACGCCGTATTTACATGTCACATAGGAAGAACTCGAAAGATTCTCAAGACCCATTCATAGATAAACATCTAAACATTTCTATCGTATTAAATTGCTACTTTGTCTATTTAAAAATAACATTACATTTTATGACGACATAATATTTGGGATAGAATCAGTAGCTGAAAACAGCGCTCCATATTTCAGCTCAGAAATTCTTGGGTTAGAGTCTCACCTCGGGTGTGAATTCTTGCAGCGGTCCTGTAGAGTAGATAACTGACCGATTAAAGCTCTAATATTCAATTTAATAATTCGTAAATAAGATTATCATCTATATCATGGGTGTTTTTAATAGTTTTCAATCGAATTAAAAACAGTAACTCTTGGTCGACTTGGTATATTTATTGAAAGGCATGTTTGCACAAGAAGGATAATTCAACCTGAATGTACGATTTAAAGAAGATTCCGAACCACTCCGAAAATTTACAGACAATGACAAAGTCGATCTTATGAATCTTTTAATTGAAAAATCAAAACAATAACTAGCTGTAAAATTGGTTCTGGTCAAAGAACTCCTTGTGTGCGACAAATAACGGAAAATTGACAAATAAAAGACAACTAATATTTCGGCAAGCAACAAGCTCTTTCACTTACTAACAATCAAAACTATCAGTTCAATATAGTTTTAGGAAATGTGAACAAATAAATTTAGATTTTAAAGCCAGAAATATAGTTCAAATATACAAGTAAAAGGCTCAAAAGCTTACAGATGCTTACAATAAATTTAGAACTTTAAACCCGGAAATACAGTCCCAACCATACCAATAAAAGGCTCGCAAGATTAAAGGCCTGAATACTTATGAAATAATTCCAAAATGAAAAACGAAACACAAATATACCCTGATTATTGTACCGGCACAACAATTTGTTCTAGAAATATTCAAATGTAAATTCACTTCTACACTTATCAAAATACCCACTGGCAGAAGGAAGCTGATTTTATGAAGTCAGAAACTTTGTCCTTTTACACAAGGAACACAGTCGTTTCAATTATTTTAGAACTTCTTCGAAAGAAAGGAACAAATTCCAACACGATCGAATGAGGGAAGCATTTTATTCTAATGAGAATTTCAGTCCTTCGCGGGATAATAAATTAATCCAATTTTACACAGCGGAAGAGGTTAAAAGCTCCAACAGCGTCATCTCCAACGGATAAGCAAGATGTTGAATGCGTAATAGTATTAGTTAATAAGGAAGAGGCAATGATTATCGAACAAATACGTCACTCAATTAGAACAACGGGAGGGAAAAAAGTAAAGAACATTAACTTGATTTCTCACTTACCGTCTAGGCTCTTGGGGATAACACTTTAGCACTCTACCAGAGTGCTCTGTCCAACTCTAAAATGCTAACAAACAGCAGTTCTACATGCTTAATCAACGGCGTAAGTAAAGAGCTTCTAATTGAGTTAGTGAGTTAAAGCAAATTTTTCACGTAGGAAACTTAATGGTTGATCACAGAAACCTTTACAAAAAAGAAAGAAAAAATTTCCTTCACAAGAGAAGATTTTACGGTCACCTTAATCTTTGATAATGGCGACATTTGGTGGGGAAAAGAAAACAAAAACACAGACGAATTATATTAACTTTTTTCTTTTAAAACTTTCAAGAAGTTGGAAACATTTAAAAACCCAATTAAGAAAATTTTTTTATCAGAATAATAGCGCTTCCAGCAACTGTCTAATAAGAATCCATTAAAAGTTTTAAGAATGCATTGAGTGTTTAAATCATAAAAGCAGCGGAAAAGTTTTAAACTAGAAATAAAAAAACAATAATTATAATAATTCGTATATATATTAGCAGCTTTCGGAAACTTCAACTGCGTTTTCATGATGTAATTTAATGGGAAATAATGCTTTTTATGTATTATTAATAAATAAAAATAAAAATGTGATATAAAAGGAAAATGAAATATTAGAATTTGAAGTAGATATTTAAAATATATGAGATTTATTTCCCACAGGCGAATAAATTCCTAAAAATAACTTCATAAAACACAATTTAAAGATTTCGTACGATGTTGAATTATATTTTAAAGCATGTGTAGCCAAACACACTGAAAATCATTGTAAAAAAGAATAAAAAATTGAGGCAAATGTTTCACGAATAACTTATACGAGGGTTACTCTGAAATTTTTGAAATACGCACGGACGAGAATTTACACAATAAAAATAACGATTTAATTTTAAAATACAAAGCATTTTAACACAGAAAACGATTTTTTACTGACTTACTTCAACTTGTTTAGGGTATAATAAATTTTAAACAGAAGAGAAAATGGAGTTGACGAGAGAACATTTTCGCGGTTATGATTTTCTACGATTTTCAAGCAGGATTAAATCAAGAATGCTATCAACGGTTGCAATTAGCATTTGGTGATGAAACTCCAGCTCGTGCTCTCGTATTCAGATGGTTTAGAGAATTTAGAAGAGGTCAAAATTGTCTTCAGAATGAAGAACAGACAGGAAGGCCATCGTCAGCAGTAATCCCGGATAATGAGTCTGCCATACGAAAAATGTTAATGGATGATAATCGCTGTACCTATCAAATGATACAGAAGGAACTTAACATTGGATCTGCAGCCATACACAAAATCATTAACCCCTTGACTGACTTTGACGAGTCTGACTCGTCATTGATTTCCTGGGCCATCACAGACTTTGACGAGTCAGACTCGTCAAGCGCTTCTTTCGGCGGACGCCGTGCAAGTTACAATTAGATTACATAGTTGCTTCACTCGTTCGACGATTCTCATTTAAAAAAGCACACTGAAAGTAAGAGTTCAGTTTAGCAGAAGTCTCGCACGGTGAATGTTATACTAGCCAATATTTGAGTTTAGTAAAGATTATAAATAATCCCCGTAACATGTATAAGCCGGATGCATTATATGAAAGTGGGGATGATGGTGTAAATTGATGGTGTAGTTCAATTAAGCGAAATTAAATAGTTTTTTTTTGTCGCATCAAATTCCATTTAATTCGTCAGTCAAGGGGTTAATGAAGAATTACATATGAAAAAAGTAGCTTGCCGTTGGGTTCTCTATAACCTAACTGAGCACCAAAAAGAGGAGCGTGTCAGAAGCAGTAAAGAAACTCTTAAACTGCTAAATGATGGTGGCCACCGCATCATTTCTAAAATTGTAACCGGTGATGAAACGTATATACCGTTTTTTGACGTTAGAAAACATCAAGAAAGCAAAGTATGGGTCTTTGAAGATGATCCCACGCCGACAATGGTGAAAAAACAACGCGCACTGAAAAAGTGATGTATGCCGTTTTCTTCAGAAGTACGGGATTGGTCAAAGCCATCAAGTTGGAAGGACAGAAGACAGTAACAGCAAACTGGTATACCACTAAATGTCTTCCAGAAATTCTACAAGAAATGAATGTTAGAGGACTAGTGCTTCACAATGGCAATACATCTTCACATACAGACGAATTAACAGTTGAATTTCTTAAACGAAAACAAATTAAAGTGATCGATTATCCAACGTATTCACCTGATCTAGCTATGTGCGACTTTTGGTTATTCTTTAATCTAAAAAAGAACTTACGTGGACGTCGTTTTCATTCAGAAGAAGAGATTGATGTGGCTATAAATGCATTTTTTCATCTATTGTAATAAATGAATGGCTTGAGGCATTTAATCTGGAAAATTCGTCTACAAAAGTGCATTGATGCTGGAGGAGACTACTCTGAACACACCTAAAATTTTGTTAAGTATAACTTTAAAAACCTAGTTGTATCTCAAAAATTTCAGAGTGACACTCGTATAAACATAAAATGAAGATTATTCGTGTAAAAACCGAAACGCGAAAAAGAAAGATGTGGAGATAATATGGTTTGGTTTGTTTATCATTCAAAATTCATTATTTGTATACAAGAAATAATTAGATCAAGTCCAATAACTTAAAGTGGATTCCAAATGATTGAAAACATATAAGTTGTTGGTGGTTATCGAATCTAGAAACTATTAAGCAAGAGGAAAGAACGCTAACCATTCATCTTCCATCTCGGCTAGACACAACGAAAACATTAATTCCTTTATGCAATAGAAGAAACATGAATAGAGACGTTTCAAGACAATTTCATTGAATGAAAAAGATTTTTTTAAAAAAAAAAAAAACGAATTTTGTAAATACGACTGAAAATATTCAGTATGACCTGTGGTCGTCTCTGTCATTTAAATTTACAAAATATACCTGTTTTGCGTGGATTCAATTAAATTATCAAAATATTTCTAAGAAAGATATTTTCAAGTCTCGAATATCTCAAGTTTAAGAGTACATGTCATTTTAGTATCCCAAACAAGCTCATGTAATCAAGAAAAGATGTCTGGTACGCTTTAAGGTGTATTATTTTAACTTCACGACTGTTCTCTACAACACTACCTAAATTAGGTTTCAAATTATCATGAATTAAATAAAGATTTTACAATTGATTATTGTGTTAAATAAAGCGAAATTTTAGTGGCTAATCTTCATACCTTTGGGACATTCAAACTGTCACTTTAAATGACATATACATGTATACCTATGCTGATTTCTACTTGTATCATCAAATCACTTAGTTCCTTCCCGAAAGAATGTAAGATTGTTTCGAATATTATTTCTCAAAATATCAAAATATATATGGTATCACATTCTAAACTTATAAAACTCAGTAAATAATGCACTTTTAACAATTATTTTTTATTCCTATATTTGGTCAAAACAGTATATATTGATATATACACTGATAACCGGTAATTATATAAAACACCATGAAAACGTCAACTTTAGGTTGTTTGAAATAAGATCTCTCGCCTTGTTGCTAAAAAAAATAATCTTTGCAGTTGAGTGAGATTATTAGCAAAAAAAACCTGAGTTGGGATCTATCAGTTACATGAAAGACATTAAGTGAGAGTATTCGTAATTTAGAAACAGCGATCAAACAGAAGATTTTCCAATACTTGCCCAACCAACCCCAGAGGTAGCATTTTACTTAAAGGGCATTGCGGTTACGATCTATTCAAACTGCCTAAGCGCCTTTAGTGAACACAACCAATCCTCAATTAAGTCGGGATTTGAATTCACAACTTACGTCAATGAGAATGATGTCCAAATCAATCAAGTCACCACGGACCTTTGCAGTTGAGTATCGTTGTCAATTCTGTTAAAAAGGGAACAAATAACAAAATATGTTGATCAACATCTGCTATTAGAATACTTACAACCTTATCCAAATCAATGTCTATTCCTTATAAGAAACAGAAACCATTTTCTGCTTCTTAGAATCGATTCCATTTATACTTGAAATAATATACTTGAATTGTCATTTTTTTAATGTCATAATATATATGACATTAAAAAAATGACATCAATAATATCCGCAAACTTTATTTAGCATTTGCCTTGACCGAACACTCCAGATATGTCAAGTATTGAGTTCAGTTAATGACGTCGTCACCATATTTATGAATCACTTTGTTCAAAACTAAGCAATTACATTTCACAGTTGACAGAGAAAGAAAGAAATTTCTGAAGAATCGGTATTTTTCGACTCACTTCATTTCTTTGTTTTTTGCAACTTGAACGTTGATTAGTCAATGAAGTTGGATATTTTATTGGAGTTGGCTATAAATATAAGCAGTAACGTTAAAGGCAGTTTCTTCCCTAATTTTTTTCAGTAATGAAAATATATTGTTTTAACACATTTTGTTTACAAGAAATAGAAAATACATATTTTAACTCATAACTATTTAAGGACGTATAAAATCTTATTAAATATTTGTCACAATTAATGATATGACACATTTTATATGAATATTATGATTTTTCAACTTAACTATATCAAAAGAAATAAAATAACATGTACAAGGTATATCAAGAAATTCAATGTTTTTCGCGGTTTCTTTATAAAAACTGTGCTTTTAAAAAATATTTTAAAAGTTTCTTTTTCATTCCTAAAAACTGCTGCAAATAAAGATATTCCTTTTATAAATTTATTAAATTTTATCATCTTTTTTACAAAAGTTAAAATTATTAAATAAAAAGTGCTGTATTATTTTCATATTTATTACAAAATTACTTCAACACGTATTAAGATAAACACATTCTTCAAACTTATTTTGAAGGAAATAGAATTAGAAACGAAACTTTTATCACACATGTACATTTGCTGAAGAAATATTATAACCAATAACTTCTGAAAACATTAAAAAAAAATACAAACATTAATGATCTTACAAACACAAGGAATCAACAAATCTGATGAAGGGAAACAAAGTATACAAAATAACATTGTCACTTTCAAAATTGCATCATGTAATCATTTATTTAGAAATTAAATTCCTCAAAGCAAGTTTTAATGCCAAAAAAGAAAGAATTCACCAACCGAACAAACTACAAGTAACGATCTAAAACAAATTCAAATTTGTCTCCACAATTTTAAGCAAAACCATTCAACTCTGAAATCCTTCCATTTTTATAATTAGAAGAATAGACTGAAATCAAAATTTACAGACGAAACGGAAGAACTAATGAATTTCAAAAGAATAGTTTACGGCGAGTACGGAGAACAGAAAAATTTCAAGAACAAAGATTCTTAAAGTCAACTCAACAGAAAACAACGATTCTTTTAATTAACAGAGCGATCTTTCTCGGTGAAACAAATTTAAATTCGTGTTTGTCCTTTTCGGATCAATGACGGTGCATGTAAACAACTGATAAAAATTCGGTTCTTTAATTACAAAATAAATCGTCTCCAGTTAATTCGAATTCCTATTAAATTAAGTTATTCGGCTTTCTTAGTTCTCTAGGACTTAAAAATGTTTCACGAATACTATTTTCCAAATAAACTGTCACGGTATACGAATCTTTAGTGCATTTTTTAATTGTCAAGTATAACATTGTTTAATCTTATAGTCGTTACCATTTATTCATAAAATTTATTTACACAAAATAAAATAATCCATATATCGTAAATGTGCGACAGAAGTTATCAATGATATTTGATTTTTTTTTCAACTACTATACTTTAAGGATTTATTTATTTCCTAACTACTGATGCAAATTTGTAGTTCAGTTTATAAAAAGTAAAACGAAGCATTAAAATGTAAATAATATATATATACATACAAGCTAACATATGCATTAGAAATCTAAGATGAATAATTTATTGGACTATCTTTTGTAAGGATAACAACTCTTATTCTTTCGGTCATCAAGTCTACATGCCTCAAGAGTGCATTATTATCCACAGAACAGCCATGCATTGGTTATCCAGCCTTTTTAGATTCTGTTAATCTGGTGCAAGAAGACTGCAGCCAGATGCTTTTATCTACCATATCCCACAATTTCTTCTGCGCTTATGATACGAACTCTGTGATGTTCATGGAAAGGGAGAATTCAGACTGATTTTCCATTGACATAAGACTAATATCCGACGACATTATCTGTTCCCAAACCTCAAATATCTAGTACCTTCTTTTTCGATAACACTGTGAATTCAAAAAGAATACAAGCATTTTTAATCTGCCAGAAATGCAAAGAATTTTTTTTTTTTTTATTTTGGACAGAAATGAGCCACACATACACTCGATTACGTATTCTTATCCTCCGTTATTCTCTGCAGATGGTTCCAACTGGTATTTGTTGAAAAGAGGCTTTAGTGACTATTTGTCATCTGAAGCATACAAGAGTTACTTTCTGTCGTACATCGGAAAACGACGCTGGTCATAGTTTTTTGGGGGGGAAAACTGCGGTAGAACCACTCTGATCACACACACAAGAATAGTGGGTTCCGATTCTAACTTCTGAAAATCTTCGATATGCTTTTAAGAATCCATTGAGATTTGTGGTCTTCGAAATCGAGACCGTTACTAAACGGGCACTAATAATAAATCTTTTTTCAAAAAGTGAACGACCTGTCCATCTCTGAATAATTTGAAGTAAGACGTTTTTATCATTTTACTTCAGTCATCATGAAATGCACTTTAACACCTTTTTTTTTTAATCGTAACCTATGTCATAAAAAATTGCATACTTCATTTCTAATGAAAACTTTAGCTTTTTAGTTCATTGGATAATGTATGTATTTTTATGTGCCAAGATTTATTCTGCCCTTCTGAATTTTTTAGATACATGCAGGCAAAAAACAGTATAAAACTTAACAGTTAAATTTTAAAATATGAGCACTTTATCTCTGTAGATGATTTTTTATTTGCTACTAGCAAATGGTTTACCGTAAAGAAAATTGAACAAGGGATAAAATATTGCTAACGTGAGAATATTATCATGCTATTAATTTCTATTGATTATAAAATGAGATTAGATAAAGAACACATTCAATCCCTACAATTATATAGCGCTTAGGTAGGTAGGTTATGGCTGACACTTTTGGAGCTTTATGCCAAGAAGATTGTAGCTCTCATAGAAGAAGTAGCGTTTAGAAATGTAGTTCGAAATCATGAAAATATATTCAGATGATTTACAGATTTTCAAAGAGATTCAAATTAATGAGAACACTTTAAAGTTATTGTCAACAGTATTTTGAAGAAGTTTGCCATTAAAAAATGTTTAGTTGGTGATTATAGCTATATCAATCAAATGTTATAAATGTTTGTTTGTTTGTTTGTCGCTCAACGGTCATTTTTTGCACACGAGGGCTAATTAGACCGGGACCTACGGCTTAAAGTGGATTCCGAACCACTACAAACATCCATGCCCAAGGTGGGATTCGAACCCACGAACTGTTGAACCGAAGGCAAGAGCGCTAACCATTCGGCTGCCAGCTCGGCCAAATGTTATAAAAGCAATCGATACAATTACATTGTATCGATTGTCATACATAAAATTATTCATGAGCTACATTTAGAAAAATTAATTTCCCGTTAGATTTCCCATAATTTAACTCAGCACCATTTGCTCTATTGAACCATTGCTTTACTGAGCAGCTTGCATGAATCAATAAAGAAAGCCTTAAAATTACTTAAAGGAATAAACAACAACATCATCTCTATTATAACGTAATAGAAACGCGCGTACTCTATTGACATTTCAACACGTCAAAGAAAGTTAAGCATTGTGGTCTTTGAAGATGATAACAAATGGTGAAAAAAACAACGTGTTATATATAAAGTAATATATATTTCCCACAGAAGTATAGAGCTTTCGAATCCATTAAACTGGAAAGATTGAAAACAGTCATTGATAACTACTATGCTTCAAAAGAAAACTTTTTTTCTCTTCATTTCTTGAACAATTGCTTCAAAAAATTCGATAGAAAAGTAAATGTTAAAGGACTTATGTTCCACAATTACAATGTTTCTTTTCATTCAACAAGATTGATTGTTGAGTTTCTTGAATGTAAACAATTAAAATTGATTGAATATCCTTCCATTCATCTTATCTAGTTATGTGCAATTTTTAACTCTTTTTTTAGCTAAGAAAGAATTTGTGGACATCGTTTCCAGTCCGAAATTGAGATTCATGGAACTATAAGCTCAACTATTAATTTCAAGATATTCATAGTTTTTAGAGTTTAATCTTAGTTTCCTAAGGTCAAAAAATTCATTTACTGAAGTGTAGTGGTGCTGATAGAAAAATTTTCAAACTCTCTTAAAATTTCGTAAATAAGATTTGAAAACCTAGATGAATCTCAAATTAATTAATAACTTTAAAAATAAGAGAAAATATTTCATTATATTTGAACAAAATGAAACTAAATTTCATAAATTGTTTCAGTTTATTGCTACATTTCTAACAGTAAAAATTTCATAATAAAAATGATTTTATGAATCGGTTACAAAATAAAAAAACCATGCCGAAATACCCTTACATATTCTATAAAAAATCTCCCAATATATTTCATTTAAAAATGCTTAAGATAGCATTTTTCCTAGAAAAAAATAATAATAATAATAAATATGAAAAAGTGAAAATTCAATAAAAAATCTAGAGATATATTCGAAAAAATAGAATTTTTTAGTTAAACATTGCAGAAGTGCCTACATTGTTTTAAAAATATGTAACAATGAAAAAAAAAAAACGATCTTCACAACGAATTCCTAAGCGCGCATTTTTCTTCTACTTCGACGTCAGCAAAAAGGAAAAAAATTAAACAACGCGTATCGACGTGTGGATATATTATGAAATAACAGACACATTTAACAAAATACAGTTCTTTCTTTTAACAAAAAACATGATCATTAATTTTAATTAACGCTACTGCAAGATTAAAAATCTTTGAGAAAGAGTATGTACCCATTTCACATGCAACAAGAAGAAAAAAGAATTTTTCGTAAAAAAAAAAATATCGGTCTTTTACATAGATAGTTTTGTGAAAATAAACTGTCACTTGTTAAGCATGAAAAATCACCTCCAATAATACGAAAGGAAAAATAGAAAAGGCAAATAATAAGAAAAGATAATGAGATATTTTCTTTTAAAAGCAGAACATTGAATCATTGATAAAATTAATGTAATACATTGTAAAAAAGGAAAAAAAAACATTCAATCTTTAATTTCTATATATAATGTTATTCATTAATTAAAATATTTCGCAAAACTCATTGGATTTTAACCGCCACAAACAGCTATTTAAAACAAAAATGACATATGTTCTCGTTTGGAAAAACAATTAATTACCGAATTTTGTTGACAAACTGATTAACTAAGGGAGCATTTAATGAAACTTGAAAACTATTTTTCCTCGTTATAGAGTTGAGTTGAATTGTTCTGCCTGTCGAAAACAATTTTTTCCATGTTTATTTTCAAATTATATAATCGGGATTTTAAATGCTGTCTTTTACAGCTGTGGTAAAAATGAATAATTACGTACATTTAATTAGTACTTAAAAATTGTCTTCAATAAATAAAGCCTATAAATAAGAAACAGAATTTTAATATCTCCACAAAAATTAAAATATTTGCTACTCTGTGTATTTTTAATCACAATTTTTTTATCTCAGTATGAAAATATAATACCAAAAATCAGAAACTTTTCAAATGACAAAATTAAAAACATTATTTTAAGGCGCTTCAATATTTTTTATCTAAATTAAAGCTATATATATAAGTTTTGTGTTCTTTTCAATTTCTTAATCTTTCTTTTTTTATTTTACTAAATATTAAATATAAAGATAATTTACACCGACTAAATATAAATATTACATTTTAAAATAATTCTTTAAGTTCATCTCTTTCAACTTAACTTTTAAATTATTTAAAAAATTTGTGTAATTTTTTCCCACATGAGAAGAAATCCACACACAACAATGACACATACATTTCTCATGAGATCAGAATTGTTTTACCATATGAGACACCAACACATAATGAACATAAAATGCCATACTCAAAATTAACAATATCCTAAACAAAATTTAATTACTTTTCATTAATAGACATGAAATTTATTGAAATTTGAACCATATTTTTAGATACCACCGAAAGAAATACAAATGTAATCGGAAATCATTGACCATACAAGACTCGGAAAAAAGCTTCTATTTTTCAAGCGAGATACAATAGTAATTTGTCCAAACACAATCTATAATTACTGACATTAACGATAGTATACATAAAAATTATAATAAAATAAAACTTCGCGTGTTATAGTAACACATTGTTAGAAGAGTAAGATTAAAAGATTTATTTTGGTACAAATTTTGTCAAACAAAAAGAAATGGATTAAACATTTAAAACAATGCATAATTAATATTTAAAAAAAAAATTGTTAGACAGGTGACAAAATTTACAATTTGTTAGACAAAATTTGTTTCGAAAGCAGGAAAACTCAACTTTAACACATTTTCTCTATACTTAATGAAAACTTAGAGAAATATCTTATATATTATATTTCCTTCAGAATACCGAACAAAGGAAACATTCCCAAATAGTTTAAGAGCTCATCTCCCGCTTCTGCTCGCAGATAACACACAAAGCAGAAAATGTGTTCATACGAATAGCACGATTGTTTAAACTCACAATTTAAAAGCGTGCTTATAAATTCGTTCTCTTTGGCGTGCCGCTTTTGTCTCAAGCCTTAAAAGAGAGAAAACTATTTAAGCCAAATGTCTTCGAGTCATGCATATAACTTTCTAAACTTGAAAATCCTGCCCTTGTGCAGCATGCCAGAATTTCAAACATTACAGAGAAGCGCCACCGCAGAATTGAAAACAAAGGACTTTTGATATAGCTAATTCTGAATTCTTACAAAAGAGATGGATTTGAATTAAAATTTTCTATTTTCAAACATCTTTCACTCCACAAAATTGAATAGAACTGGAATTGAAGGTGGTAATATTTTAGAACACAAAAACAATGTCTCCATCTCCTCTTATTACAACTAATAATTCAACAAACTATAAAAATTTGTATTTATAGAACTTACGTCAAGTAAATGAAAAACCATGTATATTTTAAACTCCATGTTTAGTCCAATGACGATGAATAATTTATACAATATTTCATAACATGTATCCAATACGCATAATACACTTACATGCATAACACCATTCATTTAAAAATATTTTTAAAATGATTATGACGATAACGTGTGCTTTTATGGAGACTGACATTAATATACTTGATACAGCACATAACTCTTAAAATGATTTTTTAACAATAAAGCATAAAATGAATATCTATACATTTTTTATAAATTTAGCGAATTCCTATAAACTACTATTAAGGCTAATAATATTTGCTATAGTAGTTTTCCTTTTATGGTATTTACCATTATGGTAGAACTTTAATATTATATATTATAGCACAACAATTTATCTTGTTTAAAATAGAATACATTAATGTATATGTTCATATTTATTTCATTTTAATAACAAATACTATGACAGCAAACTAGATTTCGCATCATGAAAATTATCTCTGGGGGCTTAATAATCATTGTTCATTCACTTTTTGTACATGAGCGTAAAACGACTAGGAATTATGGGGTCGCCTACAAAACTGTAGCTCTGAATTGAATCAGTATTTCTACATAAAAAATGACAGGAGAAAAGACATTCAACAGTTTCAGAAAACAATCCATCCCTTCTTATTTGTTTCACGAAAAATACAATGGTTATTATATCTAAAGTGAAAAGAGCAATATTTTACTATTTGCCCGACGGGTTTTAATAGATAGAATTTCGTATATTTTTCTTGTATAAAATAATCTGCATTAACTCAGTACACCAAATATATAGTTTAAATGATTAAGAGATTTCCCGTTCCATGATAAAATAAACTTTAAAATAAATACTAACTTCCAACTTACACAAAACTCAATTATGTTTAACCAATAGCATTCGTATAGCTGTTTCCAAAGCTTCCACGAAAACCCACAAGATGCCCAAACAAATATACTAGATTTTCAAAATTTAACAAAATACATTGATAAGAGAAAGTGATATAACTTAATAAAAACACAACAAAATTCACTTTTGAAAAAAATTTTCTTGCTGTGCAAAGAATGCAAATTAAATAAACCATCGAACATATTCTCCATTTGCATAAAGAACAAAAAAAGAACAATAACTCCGAACTACTTGAGTTAGTTAAAGATAACAGAAAAACAAGTTTTATTCGATATACTTGTTCCTATTTACGAAGGCATTTCACGAAATGTTAAGTAACTTCCCAAACTAGCTGCAGGAGCACAATTATTACTTTCCCCAACTTTTAGTGTTTTCAGACACACAAAAGGGGAAAATGTATATAAATAGAAAAATATTCTCTTCGGGCGATCCGGCCGAATAAACCCTGTGGCTAAGAAAGCGAAAAAAAGATATAAAATTCCTTCTACTGGAAGCGAAAAAGAGAAGTTTGTGTAAAATGCTGACAAAAGCAAAAATAATCACGTACGGCCAATTCCTAACAATAATTTCTATGAGTGTGAAGGAAAGAGAAATAAATGATAAGAAAACACTATAAGAGACCACATAAAAGTCGAAAAAAGAGAAAACATGGCCAGAATGGGTTACATTTAAATCAATTAAAAGGTTAGTAAGAAAGTGCACTTTTACGAGAATCAAACAGAATGAAAGGGCTGAAATTACAAGAAAAATTTCGTTTATTCATTGATTTATATTTCGGATTAACACAAAATGAATCCCTCACATTTAAGTATGACAATCAGCGTAAAATCTCATTGTAAATCGTAAAACACATGTTTTAAAAATTCCTAAATTTTAATACAATATTTAAATAATCTCAACTATGGTTTGATTATTACATTATAGTCACTTCTTAAATATTCAAGTTAATTCGATCAGAACTAGTTTCATATAAACCTCAAACAGCTATACATTCGTGTCAGAAGTGAGAGTCGAATCTATTAGTAATTAATCTGAAGGCCAGAATACTAATTATATAAGCTAACACATCGGTGATTACATCAATAAGAACAATACACGAGGAATGTTTCTTAAGTGCCATTTTGATATACAAAAATTGACTTACAATTTTTTACTTTACTTTTAAGGTATAATGTTGCAACACCCTTTAGAAGATGTTAACTGTGGCCTAATATACGCCTATATATATATAATAAGGTCTTGGGTTCAGTTATAATTACTATTAAGCAATAGAAGATGTCACATTTCTATTTTCTGTATGAATATTTGGCGGGGTAAGACTAAACATATGAATCGAGTAAAAGAACTCCTGACTTGTAGGATAGAATGTTGATAACTCCATCATCAACTTGGATTCTAACTACATTAAAATGTATCGCTTTATTTAGCAAACCATGTATAATGGCAGTTTAATATTGTCGTAACTATTTAATGATATAGTATAATTTGAATATTATTTTCTCTAGAGTATTAATAAATGTTAAGAAGATACATGATCTTAAAATGCGCTGTGAAATGAAAAATGAAAAAAACTGCACAAATATTAGAAAGAATGTTCTGTTACATAAAATCCAATCTTTCGAATCCATGATTCTATTAAACACAAAATTGAATAGGAACAAAATAATTTGAATCTTCCATCTCCGACTCGGTAGAGTAATAAATATGTCATCGATCCTATTTTTAACAAAATCAATCACTATTCTGCTTTTGTTCTATAGTACAATTATAATTTTACGGAAATCACAATACTACTTTTAGGACGATGACGCTAAATTCCACACCGCTTAAGACAGTTGTAGGCAAACATATTAATTAACCGAGCCAATTATCAACAATTCAATTGTTGAAATCTTTTTAGTAAGAGATAAATTTTTTTAAATTTAAATTACATAGGTTGTTATAGCATCTTAAATGCTATAGGTAAGTCGAATAAAACATATTACATTTAATAACGATGCTATTTATTGATATAATAAAATTACCAAATATCCCGATACTTAAATCATGATAGTGACAAACATTAATATGATGGATGGTCTTGCATCTTCTTGAAACTTTAACTCAACATTATTGGTCTCATCAAGATAACTTCTCAACTTACCCTTGATAATGTTTATGCTTGAAAATTACTATTCGCAAGAATGCGTAGACCAGAATAAACAAATAATGGCAAAGGATAATTTTTTTAGCTGATTATGCGTCAAAAATGATATTCATGTAATAAAAATGAACAAATATTTCCATCTCCAATTATATCAAAACATAATACGTATGCTACGAACTAAGCTTTTTTTTTTTCCCCTGCAATGATTCTTTGTTAACGCTAAGAGGTTCAAACTTCATAATTATTTCTTTCATAAATCTAACAAAGTTGATTGTGTCAATATTAAGGAAAGTAAATTTTAATTTTAGAAAAAAAAAATAAGAGGTTTTGCTTCTTAATTCCTGAAAACCACAGAGAAAACTTTTCTCATATTTAAAATTATCGTTTTGAAATAACAAATGTCAATAACAGAATTACTTTGAAAATCCAAACATTGGCTATAAATTTGTTGCTCAGTTTCATCTGATAAAAATTTTTTTGTCTCAAACACTTGAAAACACTTTCTAAAAATTTGAAAGGTCTAGAAGCTAAAAATCCTAATACTTTATAACTAAATTAAATTTTTACGATATTTACCCCATTGAATAATGAATTTATTCAAGTATTTTATAACTTAAAATGTAGATTAAGACAATTACTACGACTGCACAATTTGATCTTTAAGAACACACTCAAAATGCCAAAGTCGATACAAAATAAATTTCTTATAAGTAATACTGACGACTATGTTTACAGCTGTTTTCATTCTTGTGTAAAATTTGAGTATTTTTAATATTCTCTTTCTTTCGTTGTTAGTTATTCTAGTTCGTAGATTTGATTTCAACCACGAGCATGGATGTTTAGAATCCACTTTAAACAGCGTCTCTATCTAAATACCTTCGTATGCAAAAATAGACAGATGGTTGGTTGATTGTTTGGGTGGGTTTTCTAGGGCAAGGCCCAAAAAGGACAGGCTGCACCCAAAAGTAGAAACACAAACTAAACTAACTTAATGGATACTTAAAAAAAATAAATGTTTAAATAAAAAATATTTTCAAAAAAAATAAATAAATACAACATGTTAAACAATTATTCTACAGGAAAACTATAAAAATGTTTTAACACTCAAAAATACTAAATACTCCGGAACCAACTTTTAACAAATAACTTATTTGTTAAAAGTTCCATTTTAACAAATAAAAACAAATTTTTTAATACCCAGAGTTTATTGTAGCATTTTCTTTATTAAAAAAACAGAAAACGAATCATTTCAATACATTAAAAAAAATCACAATTTTTGTGAATATTTTCGCAATAAACCTCACAATTGCACAATAACAGATGTTTCTTATTCGCAAGCACTAGATAAAAAATATGAAACACGTGAAGAAAGAACACACAAAAACAAAGTTAATTTTTAAGTTTCGAACGCCTTCAGAAAAGAACAAACACGGAGTGGAATACAGAAAGGGGTAAATTACGTCGACATATGGGCGCGAGAAAGAATTGTCAGCCATTCCAGTTCTCTGATTGCCATGCGAAACAAGCAGCAGTAGAAAATACGGGGAAAAGTCTTACGGCGCCCGAAGGAGTACCCACAAACTCGAGATTGAGATGCCAAAAGTAAAAAGGGGAGTGGTGAATAGTAGGAATGCAGGAAAATTATTGGGGAATAAAGCACCTGCTACTCTTTCAACTTTATCGATTACGCGAGAGTGGGAAATTGGCAAGCCCTTTATAGGGCATGAAACACCAAGAACTTCCCTTTTTCCAAAGATGGAGAGGAATATACAGTGCATTTTTTTATCGCATTCAACGTTTGACCACTCAGAGAAACTAGATTGTAAGGTACAACCATTTTGGCGACAAAGTTTACTAAAAAGAATAATATTTTTCAAGCGAGAAATTCAACTATCTGGAATATCGATGGGTTTTTCCTTTTACTTTCAAAAAACATTTAATTCATCATCGATGTACATTGCAGTGACCAGCAATGTTGTTATTTTAACTTTAATTGTTATTTAAACAGCTGTCATATGCTTCGATCAATATGCTATTTGATGCATTTATTTCATCAACTCAATATTTTGAGGTCTATGATGCGTCTCCGTTCGAAGTCGGTTGGTTGTTCTATGGTCATCCTTCGTACAGGAAAAGGATTAACGCGGTTTAAATACCAAATTGAAACAACAATCTACGTTCATAATGTGAATCAAAACTATGAACTCAGTTAAACTTCAAAACAATATATATTCAACAGGTCGACAGACGAAAACGGAAAATGTAATGTTACGTCTTAAAAATACTGTAATTTTGAATTCTATGTATCAAAAATGGTAGTCATATCCTCATTCCACGTGAATTCGTACACAAGTACTGTATATTTTAAATGTTGCCTTTCACATGCTGAAAAAATTCATACTGCATAAGTTGCCATAGGTGATATTAATCACTTACATAACTTATCAAGTCTTTCACCATGGTAAGTTTCATATCTCAAACTCAATTTTTTCTAGGTGCAAACTTTTTGTTTCGAAAGATATGCTACAAATGCAATTAAAAATTGGTTTTCTCATATATCTGAGTTAACATTAATTGTATAATTTATGTTAAAAGATATACATGCAAAAAAAATGTTTCCCAACCACTCAAGATAAATCCCAAAAGATTTAAAATGTAAGATCAGTCTACATCAAATCAAAATGGATTTTCCAATGAAGGTTGCACTCTCTAAATCGTAAATCAATGCTGTTGATTATGTCTAGTCTTTTATGATTGTGAATGTTCCAGGGCAGTGTTTCTTTGCAAACGAACATTCAATAATCTAATATTATTTAAATAAAGAAAGATGACAGTTTCCATAACTCATGTGAAATTCGATTCTACCCAATGAGCACTACGAATGGGAAAAAATACACTTGCTTTATTTATCTTTTAAATCAATTATGGAAAAAGTAATTTTTAAATATGCAAGGAAAATAAATTACCAATATTGTACAAAAATCAAATTTTACACCTCTTCTTATAAAAAAAATCAAAAACTTACTTTATTAGTTAAAAAAAAAATTTTAATACCACCTTTCAGAGACGAACATGAGATTCTTAATGAAAATTTACATACAACATTTAATGTCGAAATATTTATGAGCAGGGCGAAAGCAAAATTATTGATAGTGGTCTAATGTTAGTTAAGTTTGCGTTCTGCAAAGTGGAAAGTCCCACATTTGATCTTAGCCATTGTTGAATAACAGTAAATGAATATCCCATACCATATTTCTTCATGACCATTTGTCAAAATAAGCACTTAGTAATATTCCATGTTTTTATTTTTAGATATAATTGATTGTAGTGACAATAAAAATGAAATTCTCTCCATACGGTGACCATTCCATAAGTCTTCCCATAGTTTTATTCTTTAACAAATTATAGTTTAATTTAACGCTGTGATTATAAGACGCAAAAGTTTTTCCCAGTGTTTTATCTTTCAACAAGAAACTTATTTAGATAGAGAAAAGTGTCAGTGTTAAACATAAAACTGACTTAATTTAATTTTTGTTAAATTGTTAGGTCAACTTCAATAAAGAAAAGCATTGATGCGGCTTAGTACACATTACTAGATATAAAAATTTCTCTACAGCAAAAAGATAACAAACCTAAAATTTAAACAGCAGACGAAGAAGCTACGATATGAAATTTATTAACTTTTTTCAATGCATTCGTGCGAAATAAGAGCGATAGAGACACCTACAATGCATTTAAATGAAGAAATTGTAAAACAAATTTCTCATACACAAATTACATTTGAACATGTTGAATGGTGATTTGCGCTTCAGTGTATCGTAGTATAACTGCTCGCCTAGAAGCCCTTTGCTTGGTCCCTGCTTCTAAATTACGTAGGCCTACTTTTCTTCGAGACACGATGGGATGCCCACTGGGTTTGCCTATTGATGCAGATAAACGGCTGAAAAAGTTAGAAATTTATAGTGAATTGATGTAAAGAGGAAAATGTTTGCATTTCTTCCTGCTGTAGTATATTAATGGCCAGTGGTGTAATATGGCTCGCATCTCTCTATATAAAATAGTACTGAATAGTACATGTTAATGTAAATGGAATTACTATTGTACTGCATTTTAAAACTATATACTTGTGTAAAAATAGATGAAATGTAAGGGAACCTACAATGATTAATCTAAGAAAAATATATGCTTTATATTTAAAAAAACTTCACACAGATGAAAAATTTTAATAGTAAATGCAACACTTAATTTGAGGAAAAACGTAACTCTGCTAAATAAAAACTACTACTGGATTTTTTAAATTCAAATCTTGTAACGTATTTTACATTTTTTACAATTACCACAAACGAACAATAACTTTATTTTATATTAAAATACAATTTATGTTGTATCCATGGCAAATGTTAACAGATAAAGTTGAATTATTAAACATTTATCAAAATTGAAGCTATGTTAAAAGAAATTCTTCTTTATACTTTACAAAATTTAGCTGTTCCCCATGCTTAAATTTTGTTAAAAATAGAATTTCTGGAAGAAATATCAAGTTTTATGTGCTCTGCCCCAAAGAACGTAATATTTCAATTCAATATTTTACAACTCAAAATTTCGACTCTGAAGAACACAAAAACTGAGATAGTTAAGTTTTCTTTTCTGAAATACTTCCAAAAGAAACCGAAATAGCACAAAAAGAATTATTTCAAATATAAAATAAAATTATTTACTTATATTTTGGAAAAACTTTACATGGGCATTCACATGTTTAAAATACATTAAGATGATTGTATTTTTTTCTAGACAGAAATTTAAAGAAAAAATTATTTTTACAAAATATCAATTCTGAGACAGAGAAATTTTTTTTCCTAATAAAAATAAAAAGATATTAATAAATAATTATATAAATAAATCATTGAAAAATGCACTAATGAATACGAAAGGGATTAATAAAAATAAAAAAGAATCTTGAATAGAGGGAAAAAAAAACAGAATGATGTATATATTCGAATAATATATGCATTTAAAATAATGAAACAAATTAAACATAAACTATTTTTAACTTCCTTCCACATGAGTTTGAATAAAAGAAAGTTTTACGACACTATATGTCCTTCGACATAAGACAAGATAATTCATTTTCAGCAATTTATAAGATAATTTTAAATTTACAAAAACAAAATTACTGAATACATATAATCGTAAGATTTTAAGAGTTTATTTTTAACTGTCATCGGAGGTATAAACATAAATTAAAAACAAAGAGAGGCAAGCATTAAATATGTTTTCAAATATAAAAAAAAAGAAATTCAAAAATAGAAATCATCAATTTGGAATACACTTTTGAAATTTATATTCTTGTCATCAATTATGAAAGCAATTTGGATGAAAGGCAATTACTTTAAATGTAATTATTTGATTTCAATAAATTTTAAAGTAGGAAATTTTCTCTGCTATTTATAACAATACACTATTGGCCATAATCGCTATCTTTTGAAAATTATAATAAACACTAAGTTGTTGGGTATCATGATAACCTGCATGGAAAGAAAATAGATATAAACGGGTTCGATACATGATCCCACTGAAAACCATCATGTCGAGATGGGCTATTCATGTTAACTATTTACACAGTTCTTCCATTGGTATATCCAAATAATAACTCAAAAGTCAAATTCTCACTTTAAAAGTGATACGAAGTTTAGCTGTATTTTGCAGCTCCTACCATCAAAAAAAAAAAAAAGAAGTTGGAAATATAATACAATTAAAAATCACAAATTAAAATATAGATAACTTAAAATATTCCCTATGACTTTGCGTAATAACTCACGTTTCGTAATGGAAGATATCTAATTCGAATCTATTATGAATGAAAAGAAATAATGAGTTTCTACTTTTTCTGGGGTACTTTTCTACTTGAGAATCTTCCAGGTTTTCACCAATCTGATATATATGGTCTATTATTTGTGAAAAAATTATCGCTTAAGTTAATATAAAATAGATGTTAAAAAAATATTATGACAGCTTTCAGTTAGGGATAATGCATTACTATTTCTGCATGCATATCTATCGGAGTCTATGTTTAAAAATTTTCTTAGAACGCTTTGCTGTGTCAAACTCATTTAAAAGTATGAGATTCCAAATTAAATAAATACTTAAAACCTTTGAAAAACTAATTTGTTTTTAACGGAAATGTAGACTGCAATGATATACTTAAGATAATATATTATCGCATTTAAAATATTTTTGCAGTTTAAATTATATATTTAAGTTTGAATTACTGTCTATGAAACAACTATAACATACCATTAAGAAACCAAACATTTTTTATAAACATAAATATGGTATATTCTAATATGAAAAATACAATAAAAAACTAAATATGGGAAATCAAACAGAAATTACACAATTGGCTGATGGGTATAAAAATAAATGCAGATAAGATTCGAACCATATCCACATTGTAAAGTCCTTATTTATATAATAAACTATAATTCAAGTAATAAATATGATTTTAAAATTCGACCATTTAGACGATCAAATAAAAGTTCTGTCGATTCAAAACAATTTTCAATGAGGAAACTAATGTTTTTTTAAGACCTATGCTTCTCTATTCATACATCTTATACAATATGTATGATTATTTCTTTACAAAATTTCTTAAATTCCTGTTTTTATTTTCCATATTATACTGCTTTTGTGTGAGGAAAAATAAATACTCCAAGTCACTTTGAAAGAAAACTAATAGCAATTATAACAAAAAGAGAGGCCCTAAAAACACAAAGAACACACAAGTACAAAGTAAAATAAAAGATAAATTTTTGCAGAAAAATAAACATAAAACCGTCTTTAATGCAAAGAAATGCATCTCATCACTTCTTTGTTGCTCTTTTGAAATGTTTTCAACTCAAGAAAGTTTCTTTCTTAAGTAGTTAAATGAATTGTTAACAATAAGCCAAGAGAAAGTATAATCAAAATATTTGAAAAGCGGAAAAGCCTGAATATTTTTTTTTACAATAATAGCAATTTAATTTAATTAAGATTAGTATTGCTACAAACTTACATATTTCCGTTTATTTCATAACAATAAAAATATAATTCAAACGAACAATTTGAATAAAAAATAAAAAGATATTTTAAAGAAAGTAAAAGAATGCAGTAAATTAAAAGCTGTTTATTCATTTGAAATTTTTTAATAAAAAGATTATAATGTATTTAACAGCTTTTCTATAAAAAATATCAGGCCATAAATATTTTTCTGAAAATTTAAGGACATTAATTTAAAATAAAACATTAAGGGTATTTTCCTGATAGAAGCATTGTTTCACTGATATCGCCAAAGATTGTTGTTGTACTAGCATTATTCCCTATACCGGCTATACTATAGCCCTCAATCAGTTAGACAGAAGCAACCGGGTGGAATCTTCATGATTTTGAAGCAGAGACAAAGCAGAAGAGCCCTAATTTCTTGGCCTGTCACACCCAGAGATATCATTTCACTTGCAGGACATTGCAACCACACCCTGTTTTAACGTGCCCCCCTTTAGCGAACACGATGGACTTCGGTCGACCGGGATATTCAAACTAACTACCTTTTGATAATGAGCACGACACCCTAACCAACCAGTGACCCTCACACTGTAGAAGTAGTAGCATTGCGCACCTTAGGAGCGAACAATTCCAATCCGATCCCAGTTATTTTTGAGCAATAATGAATGGATATTTTTGATTCTGCATAGTAAAGCCTTACAACCAGTCAACATTGTGAAGCATTTGAACAAGGAGACACTGAAACAACTTTCAGAAATATGAGCCAAATTCAAACATTGTGAACGGAACAATCCAGAAAAACTCCTAAAATGTCCACATAGAAAACTAAAATTCTGCGAATTTATTTAACAGCCATTGTTGAATACATCTTTTTATTCAATAGTGGCTGGTATCAAACCTGGTATCTATTACACTGAAAGTGATTCCGTAAGGACACAATAAAAAGCAAGCGCAACTCATGACTTTTTATAAAAGATATATTCATTAAGAACTATAACTGAATGCTCAAATAACATGTGATATTTATCTATCCACTGCATCACAGCAAGTATCACTAATTCTTTTTTTTTTTTTTTCTATGCATTACAATTTCTCCTTTATATATTTTCTTTCAATATCTTTAAATAAATTGTATTTATTTACAGTGGAAAAATTTTGAAAATGGTAAAGTTCACAGCCGCAAGATGACAAGTGAGAAAAAGGAAATGGAAACGCATGGTGATCATGGTAAGTCAGTGCCTGAGGAACGTTTGCTTCACAGTCATCATAGGGACAAGGTAAATATTAACATTTTAACTCTGATTAGCTTAATATCTAAATGATTAATAAAATAAAAACAAATTGAATAGCTTTCAGAACTTAATAAAACTTTTCAAATTACCTCCGCAGCAATTTGATATTTAATGAGAAATAAACAAGAAATTAATTCCCAAAATGATAAAAAAAATTTAAAAATTCATACTAAAGTTTTCAAATAATAATAGTAATAACCCAGTCTATATAGCCTATCTAAACTTAATCCTATTGATAAAAATATATAATTCACAAAAAAAAATTTTTTTCAGTAATGAAACTCCAGGATTTCATTTATAAGTGAGGATTCGTTAACATTTGATATAAAATTTATAAATGTATTTTGTAATGATTTTTCAAAAAGTATTTTGTTTTATAAAGAATATATATTATGCATAACATATGAGGGTCACTCTGAAATTTTTGAGATACAACTAGGTTTTTAAAGTTATAATTACAAAATTTTAGGTGAGATCAAAGTACTTTCCTAAAGTATCAATGCACTTTTGTAGACGAATTTTCCACAAATTAAATGCCTCAAGCCATTCATTTCTTGGAATCGATGAAATAGATGCATTATACCACAACAATCTCTTCTTCTGAAGGAAAACGACGTCAACGTAAGTTCTATTTTAGATGAAAGAATAACCAAAAGTCGCACATAGCTAGATCAGGTGAATATGGGGAATGTTCGATCACTTTAATTAGTTTTTGTGTAAGAAACTCAACTGTTAATCCGGCTGTATGTGCAGATGCATTGTTATTGTGAAGCATTAGTCCTCTAACATTCAGTTCTTGTAGAATTTCTGGAAGATATTTAGTGGTATACCAGTTTCCTGTTACTGTCTTCTGACTTTCCAACTTGATGACTTTGACCAATCCCATACTTCTGAAAAAAAAAACGGCATACATCACTTTTTTCAGTGCGCGTTGTTTTTTCACCATTGTCGACGTGGGATCATCTTCAAAGACCATACTTTACTTTCTTGATGTTTTCTAACGTCAAAAAACGGTATATACGTTTCATCACCAGTTACAATTTTAGAAATGATGCGGTGGCCACCATCATTTAGCAATTTAAGAGTTTCTTTACTGATTCTGACACGCTCCTCTTTTTGGTTTCAGTTAGATTATGGAGAACCTAACGCCAAACTACTTTTTTCATCTGTAATTCTTCATGCATGATTTTGTGTATGGCTGCGGATGCAGTGTTAAGTTCCTTCTGTATCATTTCATAGGTACAGTGATTATCATCCATTAACATTTTTCGTATGGCAGAAACATTATCCGGTATTACTGCCGACGGCGGCCATCCTGTGTGTTCTTCATCCTGAAGAAAATTGCGACCTCTTCTAAATTCTCTAAACCATCTGAATACAGTAGCACGAGCTGGATATTCATCACCAAATGCTAATTTCAACCGTTGAATGCATTCTTCTTGGTTTAATCCTGCTTTAAAATCGTAGAAAATCATAGCGCGAAAATGTTCTCGCTTCAACTCCATTTTCTCTTCTGTTTAAAATTTGTTCTACGCTATAGAAGTTGAAGTAAGTCAGTAAAAACCGTCTTCTGTTTTAAAATACTTTGTATTTTAAAATTAAACCGTTATTTTTATTTTGTAATTTCCCGTCTGCGCGTATCTCAAAAATTTCAGAGTAACCCTCGTATATAGATTGATTAACCATCTACAAATTGGTCTATTTCTGAAAGTATACACTAAAGTTCAATTATGATAGTTGCATATTTTATGTCGATGTACATCTATTTTAAATTACAAACTTTATGTAAGCTTAGTATTAACTTTTAATTAGGATATTTTTATAAAATTCTCATTTACACAGTTGATAAACTAATTTCTGCAGAGAAAAGTAAAAAAAAAATTTGCTATCGTTTATTTATTGAAGTACATTTTTGGATATGTTTGTTAGTTGTTCATATTTATTGATGAGTGTTTTTTTTTTTTACTACCAATGTATCACAAGAAATTTATTAATCACACATTTTAATATACAAATTGGGAACTATTGATTATTTTTATATTTTTTACGAACTCGTTTTTCATTAAGTTTTCAATAATAAAAATCTCATCAGTGATATTCTGAACTATATCTCTTCATAACTTTTTTCTTTCTCTAAAAGGTTCTAGGTTTTTTACCTAGAATATATTACATTTTATTGCAAACAAATTATCTCCTGAACTCATACATTTAACACTTATATAACACAGACTTATTATTTCATATAAATTCTCAGTTTGCAATGCAGATTGTTTGGTCGTTTCAAAACCTGAACTATATCTGAGCCTCAGTTATTATTCACAACTATCTTCAATTAAGTTAACTCTATTCAATTAGTTTCTATTTTTAATTTGTTATTATTTTTTTGATAAACTAATAATTTAACATTAAAAAAAGCAGTTTAAATATTTCTTTAATTAAAAAATATTAAAAGATTTCACAAAAATGCTCATAATTTAAGATTTAATTTTTAGAGAGGTAAAAAGTTTATTTGATGTCTGTCACTTTAATGAATAGTAAATATTTTACCACAAATACGTTTTATATGTTTGATATCTTATTTGGCCTTTGTAGTTATTAACTATTATCCCCCGAAGAAGTCAACATGTTACCAAAAATATTAGTATAATGCACAATAATATGACATGTAGAATTTCTTTTTGTAAAGTATAATAAAATATATTTTCTTTATTGTTTTGAAATCAATATTGATATAATCTAAAAGATAATGTAATTAAATAAATTAATTATCAAACATTTTGTTATCTCATCTTCTATAAATACATAAATTTAATAACTAGATACATTTGTTAATTGAACAAATCAATTAAAATATAAATAAGTCAGTTATTTTTTATCACCAGGTCTTAGCAACAAAAGCCATATTTAAAAATATCAAAAAATTTACATTTCATCAATAAAAGTTTATTCTTATTAAAAGAATACTCTCACTCAAACGTAAACATCTAAAAGGCATAGGAAATTAATTTTTATAATTTTATTTCATTTTCTATTGAGTACATTTACTAAAAATATTTAATTTCCAAAATATAAATCTTTTCAATGATTTTCTAAACTTTTGATGTTTTATAGACACAAGTGAACCAAAATAGGTTAATGCTAATGTTCTACTGGAAATAAAAAGAAATTCTGAAACAGTGCACCATATTGTAATTAAAAGACGAAATTCATTATTGAATTGAAAAAATAAAGTTTGCTTGAAAAAAGTATTTTAATGAATGTTTGAGAAAGAACACGTTAGGTTCTATTCCTAACTAACTTTTTTAAAAGGTGATAATTTTAAATTAAAAAATTACTTCATTATACTAACAAATTAACCCAACTAATTAAATTTGCTCATTTTATAAACAATTTTGTAATTTTATATGAATATTTTTATATAATATTAAAATATAAATAGTGTTTAAATGTCATAAAAAACAATCAGCTATACCATTAAAATATTTTTTATAATATAAAAATATATAAAATAAAAGTTTTATATATTTTTATTAAACTTTCAAAAAAAGTTCACTCTATTTAAAAATATTGGGTATTAAATTAAAAGCATGGAAAATTTTGAAATTTCAGATTTTGTGTAGAAACAGTTACATTTAAATGAGACTTTTTAAATTTCCTAACATTCAAATACAGTTAAATTAAAATGTAATTCACAAATAGAAGATTTAAGAATTTTTTGACTATTATATTTGTATTAACATACTTAAAATTTCATTATTTTACATTTTAAACTATCAATGAACTAAAATTCATCAAAAATAATTTTAAGAATGGCTCACTCAAACACTCACAACGCACACACATTTCAGTTTAAATATTTACCATTAAGCTAGTTAAACATTCATAATTTCTTTACTATATAAAAATTTTTAAATGCTTTTGAAAAGAAAGGAGAGTAATTTTAAAGATATCAATGAAATACTTTTATTTTCTTTACAGTAAAAGATGTGTCTTAAGATAATTTTCCCTTAGGTGGTCCTGAATTCTAACAAATAAACCCACGCATATTCCTTCAAATTTTTTAACACAATATTAAGAAATTTTGTAAATTAATTACTTTCTATTAATATTTTACTCATTAAAATCTATTTCTTGCATTGTTTATTCTTGTAAATAAAAATTTAAGAAATATAATATTTGGTTTTAAAATATGCTTACATGAAAGTATGAATACGTAAAATTACAACTTTTTACTTGAAAGCGATTTTGTTATCATTTTTCATATTTTATGCTTTTAAAAGTGCTTCTAAATTTAGAATGGCAATAGTCAAAGTTTTCAAAATAACTATTACAAATTTTTAGATTATTATTTTTTTTCTTTTACCTGCTATTAATTTTTGATATTAATAACACATGTTAACACAATTATCCTTTTAGATTCAGAAAAAAAAAGAAGATGAATGTTCGTTTATTCAAAATTTAAATAGTTTTAATGATTATAAAATAAGGGATGAAAAATACAGATATCTTTATAAAATGAAGAAATAAATTTGCAATTTTACTTTTAAACAATTTGAAAATAAATTTCATATGTATAAAGCAATTTAAAGAGGAAAGTTTAAAAGTTGATTGAAATAAATTTAAGGCTTAACATGAGAATATTATTACTAATAATATTTCAGATATTTAATTTTTTATATCATAGGTTAAGTATTCAGTAGTCCTAAGTATTCAGTAGGTATTCGCTTTAAGTATTCAGTAGTCCTACAACCTATTGACCCAAACCTGTTCTCACTGTGTATTATGCATATCATTTCGAAATAAATATTAATTATTATTCGTTGCTGTCTCTTTCTGTTTGTTGAATTTCGACTCTTTTTGATCACTCCTGCTTGGTGTTTCTTATTCAGTGTCGGGCAGTGTATTTTAAGAATTAAACTTCTGTTACAAGCTATATCTAATTTAAATTTTTTATATTTTATTCTTTTTGTATTTTTAGTGAAAAGATGGAAACATTTAGCGCATTCAAGCATTTCTTGATAATGTAATTAACAAAAATATTTTTCTCATTTTTTGAACAAATAACTTAAAGCTGTGGCAAAGAAAATATAGTAGCATGTTTCATTGAATTTTTATTTTTCATAAAATATATACATATGCCATAGTTATACCACCCAGTTAGGGAAAGTTGTAAGACTTACAATAATCGCCACGCACTACTTTCCTAGAGAACTTTTTAATAAATAGTAGGCTGTATTTTACATGTCAATAAAAACATCCTCCATGAACTATCACTATTGATTTGAATGTAGAAACAGTGATAAAACAAATCCAGATTTTATTTTTAGGAATGTAGTATTAAGCGAACAATCTTCGGGGTATATATATATATATATATATATATATATATATATATATATATATATATATATATATATATATATATATATATATATATATATATACGAGGGTTACTCTGAAATTTTTGACATAAAACTAAGTTAAAATTATACTTACAAAATTTTAGGTGTGTTCAAAGTAGTCTCCTCCAGCATCAATGCACTTTTTTGTAGACGAATTTTCCACAAATTAAATGCCTCAAGCCATTCATTTTTTGAAATAGAAGAAAAAATGCATTTATAGCCGCATCAATCTCTTCTTTTGAATGAAAACGACGTCCGTAAGTTCTTTTTTTAAATTAAAGAATAACCAAAAGTCGCATATAGCTAGATCAGCTGAATACGGCGGATGTTCGATCACTTTAATTTGATTTTGTTTAAGAAACTCAACTGTTAATCCGGCTGTATGTCAAGATGCATTGTCATTGTGAAGCATTTGTCCCCTAACATTCAGTTCTTGTAGGATTTCTGGAAGACATTTACTGGTATACTAGTATGCTGCTACTGTCTTCTGTCCTTCCAACTTGATGGCTTTGACCAATCTCGTACTTCTGAAGGAAACGGCATACATCACTTTTTTTCAGAGCGCTTTGTTTTTTCACCATTGTCGGCGTGTAATCATCTTCAAAGACCCATAATTTGCTTTCTTGGCGTGTTGGAACGTCAAAAAACGGTATGTACGTTTCATCACTTGTTACAATATTAGAAATGATGCGGTGGCCACATCATTTAGCAATTTAAGAGTTTCATT
Source organism: Latrodectus elegans (assembly GCA_030067965.1). Taxonomy (NCBI): domain Eukaryota; kingdom Metazoa; phylum Arthropoda; class Arachnida; order Araneae; family Theridiidae; genus Latrodectus; species Latrodectus elegans. The sequence goes on from CM057820.1 coordinate 66,925,979, forward strand.
ACTGATTCTGACATGCTCCTCTGTTTGGTGCTCAGTTAGATTATGGAGAACCCAACGGCAAGCTACTTTTTCATATGTAATTCTTCGTGAATGATTTTGTGTATGGCTGCGGATCCAATGTTAATTTCCTTCTGTATCATTTGATGGGTACAACGATTATCATCCATTAATATTTTTCGTATGGCAGACACATTATCCGGGATTACTGCCGACAATAGCCTTCCTGTGTGTTCCTCATCCTGAAGAAAATTGTGACCTCTTCTAAATTCTCTAAGCCATCTGAATATAGTAGCACGAACTGGATATTCATCACCAAATGCTAATTTCAACCGTTGAATGCATTCTTCTTGGTTTAATCCTGCTTTAAAATCGTAGAAAATCATAGCGCGAAAATGTTCTCGCTTCAACTCCATTTTCTCTTCTGTTTAAAATTTATTCTACACTAAACAAGTTGAAGTAAGTCAGTAAAATATCGTCTTCTGAGCTAAAATACTTTGTATTTTAAAATTGAACCGTTATTTTTATTTTGTAAATTCTCTTCTGCGCGTATCTCAAAAATTTCAGAGTAACCCTCGTATAAATAGTTTAAATTTTAAGAAATAATTAAAAATTTATACAGGGAAGCATTTGTAAATGTTTAATATTTTAAGAAACGAAATATATAATTTCTTGTAGGATAGTTATAAATATTTAAGATAAAACATGCTATTCTTGAATATTAAAACTTAAGAACTTTATTTTAAAAAATTATTTTAAGGTTGTCTACTGCTAACAGGTAATTTATTATTCCATAATACATAGCAAAAATAAAGAATAGTAAATAAAATCTTAAATTTGTAATAAGTGAAATTTTACTTCTCAGGTTAATCTGGAGTCCAAGTTCCTTGAAGCAAAATCCATTCGAAAATAAATACCAAGTTTACAAGTTTCTAAATATTACATGATTATGTAAAATACATTTATATATGATTAAAATAATTTTTGTCAAAAAATAATATAGTGTTCCATAAAGTAAAATTAATATGTAATTAATTTAGAATAAACCTTACTAATTTCCTAATAAGAAAGATTTTATCAGGAAATTTACAAATATTTTCTTTATGCATACATAGATAGCAAGAAAAAAAAAACTCAAAAATAAGCTTTACCATAATAGAGAATGCTAATACATTTATACCAAATACATTGGATTCACAAACTTACAAATTTAATAAACCATGGAAAAACAATACAGATCATTCATTAATATTTCGTAGAACTCTTATATATATATATATATATATATATATATATATATATATATATATATATATATATATAATTTAATGACTTTAAATATATTTCTCAGTAAATATAAAACGAAACATCAACATCAAATATTTTACTTTAATATTAGTACTTTACATAATTGTTCCCTTTGTTTATCTCTATGGAGAAATCGATTTTAATAACCTTTTGATATGTACCCATTTGAAAGACTATCAAACACTAGCAATTGGTTTAACAGACCTGATTAATTAACAACCTGCACACAGAGATCTGTGGTCTCTTGACATTCTTAAAGTAGGATAAAAACATTAGAACTTAACTAGTAGATTTTAAACTACATTTTTCTAAAAAAAAATTATATTTATCTTTGTTTGAAATAAAAAGGGTATTAAGTTTAATATATTGAATTTAATGTCATGTACCCAGAAACTACAGATACAGTTAAGCACATACATACTATTTGATTATCGTTAATCAAAACAATCAGATTTCGGAAGGTAGTTATAAAACCTAAGCACTAGCTCATAAATGAAACTAAAATTTCAATTATTTTGCTCTTCCAGAAACATAAGGTTAACTTGCTGCAAACTACAGATGTTAAGTCGGCTCCTCGTAAGAATGCAGAAAGGCATCACAAGAAAAGTATTGAAGAAGAAATGCATTTGAGACCTTTGAATGAACGTCATCACAAGTTTCCTAATCCTGCACTTTTAGAGAAAAATAATGGATTTGAAAAGCCAAGTTCAAAAGTCAGCAGACATGCATTCCTTCAGCAAGTTCGAAGTAAGTTTGCTTTACCAAATAATAGTCATTGAAATTCTAAAAATAAATCATCAATATATTTGATTTATAACATATATTGATATACTTTACCATTTGTATATATAATTATATTGAGGCATATTATTTAGAAACAAACGGACTAAAATTACTCTGAATGACTTTTCTATAAATTTTGTAAATCCTAACCTAAACAAAATATTAAAAACTAAAAATATCTTAATCAAAAATACAAAAAACAAGTCCTAACAAAAAAATTACAGCTATTTCATAACCTACTATCCTCAAATTCATGAAAATCGAAAATTACTATGCATTTAAATTATTCTCTCTTTGTTCAAAAATAATACATATAGTAAAAACTATAAAACGATTAGTTCCAACAGAGTATGTGCACTTATTTCCCAAATTAAAGTATAAAACACAATGCCCCAACATCAAAAGTACAAATTTTTAGAATATTCTGAAGAGGCCAATTTTCTTTTTCATAAACAATAATTGATAACCAAAACAAAAAAAAATTCTAAGATAATTTCATTTAGCAAATCTTTACAATAATACACATTATTAAAATAAACATAAAAAACATTAATAAATACACAAACTCCAAGTCTCATTTTCATTTATGTAACTTATAAATAAAATAATTCCAATGTAAATTTTGAACATTTTAGATATTGGTTTGGTTTGTGTTTTTGATCACTTTAATATACAAGATTTACTCAATCAAAATCTACAATTTTCAATTAATTCAAAACCACCACAAACATTTATGCCCAAGGTGAGAATTTAAATCATGAATTATTGCACAGAAAGCATGACAGTTAATCATTCATTCAGCAGCTGCGTGAACACTTGTATATATTCACAGATTTCTTACATATTGAAAAAAATTAAATATTTCAATTTCAATTATATACAATTTTTTTCTTAATTTTAGCTGTTTAAATATTCTAATTTTATTTTCCTATTGCTATACATTTAAAATTGTTACATTAATAATTTTGCTTCAACTAATTTTAAACAACTAATTCTAATAAGATTTTAAATATACTTAATTACTAAAATTATGTAAATATTTTAAAGAATGAAGGTGATAAAATTTTATTTAATATTTCATTATGCAATGTATCTACAAAATTAATACTGCACATAATGTTTAAATTAATCAAATATCTTGTTTTCAACATCACTTCATCTAGAAGAGATTCAAAACAAAAATTATGAATTATGTTGTAGTTTTTATCACCTAGCATTAATGTATAAAAACTTAAGAAAATGAAATTTTTTTTTTTGGTATGAATAGTAAAATTCTTCATAATTGCTAAGAACCATATAAAACCGTTTAAAGTTTGTCTCCAATGAGAAATGTTTACATTGAAGGTAAATTTATAACAATTACAATAATAAAAATACTTAATAATGAAAAAAATTACAGTTAAAATAAGATTTGAAAGATTTAAAATGAGCACATTTCCCACATTTCCTTATGTTACATTTTCTTATATAACACATTTTCTTGAATACATTTTCTTGTATATAAGGAAATCGTTTGATTTTTTTAGGTTAAATAATGAAAGACACATTAACTACCATTTCAATAAATAATATTTGGCATAAATGTATATAAAAATTTTAAGGTACTGCATTTCAAGTAAAATATGTTTAAATAGATAACATATCTGTAATACTTCATATATAATTTTAAATAATAAAATAAGTTTAGATTATAAAAGATGTGTTTCATTTCCAAGACAATCTAAAAATATTTCTACACATAATTCAAATAAATCTTACATATATTTATTCTTAAATTTTTTGGGCCATATATAAATATACATCACAAGTTAGATTTATAAAAAATTTCAAAAATTCTTTAAACTCTAGCACATAATTAAAATTAAAAATAGGAATTATTTTGGAAATTTTTTATCAGCATAATAGATATAACTGAAGATAAAAATATCAATAAGTTAAATGAATAGCAGCTACTGTAAATATGATAGTCAAAAATTAACATTTCTAATTAAATAAAATTTATCTTGAAATTTTTTTCATTTAATGTGACGATTGTGTCCTACATTCCTCTGTAGGAAAACAGAATAGAAGAAGGCCCAGAGGAGGAAGAAGGCTGAAAAGAAATAAGTCAGACAATAGAAATGTGGATGGGATTTCCAAAAACCCAGAAAAAAATCCTCAAAATAATAAAATAGATAAAGGAAATGATCTTGTTCAAGAGCAGAAAAAATTCTCGAAACCAAAAGCCATACAGAATGAGTCTAAAATATTCAACCAAATTAAAAATGATGATTTTCCAAAGCAAACATCATACTGGTAACACATTGAAAATTGAAACAAAATGGAAAGAAAACAATTTAAAACTATGAGTAAATTTATTCAAAATTTATAAGTGAATTACCAATTTAATCAAAAACTAATCCTATTTGTAAATATAAGCTTCTTTAAAAATAAAGCAATTCTTGTTAACCTATATGCATTGAAATATAATCCAAGAATTGATTAAAAAATTCCAGAAAAATCATAAATCAGAATATAAAATTCATGTTAAAGTCAAATCATGATTAGTCCATCTTATATCTTTCTTCACATTTTGATGTCTTAATTTTTTTAAATAATTTTCAGTCGAATTGTAAATATGTCTCTCACCAAAAGAAGCTCAGCTGATACTATACTTTGCTTCAAATAAATGTAAAAAATGTTCGACTAAATGTAAAAGTTAAATGTTCTATGTGTTATATGAATTCTATGCTGTATTTAACTATGTTGTAAGTGTTTAAAGGAACATTCATAAGTGTTACATAATGATTTAACATTTTATTACAATTTACTTATGATATATGTGTGTGTTACATTAAATAAACTTTTTATAAAGCATAATACTACATTCTTATTTTCTGGAATAGTTGTCATTTTTAAGTTATGTGTACAAGTTTCTGTTTCTGTGATATTTAAAAGTTGTCTTGTTATTTATTTTTCTATGTATAAACTATTAATAATTTTGCTGAATTTGTTTTCATTTTATATAAAAGTATTTCATTTTTAAATTGCAAATAAAATGTTTGATCCTTTTCTTGCTTCAGTTCTATCTCTAAATGTTTTGATACAAGCATATATGTATCAAATATGCATTTTTAAAATAATATAAATCGGCAAAACCTACTGTTTTATCTCCAAAGTAAGATACACTTCATGAAATATAATCCGGTCTTTCAAATTTAACTTCAATCTTTATTTTTGCATTGAAGAACTAATTGTTTCCATTTATTTTCAACAAGCCTTCACAAAACAATAATTTTATCACATAAGAACTATAATTATAGTTCTTATGTGATAAAATTATTGTATATATTATTTAAAAAGTTATTATTATAATAATAACATTTTCCAATTAAGAAATACATTAGTTACAGGAATCATTCTTTTAAAACCTAAATTTTCAGGCCTCAGATTCCTTTATTGCTTCAGATAAATGTAAAAAAATAAAAAAGAAAATAAAGAAGAAATAAAAAAAAAATTTTATATACTCCTATCACTATTCTTCAATATCTCAAAAATTCTAAATTCTATTTTTTTCAAGAAAGTTGAAATACGGAGGTTCTGATTCTTATACTTTATGAATTTAAAAAATTTCATATATATATATATATATATATATATATATATATATATATATATATATATATATATAAGAAAGTTATGCAATAAAAAAATTTTTTTTGATAGAGACATATATTCTAAAGTTTTTGTAAATAAATTTCCTTATTTCAATTTAATGCAGAAACAAAGTAGCAAAAAATATGTATTCAGAATCTAAAACAGAGGGTGGGCCATTAAATAATATTTTATGTACTACTTAACAACATTTTCTTACAAACGAGCAAATAAATTCTTTTTCAGAGTTTTATGACTTATCTGTTAAATATCTAAATACAAAATTAAATTATTTTTTGGATGACAAAGAGAATAACTGTATTTCTATCCAAACCACAATAAAATACATGATTTTCCTTATTTTTATACACATTTTTTTCTTCAAACATGTTACATTTTTAGTAACAAAGATTTGAAGCAATTTTTAAGTAAAAATCTTTTACTTGAACTTTAAAGGAAAAAGTTTTCTCTACAAGAAATGTTGAAACTTATTAATTATTTCACATTTTATTGAATTTAAATAATATACAATCATATGATACATTTTGTAACATAAAATCATTTATAGTTATTTTTAAATTTTTAATAAGAAAATATATGAACATAAAAATTTATAATATTACTTCCAAAACTGAGAAACTAATAACATAATTGAAACATTACATACAGTGGTTAGCTTATATTATTGATATAATTCACATAATAAAATTAATTGCTGTATTTTTTAACTGTAATTTCTTAAATTGAATCACAGAAATTTAATTTAGATTAATGTAATAAAAAAATGAAAATAAAATTAAAAGCTCAAACAACTTTAATTCTAATAAAATTTTGAACTTTTTCCTATGGTATAAAACAATATAAAAACATGTACTTACATTAGTCAACTTCTTAATATCAATGGTTTCTTCAGCAATATCTCTCAACCTTTTATTTAATGCAAAATAATCTCTTATTTGTAAAATTTCATTTTCACACAATTTGAAAAAGGCAAGTGCATAACGAAACAGTACCTGTTTAAATAAAATAAATAAAGAAAATACAGATAGTGAATAAATATGGTGCATGTTATTATGTTATGGTGAATAAATACTTGGCTAATAAATATTTATACGATGACTGTCATACATATTAATTTCATCAATTTTTCATAAGTGAATAGTAAATACTTATATAACTTAAAAAAGAAAAACATACTAAAATTAACAAAATACTGAAAATGAGAAATGAGTGGTTCTATTAACTGTGACATTATAAAAATGTTGATAAACTAACACACAGTTTATAAATTGCATTAAAAGGATGCAAAAGCAATATTAAATTTTAGTTTTAAAAATTTTTTCAAAATTTTTATATTTTACAGGTTGCTTTAAATTTTAATATAAATGCAGAATCATTATCTAGTAAAATGCAAATCAAAGATAGCTGTGATTTATCATAACTCAAATTTCCTAGCAATTTTTATACAGAATTATTCATTTTCTTTTATACAAAAAATAAACTGTTCATTTAATGTAAATAATAAGTAACAAAATTTTGCCTAATAAAATATTTTGGTAGCACATAAAAATAACAAATTATATTTAATGCTAATAGAATAAAATAAATTCAAAGATAAGAAACAAAATTCAATAAAAAAGACTTACTTTGCTTCCCTCATATAAAAATACATCCCAGATTCTTAAGTAAATTTGAGGCGGAACATTATCAACATAAATTGTAAGAAACCAATTAAAGGTAAAAAGAGACAAATCCACATTATTCTGATCTAAATGAGCATGCAATCGAGGTAATTTGTCGGCCATCAAGTCTTTCAGGACTTTCTAAAATAGTAAAGGAGAATCAAAGACTATTTGCATACATTTTTTTCAAACATCCTTACTGAAAAATAAAATATTTATCAATTAAAAATAATCCACATTTTACGAATGATTCTAAATTATTAATATATAAATATTATAAAAGTAAGTTTAGCAATTATTTATAACAATATTACATATTTATAGCCTAAAATACTAAATTATGCAATGAAATTACATCAAGAGTAATTATGATTATAATAAATTTTTCTTACACCTTGAAATTTTCCGATTTTCATTATTATGAAATTGTCTTTTGAAATACATAAAAAAATATGTATCCAAAAAGTCAAATAATTTAACAAAAACCTTTAAATGGTTTTAGTACCTTGTGATAATCACAGCATCTGCAATATTTATATAACAATAAAAGAGTATTATTCAAATTACAATAGCTTTAACAATTCGTGATATCAAATTCACAAAATTAATAAGTAGCAAAATTGCATCTTAAATTATAAATTTCTAAACATTGAAGCCTCTTATAAAAACAAGCAAAACAGTTGTAGAAATATAATAAAAGTAACATATTTAAAAAACATACAGTAATACATTGAGCACATCAACCCAAAAAATTATTAAAAAACACTATAAAAAATGAAAACATGTAATTAGGATTGATGCATATGGTGAAAATTAACTATAGTAAATGATAAGTTTCAATTGCTGATACTGCTTGAATAAGGAAAGTAAAATTAAATTCAAATATTAAAGTAAATTAATTGAATTCAAATATTTAATACATAATTTGTAAAATATCCAATAAACTATGGTATATTTATTAATATTACATAAAAAATAATCAAGAAAGTTTTGTTCATCGAAGAATAAAAAATAATTTACAATACAGTAACTAATAATTCATTGTATAATGATGTGCATTAAACAACCAAGATGAATGTTACATTGTTTTTAATATTTATAGAAAGAATACAATATAATTTAAACTCATTCTAATATTATTAAATTTTGTAAATCAAGGATAATCAGTATGTGTACATTAAACTGATCAAAAAAATTAATTACTTATATAATGAAAAGAATAGAAATTATAAATGTTTTTATCTCATTATTTTACTTGAATTAAATAATGTTGACTGCAAATTTTATCTATTGATAATATAAGATATGCTTATAAATAGTAATATAATACTGTGATATTTAATATATAAATAAATATTTTTTATGAATTTCACTGGTTAAAAAAACATAATTCAAAAATGGAACTTTTAGAAAATTAGATTCAAAATTTGAAAATAACTTCAATAGTACAATAAAATTTCAATAAAACATGCCTAATATTATTAGCTAGTTATTTATAATAGTCAAAAAGCATATTATATAAAAGATTTTAAAATATTCAATAAACTAATAGTATATAAAATAAATCAAAGAATGAAAAAATCAATTGCAAACAATTAATTTTCAATGATGGATATTACAATGTAGTAATTTTCCAAAGATATATATCAAAAATACTTAATAATTAAAGAACCCTACAAACTTTTTCCTGGTTCCAGAGATATGTTCCCCATTTTTCTGAAGTTGCTAGGACCCTTAGTGATTTAACTAAAAAGAATAAACAATGGACATGGGGTGATACAGAGCAGAAAGCACTTGAAGAATTAAAAAGATGGCTGATCTCACCACCTGTGTTATCTTAGCCAGATGGATCTAAACCATTCCTCATAAGAACTGATACGAGTATTTACGCTCTAGTAGCAGTCCTTATACAAGGAGAAAAACCAGAAGAACATGTGATTGAGTATGCAAGTCAATTGCTCAGTTCGGCAGAAAGAAATTATTTAACAACTGAAAAAAAGCACTAGTGGTGGTATGGGCTCCTGAGAAGTTCTGTGGCTATATGGAAAATCTAGAAATTATTATTGCATCAGATCACCAACCCTTGAAGTGGCTTATGAATATTAAACTGCCATCCAGACGCTTAGCTCGATGGGCTCTTCAAATCCAGTCATATCACCCGAAAATGTTTTACACTCCTGGAAGATCTAATGTAATTGCATTCGACCTTCCAGGAGTGTAAAACATTTCTGTTCAGACCATTTGATACAGTAGACAAATTTGTTTGTAACTTGAACACTATTTCAATAGATTTACCATCCCAGAAATCTAAAAACATTCACGAAGAACAATTGAAGGATGAGGATGTAAGAAAAATCATACACTGCTTTGAAGGTGGATGGAAAGATGAAAATTATGTAAATTGGACAAGTAGAGGTTATTTGATGAATCAGGGAATACTGTACCAATATTCGCCTGAAACAGATTCAGAAGAAGCACAGTTAATTGTCCCTTGTCATGAGTGAGAACGTGTCCTACAGCAATATCATGACTCTCCCACTGCAGGACATTGTGGAGCTGAAAATACATATCATAAAACTGCTTCTAGGTATTTCTTCTGGAATGAGAAAGTTAGTCGCCGAATACATGAAAGATTGTGCTGAATGTAACTGGTACAAATCTAACAACCAGAAACCTGCTGGATTACTCAGAACGCCTATTTACTCACAAAGATTTGAGACGCTGGCAATAGACTTGTTTAGTCCCCTCCCAGAGACCACAATTGTGAAAAAATGGATTTTTCTTGTTGAAGACACCAGTAGAAGATGGGTCGAACTTTTTGCCCTAAATAATGCCACAGCTATCGATTGTTCTAAAACATTGATCGAAGAAGTCTTCTTATGCTATGGTTTACCTAGAAGGCTAATCAGTGACAACAGAATACGATTCGTCAGTGCTATAATGCTAACTTGTAAGATCCTGAGTATTAAGCAAGATCTTATACCTTTATACCATCTTCTAGCAAATCCTACTAAACGGAAAAATCGAGACCTAAAATCCAAATTAGCAATTCTAGTTGGTGACTTACATAATACTTGATAGAACAAACCACCCATGATATGTTTTGCTTTAAACACCATAAAATGTGATTCTACAGGTCATACGGCTGCTTATCTTCAGTTCGTAAGAGATCTTCGAACCACAGATGCTGTCAATCATGATATTAGAGCTGTCATTAATAACAATAACTTCGTCGCAGACTTTACTTGAAAGAATTTAATTGCCTTACACACATAATTAGAGAACATATAGAGCAAAAACAAGATGCTATAAAAGAGTACTTTGACAAGAAGCATAGACTCGTTTATTATCATCCAGGCAATAAAGTTTGGATTACATCATGTAAGCAAGTCCAAAACCAAAAAAAAATTGAGACCCAAGCGTAAAGGACCTTACATTATATTAACGAATAGATCACCAAATACATATGATGTTGCAGATCCTGTTGCCCCTGATCAAGTATTCAGTACTTATCATACCAGTATGTTGAAGCCCTATCAACAATCATTTAGAGAGAAAGATCCCATTTTCCCCTTGAAAAAAGAGGAAGACCACATCAACAGCCTCAGAAGCTTCTTAATCTCAATCCTGTCTCTTTGGCAGGATGTCAGCAGAGCCAGAGGGGAAGTCTATAGCGCCCCTGTCTACAGCACTACCCATGATGTCATCAACATGGAAACTAGTCCCTCACCAGCGACCATAGGAATGAGACTTAAATCGAAATGACTCTCATGTTTATTCTGTTCTCTTTAACTTTATATGTTTAGATGTAATTTTTTTCTGTAGTATATGTATCTGTGTTGTGCTAAAAGTGTACCCTAAATTGCAATAAATTATTTAGAGCTATTTAAGGAACTTATTTTTTTGATCCTATTGAATCAGATAAGTGCTACAATACTAAAAACTGGTCATATAAATAAGATATTTGCAAGATTGATCAGTATAAATAAAAAAAATATTGTTAATTTAAAAAAAATTAGAAATTATTTTTAACTACGAAATTTAAATGTATCAAAATAAAAAGATGTAATTATTTATAATCTATTAATTGCTGCAGTTTTTTGTGCCTCAAAAGTGAAATTTTGAACTTTCATTTAAAATTAAATGTATAGTGAAGTTATACAATTTATTTTAAATACATTTGCAAATCATCTTCCCAAAAGTTAATTAAATATTTAAATTTAAAAAATTGTCTTATAATCACTTTTAAGAAAGACAATATTTTTAATATTCTGGAAATATAAACTAATCCTACCCCATCTAAACATTAATATTTTACAAACACATTTTTAATTTTATTCATTATTTTGAAAATACAAAAAATGAAAAAAAGTATTTTACTTATTGATAATTTAAAAATAAATTAATCAAAATAATATGTAAAATAATAGTGCTTGAATTTACTTTACATAAAATATACAAATATTCAAAAGAAATACCAAAATAGTATTAATTTAAAAATACCAATAATTGGCATAAATTTATTGAAAACAAAATCCCGATAATTGCAAATCTTCATGATATTAATAGTTAAATTTTATCAACTGAAGATATTTACCTGATCTACATGAGATGCAATTAATGTTGGAGTATAATAACCATCAGGCATTATAAATTTGATGATTGATACTAAGCACCAAAATGCATCTTCTTCATCCATAAATAGCAATGCAATAGCAGCCAGTCGATTCAAGCCCTATTTTAAATTATTTTTATTACTCACTACTAAACATAAAATGAAATCCACAGCTGTTTTGGAATAATAATAATATGAAAACTGAAATTATTATTTTTTGAGAAATTGAAATTAAGATCATTAAATAAATAAATAATCTTTATAATCATTTAATATTCACTTGATTCTTCAATAGAATAAAATTATTTGAAAAATATTATATCCTAGTGATTTTTTTTAAAAATATATATATATTTAAAATACTGGAATAAAATTAAAGTTCAACAAACAGCTTTGATGAATAAATGAACAGGGAGAATTGAAATGTCAACATGTAATGAAATACAATGAATAAATTGCATTTCATTACATGATGACATTAAAGAACAATTTTCGAAGAAGCAATTTTTGATATTCTAATAATAAACAAAAATATATTGTGAAAGATCAAAGTTTTACACATGATTTTGATTGCTTTATTAGTCATTCATCAGGTAAACTTAATACTAGTTATCCTATGTTAAACTGTACATCAGCCAATGACATTTTATCTAGCTTGGGACAAAAGCACGTTTAGAAGCCCCACTTACTAACCTGCTTATAAGATCCTCTGAAATCAAAATATGGCCATAATGCCATTGTTGTGTCCTTTCTCACAGTATATTTTGAAAATTTAAAACACTTTGTCACAGTTCTTCATTACAATCTCTAAGTATAAAAGAAATCAGTGCTTATTTTCAAGTGTTAAGCAATTTATATTTAGAACTTCTCTGTTTTGACAGCACGCATTGATTAAATTGAGAGCATAAGTAGTATGCAATTCATATACAACAATTTACTTCTGCACTATTTCTTGTTTTAAAAGAGTAAGTATTCCATAAAAAAATAATGTTTAATATTTTTTTAAACTTTAAAATTAGAGTATAATTTTTATTTGAATATAATTGAATAAAAATATAAATTACTTAAATCAAAATATCTGTTAACAGAAAAACATCAAATCATTTACCATGAAAATATTTATTTTATTAGAGAAAATAATTACCAAATGTCATCAACAGATATAATTACACAATAAATTATAAAATAAATTGCTTATAATTTATTAACCATACTTGTTGTGTGATGTGGAAAAGTTTAGAATAAAACAGAATATAATGTTATTTCTACACATAATTTAATACATTCATATTATACATTAAGAAATGTTGAACATGTGAAGAAATTGCAATACAATAAATGTAAAAAAAAAATAATAATAAATTTCATAAATTTATTTCAATATGGGCCTAAGAAATTTGTACAAATTTATGTAAGAAAGATTTTAAAAAATCACAAAAATATTGTAAATTTAATTTTAGAGGAATATTTTTACAAGGATTTGATGAGTTGTGCTATAATGCCCTCAAAATGTATAAGCACATGTTCAAGTAAAGCAAAAGATAAAATAAAAATATACTTTTAATCTAAAATTGTATAATAATATGAAATATGCCTAAAATTAGCAAAATTAGATCTTTAATAGAGGACTTTTAATATATTTAAAAGAGAGAGAATAATCTTTTAGAGAGACTTTTAATATCAGAGTGGTTTTAACAAAATTATCAAAATTTATGTTTCCAAAAATCACTGAGATATTAAATAACAGTGACATTAGAATAATAATTAATAACAGACAGTAAAATAATAAAAAGAATTGCCATGGAAATTAAATTGCATTATAGATTTCAAAACGAATTTTCCTTGCAACAATTTAGTATTGATTAATATTCTAGAAACATGATGATTCATACATGGTTTATTCAAGGAGAAATACATTTTATATTAAAATGTGTATCAACAAGATATTTAAAATTGGACACTTTCAAAATTCATTAGAAAAATCTTTCATGAAACAAATTCCAATATTCTATTGGACTAAAAATTCACTATTAAAATGTTATATTGAAAATAAGTGCAAAGGTAATAATCCTAAATACAAAAAATATTACGTTCTACAACATTTTCTCATTGATAAACATTAATTAAATATATATTTTACTACTAAAATCACCTAAACTGTTAGATAAATCTTTGAAAGAATTTCTCTCAGAAAATTTAAACAACCTATTTATGGATTATTTTTCATATAATAGAATTTTTTATGCACAGTAAAACCTTATTAATCTGGACTAATAGAGGAGCTAGGTTGTAAAAATTCATGAAAGAACAGATTTAAAAAAATAATCTATAAACTGAGAAAAGGTGCATATACAAAATACAGTGATGCCTCATTTTTTGCAGTTATTGAGAACCAGAACCTTCCCCAAAAGCTGAAAAACCGCTAAGTAAGATTTGCCCCCTCGGAATATTTGTGTATATGAGTACATAAATGTTTTAATAATGTAAGTAATAACGTTATTAAAACATTTATGTGAGTACATAAATGTTTTAATAAAATATGTAAACAGCATTTATACTTTATACATTTAAGACAAAAATTACAATAGTATACATATCAGTGCTTATTAATAAGATTAACTGCAAAATTTCATACAGTAATAAACATTAATCAACACTGCTTTCTAAGAGAGGCAAAGAGCCTTGTGTTGGTGGCAAAGGAAAAGCTTTCACTTGACTCATAGAAGCCTTAGGTTCACCCAGAGACTCTTCTGCAGAGGTGCTGATGGTAAAGCTGGGGGCTTTACCTTTTAGAGATACATGGTTATGCATAGTTGTTGTCTTTCCCCCCCCCCTTCAAAATTCCTTTGTACAAGAACATAGCTCCATCAACATGATTGCAGAACTTGACAGCTTGAACCAAATTGTCATCAATGTCTTGTACAAATTGTTGTATTGCTCTAGCCATCCTGCAAAATTGTTGCAAAGTCTCCAGAGTAAGGCCACGCTTTTCAGTTTCTTTCTCCACTTCCTCTTTAATTTCTTACTCACTCGCATATTTTGTCATCTCAAGGTAGTCTTCATCGACCAGTGGAACAGAATTGCAATCAATAAGGGTGCTGATGTCTTCTTTTGTTATGTCAACAAATCCTTCATTCCTCATGATGTGAGTCAGCCTTACCTTATTTTCATTGGTCAATGTCTCACCTTAAACCAAACATGCACCTGTATGATAGGCAGTGGTATGTATTCTAAATCAACTCCTCTCTTTGACATGCAGAGATCCTTTTCTCACGCACATCAACATGAAACAACGCTCCTTTCCGCAATGTGGATGCGAACAGGGTTGTATCTTTTCATTTTTATTTTTTGATAAACATTTTGAAAGCAATGAAGTTGCAAAGAATGAAGCGCAAAGTGCCGAGGAAATGCATACTGCAAAAATTGTATTTTGAATTCAAGATAATGAAATATAAAACAAGGAATAAGAAAAAATTAATTATATTATTTTACTTATAAAAAACATGAGATAAAAACCAGCTTTAAGCATGGTGTACCAGGCTCATCTTCACTAACCTTACTGGCCATATTCACTGGTTGGAAGAACTTTTGTTGCTCTTTTCAATGGTCACTTTTTTTTTAACAATTCATTGATAGAGATGTCTTAGATGTTTACTGGTTTGAAGAAACTTTGCTCACTGGAACACAGTTAACGGTTCGAAGAAATTTTGTCACCTAACTTTAGTGTTCATTTTTTGAACAATTAATTGACAGAGATATCTCAGATGTTCATGATATCTGGATATGACTTTATTGCTATTGTATTCAATGGATTTTACCACAAAATTTGTGTGGTCTTTGATCTCACTACATTTTGGATTTGGGTTGCCATCTGTTTCATCCATATCATCTTCACTTACGTCAAAGCTTTCTGCTGCTCTCACACTCTCAATGATTTCCTCTTCTGTTAAACAATTATAGCCATGATTGTTTTCATTTGTATCTAAGCACAATTTTATGTCTTTCAATGACATATTAGTTTCTCTATCTTCATGTATGGTGATGTGAAAAAATGCAGTTTTAAGATTAGCTGTGTCTGATTCATTTTTCATCTTCAGTAAGTTTACGGTTTAACTCATCCAATGTTAACAACACTTCTACTTCAACAAAAATAGTTTATCTCATGGTAATTCACCTTTTATTTATGTAGAATGTTCATACATATGCATGACATATAAATGGTTGATATGGAGGTTTGATGGGGTTGAAATTAATGCAGATTTACTATACTATAATAAAAGATTGTATAAGGCAACTACAGAGGGAAAACATTTCCCCTCTCAATCTTAAATTTTTAAAAATAAATTTGTTTTCATTTTGCCTTTAATAAAATTTTAGAAATTTAAAAAGAGCCTGTTATAAAAATATATAGTTCAATTTATAAGATTTCATCAAATACAAATTAAAACAAAAATAAAATTAGTTTTAGCAAATTGCATCCCAATAAATTTAAATTTTTACTCATTTGTTATTAATATAACTGTAACAGCATTTAAAATTACACAGACACATCTCTAGTCACAAAATTAATAATGAATTTGAATTCATACTTTGAAGTATCCAACAGCTGATGAAATTAAATTAAAAGTGATTAATTAAATTAAAAAGGGATTTAGGATTCATACTTGGCAGTATCCAACAACTGGGTTGTGGCGACTGTATGCTGTTAATACCCTTCTTAACTTTGGTATGCCATCAGAATCAAGATTTTCATAGTGGCGATTATTAGGCAAAGTTCTCAGCAAATCAAGTTCAATCTTTATTTCAATAAAAATAAATAATTATAAAATAGATTACATACATTTTTTATTATTGTCAAAGATCTTTGCATTAATTCAATAAGAATAAATTTATTCTTAAATCGTACTGCTAATTTGGTTTGTGGGAATTCTGAAAATGTTTTCCCAATTTATTCCTCAAATAAGATAAAAGCTATTTTATTTCTTAATTAATATAATTAAAACATCCCATAAATAAGATAATGAGTAATTTAAAGCTTCATTCCTGGTAATATAAATTTTATCTATTACACAATATTTTTATCAACTGACTAAATAAGTATGCGTATCTACTTCTGACAAATGTATCTGAGAAAAAAGTATTCAAACTATATCAGCCTGAAAATACAGTTATATAAAATACATATAACAAAATTTATTAAGGATAATTGAACTTCTTCACACTAGTTAACAAATTGTTATACTTAATAAATGTATCAAAACGTTCACATTTAACTTAACGTGATGAATCTTCAAAATTCAACAGCCCCTTTTAAAAAAAAAACAAAGTTAGCATTTGATGAAAAATAATAGCAACACTAAAAATCATTTTTATTGCAATCTATTCATATTTTTTTTTCCAAAATTTTTCCAATCTTCAAGTTTTTATCAAAAGTTAATAGTCAAAAAACTTTCCAATTTAAAAAAATATTTATTTAAATGAAAATGCAAGAAGTATTATATAGATAAAATAGCTTTGCTAAGTATTAAAGAAATGATTAATTTAAAAATGTATACATCACCAAGAAATTTAATAATTTATACTTATTCTAATAAACACAACAAAAGAAGTTTGATTTAAATTTCATAACAGATTTAAATTTGAATATACATAACTATATAAATAACTAAAAATTACAATTAACTATCATAAGAATTTATATAAATATCATTTAAAAGTGCTTAATTTGTTGTTTAAACACAAATCATTTGTCTAATTTAAATTACAAAAAAGCAAAATGTTAAAAATATCTGCATGTTTATTAAGGGAAGTAGGAAAAAAAAATTGTTCAAAACATAAACTTCTCAAAATATCAAGGACATTTTTAAAACATATTTCAATAATCATGTTAAAACAGTATTAGTTTCAATAATTAAAAATTTGTACCACAGATTTAAGACTTTATAAAATAATAATAATATAAGATTATTTTTAAGAATTATATAACTACAATTTTATAGTAGCAGAATATTTATTACTGACAGAAAAAAGTAAGTTATTTTAAGTTGTAAAATGTGGTGATATTTTTATCTTGTAGAAAGTTGTCTGATCCACTGATATTGATAACAAGATAATATAAATAACAAGAGCTAGTCTATCAATTTTATCAGTCAAATAAGAAATTCAGTTATTTCATGCATCATGAATAATATTAAAAAAAGCAAGCATAATGAATTCAATAATAATGGTAAGCTTTGTTTATTTAGTTCATTATTTTTTCTATATAAGATAAATTAATTTTCCTTCTATTTACAGGAATTTACTTTTTGAATAATCATTACAATTACTTAAACTTATTATTCATAAATCTTAATCTTTCAATAGGGAATCAAACTAAATTAAAATCAAATGAAATGGATTTATGATGTTTTATGCAATGCAAATGTTTTATGGTCTCCAAACAGTCACATACCATAATTGCAGAGAAAACACTTATATAAACCATGTAATTGTACAATACATATTAAAAACTTTATAATTGGCAATCTCAAAAATAAACTAACATAATAATTTCATAAAAGTGGACTTTTAAAGATAATTTTAATAAGAAATTCAGTTACTTTCTAATTAATTTTGAAAAACAAAGGCATTTAAAGTCACACTTTTAAAAATAAGGAATTTCAGAAATATTAAGACAATCATCATATCAGTACAATATGACACAAACTTTAAAACTTTGCTGGCATAAGTTCAATGTCACATTTTAAACTTTGTGAAAATTAGAAATAAATTAATTTATCAAAACAGCAGACCTGTTTAGAAGATGGGTCTAGTCTAGATATAAAATGTTCTGAAGTCAAAAGACTCTTGTAATAATCAGGTCCAAGCATTGACTTATAGTCCTTTATCCACATACTGACACATCTGAAACATTAATATCATTAAACTACAAAAAAAAACATTCACTGAAGTTAATTTTTCAGTAACCTTCAATGTATTAAGCATTTAGTTTGTGAAAATACCTACACTAAATAATTTATAAATAAAATGAAAATTGCATAAGAAAAAGTTGCTACATTTATTTTCTTGTTACACAAACAAAAAATGAATTTTTTGTGATACCTTCAATTTCATTAACAAACTATTATATAAACACTAATTTATATCCCTCCTATTATGCTTAAAATTAAAAAATTTTAAAGCTTGTTTAAAGAAGAATATCTTTCAAAAATGTAATATTTATTTATTAGTATATAATATATTTAAAGTATAATGATTATATTAAGAAAATCAGGTGTTATTATACAGAATAATGGATATTTATTTGTGCTATTTTCTTATAAAAAAATAAAATTTAAGAATTGTTGGTAAAGTAAGTCTAACAGAGTAAAGATACAGTTTAACATAATTATTTTTATTAAATAAGCATTAGTAAATATTATGAAATAAACCAATTAAATTAAGGCTTGAAATAAACTATCATATTAAAAAAAATTACCATGATTTTCAGAATTGCTTAGTTACAAATTTCACTCCTTGAAGAAAATGTTCAAGTTTTGTTCTCAATCCGGTTTTTCTTCTGTTTTCTTTTTAATTGCATAATATTTAAATTTCTTAATTTGACAAATTTAAATGCATGAATTTTCAAAGATAATGGACAATAGTTTTTGAATTTAAAAAATAATTTCCAGAACATCTTAGAATATGCAATACCATTATGTTCTATTCTAATTTAACTTGCTAATTTCAAATATTTTCCAGGACATCTCAGAATATGCAGTAGGGCATCCATAATATACTCTGTTACTAATCTGGCTTGTTTGTCACTTTACAGAAACATTTTACGCATAAAAACTAGTTTTAGTAGAACCAAAAATTTAAAGATGATTCTAAGCCACTACAAACATAACATAGGAATCAAGTTTACAAACTGTTGAATTAAATAACAAAGCTAACTACTCATTAAGCAGATCAGAGTTTCTGAGTTACACAGAAAAATACATTAAATTAAAAACAAAACTGATAATCAGGATAAGCATTAAATACAAAATAAATTAAATTGAAATTAAAATTAAGTTTTCCATTTTCTTATATTATTTACAACAATATATGTGGAATTTCTCATAACTGAGAAGTAGATCAAATATTTAAAAATTAAAATATGAAGTAGTTTAAGCTTACCCTTTCCATATTTTTCCTCTATACTCATTGGGAATTCCAGTTCTCACTAGTAATTTCAGTTCAGGAGAACGGACTAATTCTTTGGAGCCCAGACTAACCATAAAATTATCCCATTTGACTCTCCAAGAAACCAATTCAGGATCCTATATTCAAAATTTCAAAACTTGAAAAATTACATAAATAAGCATGAAAAGTTGCTGTAAAATATATTAGGTTGTTCAGAAAGTAATTTCCTTTCTCCCACCTGGATTAGCTTTTTGCAAGTAAAAACCAACCATTTTATGAGTGTGATATTGTGCTACTTCCAAAAAGATGATAAAAACTATTGGACTAGAATGGACAATATGCAATGCAATACAATATATATGTGTTATACATTTTTCATTTTCATGCAAAATGAAATTACTTTCAGAACAACCCAATATAATTCTTTGGAAATAATTCTTACATACTATCATTTAACTATATTAACAGTAATATGTCTTAAGGAAGAGGTTAAAAGTTAAATAATTTAAGAAATATTTGAAATTTACCTTTTTAGTTAAATCTTCTGACTTTTGTTTTAAATTAGATGCTGATAATAACAAAACATCATCTTTTCCCCATCGCCAATTAAATCCTAAATCATCATACATCTTGTTTCTAAAACAGATAAAAAGCAAAATTAAGTTAGACAGCAATTATTGCAGTAGAATTTCAGAATAATGACTAGTGTTGAACTATGAGAGTTGAATTCAGAGATGATTGGTTTTTTTTTAATTTGAAAATATTTAATATTTCAAAAGTAGTATAGTATTCAAAAGTATTTATGCTTGTAAAAAAATTCAGATCACTGTTGTTGTTGCTAAAATACCCGTCCATTGATAGACGCAGTCTATGAGTTTATTCATGATCAAAAAGTCTTAGACTAGCATAGGTAAATCTCAAAGGTCATTGTAGACACCTAAGAATGTCTAGGTTTATCCTATTAGATTTGTGTGGAAAATATGCAGACTGCAATGAATAAAATTATCCAGATGTGACTTTTATACATATTTCACTATATTAAAAAATAACAGTTGATTTAAGAATTATAAGGTTCTAAAAGTACAATTTATGCAAGATTTAAATATATATTTAATGCAAATTAAAAACAACAAAAATAATTTTTACATAATAAATTTAGTTTTTAAATGTAATGTCTACTATTTACATCTTGGTTTTCAATATAATAAATAAGTTTTAAAAATTTTTACAGATAAATTATCCTAAATATTATCTATATCGCTCTTTCTATCTTTTGTAAAGTTTTTATTTTTAGTCAAAACTTGCTTTAAGCAAACAATTCAAACATAGCAACTACTTGAATAATAAATATAATAAAACAACTTGAATAATAAATAGCCAAGAGAAAACTATGTACACAAATTTATATATATATATATATATATATATATATACTAAAGTGACACAGTTACTGACATAGCAGTGTGTGGGTATTCAGATGGCAGTAATACCACAAAAAAAAGCAGAAACATATCTGTATTTTCATTTGTACTCAGTTGATTCATGTGAAACGTATTCACACCAGATTATGCATGTATAACACATATTGATAAATTAACAAATTTTAACTCAAAATATCAGCTGAACTTAGATATATGAGGCATTTTTTTTCAGTAAATAGTTAAGTAATTTAATTTTCCTCAATACAATATCAAGAGTGTTGAAAATAATTATTTCAACCATAACTTTTCAATGCTTGTAAATAAAGATTGAAATGACATTCTCCATAATCTTCATTCGAATGATTACTTAAAATAATTAAATCAGTAAAAATCAGCAATTTCTATATAGAATAGTCAATTTTAAAAACTGAAATAGTGGAAAAACAAGATGTAAAATATATGCCTTACTGAAACAAGATAGGATAATAACATTTTACACTGTTGATATACCATTTCAAAAGACCTACTTAAAACATTTGCTAACATGACATTGCTTTATTATGATTGCTGAGCACATAAAATTATTACTTGTATCTAGGATAACAGAAAAAATATTTCCCAATCACATAGATGGATAAAATTTGAGTATGGATTAGGCCCAATATTATGTGTGAATTCAAAGAGTTAACTAGCACTATGTATGTGGCAGTTTCATGATTACATAAGTTGTTTTAATTTAGCATAAATAGGAACATTTACGAGGGTTGCTATTTATATTTCTGGCCTTGGCAACAGTAAGTGTTGCTAGGCGACCGAAGACGATTTTAATCGAAAGTTTGATATTTTTAAACATAAATTCAGCAGACGATTTACCATTATAGCTTTATTTGTGTTGTTGACAGTAAATTGAAAAGTTCTTCTCTGTCAAAAAATAGAATTGAATCGTGAACATTTTCGTGCCATTATTTTTCATAACTTTCGACGTGGATTGTCAAGACAAGAGTGCTTCGATGAACTTAATTCTTTATACAGCGATAAAGCGCCATCCTACAGCACTGTAAAAAATTGGTATAACGAATTTAATCGTGGTCGATGTTCGATCCAGGACGAATCCCGTGCAGGTCGTCCAAAATCCGTTGTTGTGCCAGAAAAGATCAATGCTGTGCGTGAACTGATAAAGCAAGATCGTCATGTGACATACCGTGAGATAGAGGCGTCTTTGGACATTAGTATGACTAGCATCAATAAAATATTGCATGAACATTTGAGCGTAAAAAAAATTTGTGCGCGTTGGATCCCGCATAATCTGACAAACGCTCAAAAAAAGGCTCGTGTCGATTGGTGCAAGGAAATGTTGGAAAAATACATTCAAGGTACATCAAAGGCTGTGTATAACATCTACACAGGTGACGAATCATGGATCTATGCATATGAGCCGGAAACAAAACAGCAATCAACTGTATGGGTCTTCCAAGACGCGGCAAAACCAACAAAAGTTGTTCGAGGAAGAAGCACATCGAAACAAATGATTGCCTGTTTCTTTGGCATTAACGGTCATGTGGCAACAGTGGCGTTAGAGCAACGCAGGACGGTCAATTCTGAATGGTACACGACCATTTGTTTGCCAGAAGTCATCGGAGAAATTCGAAAAAAGCAGAAGAACAGGCGAATCATTCTTCATCATGACAATGCGAGCTCTCACACATCGACTCAAACAAAGGCATTTCTGACGGAGCGAAAGATCGAACTGATGGGTCATCCGCCGTACAGGCCTGATTTGGCACCCAATGACTTCTTCTTATTCCCACACATCAAAAATAAATTACGTGGACAACGATTTTCGACCCCCGAAGAAGCGGTTGATGCATTCAAAACGCATGTTTTGGAGTTACCTCAATCGGACTGGAAAAAGTGCTTTGAAAATTGGTTCAAACGCATGCAAAAGTGTATTGATCATCATGGAGAATATTTTGAAAAACAATAAAACCAATTTCGATCCTACATATTTGTTTTTTCATTATTAGGCCAGAAATATAAATAGCAACCCTTGTAGTCAAACTTTTAACCTATAATTGTATATTAGATATATTTAGGCAACTGGAGATAATTTTCAATTATTTAAGAGTTTCATACACACATGCCACTATAGAAGGTCCCCAGATGAAAACCCACCATTTCATCAATGTTTGCAATTAATTAAAGTAACATAGGAGACAATTTCAGAGAATTTATCTAATATGATTAACCCTTCTTCCCTCCCCCCAAGAAATCTAGTGAAATATGTGAAATAGGATCAAAAAGTTAATTAATGTACAAAATCCAGCATATCCAGTAGAAAATTATGAAAAAGATTTAAAGCAAACAATGTTTAATATCTATTCCAATAATTTTATCCAACTTGTTAAGATTTAAATGCTGTTATATGGATAATGCAGATTACATTTGGTACTGAGATGTGATCTTTGATTTTTAGATCTTTGATCTAGAATCAAATCCAAATATTTCATAAATATTATGTATTTTAATTTCACTAAAATTTTTAAAGAGGAAATTTATATTATATAGATAGTTATTTCCTCATGAAATACTTGAATTTCAACTTTAACACAATTAGGAATATTATTGATTTTATTATGGTGAAATAGATTTTGAGAATCGAAAAATTCTAAAATTCTATTCATTTCTTATTAATAAATCTACAATAATTATGAAACTTTTATTAAAACTGTCCTTAATTGTATTTTTAATGTTCTTTTCTTTTTTATGGTTTTAAATTTTATAATTTTTTAATACATTCATTAAAATGTAAATATACACTTCCAATACCAAAGCAATGGAGAGCCTGATCAACACATAAGAGGAAAACGTTTTAATAAAATTAGTAATCATGAAGCAGTTTTATAACAAAAACTGTTTTACTCACACAAATTAATTAATAACTAATTCTAATACTTAATGTTTAATTATTATTAGTTATCAATTAATAGTATTAATCCCAGATTATCCATAATTGAAAAAAATGGCAATTCATATTAAGTAATGTGTGATTCCATAAAATAATCAACAAAATTATTCAAAAGGAAACAAATTAATATAAACAAGTATTTATACAATTTACAATCTACATCTCAACACACAATAGCTAAAATATATATCATTTAAAGAAATTATCCACTTTATAAATTTAGATTCACTTCAAAAAATCATTTAAATATTTTATTTTTTCAATGAAATTTTTCTTCTTTCTTTACCAAGGATTGAAAAGATTTGAAAAAAAAAATTAGAGTTTGTCGATAATTTTCAAATCAAAAAATCGGGAGTTTATTCTACTTATTTGAACTGATTACTAGCTACTTAAATTCCTCATCATGGAAAATTCTTTTGTTACAAGTTATGATTATTTTACTGACAAACTATTTTAATTTAATAATCACATATATTCAAAATATTGATTTTATGAATAGAAATTACTTTGAAGAGCACAGGTATGCATAACTATGATATAGCTCTATTTTATAATTAAATTCAAATGTTTACACAAAAATTAAATAACAATTAATTTACTAAAGGAATGTATAACGTAAATATTACTGTAAGGAATTAAGTTCTTACAAGTGTTCTTTCTCTTATTTAGGTTTAATGTCTAATAAATAATATTAACAATTTAGATTGAATTTGAATAGGTAAAATGAGAATACAATTTAAAATTATATTTAAAATATATGTCAGTAATATATTAGTGTAACTGATTTTAAAAAATATATTTTATATTTATACAATTAGATTATATTTATACTACAAAATTTATCATCATATTATAAAATTTAGTTGAAAAATAAATTTTTAAAACAACTTTGTAACAAGTGAAGTATTTTGTAAGCTACTATAATACAGGCATTTCTCATGCAATTAGAAATTCATATTTTATAGGAGAAAAATAATTTGAGAGGGATAAAATATAATTAAAATATTAAACAAATTAAAACAGCTAATTAAAAATGTTTTCTAAGAAATTATCATCACTCAATTCCCTTTTAGCAGCTATATATTTCACATAAAAATATATAGAACAAATATCAGGATTTAGATTTATTATATCGCAAGTTTGTGCAGATGCTAATTACCAACAAATGAAATAAATGTATGGTAATCATTTACTCAATCTCTAAAGTGGAATTTATTGTACACAAAAAATCATACCAAAACAACTGGCTCCAAATATTAAATTCTTTGATAAAAATAGCAAATAAATCTTAAAAAAACAATAATGACAATGAAAAAAATCCAATTATTTTTATTACTAAAATATAGTAGCTAATAATTGTAACTAAATAAAAAAAACTACATTTTGAAAAATATTATGTAAGTGCATAGTTAAACATTTTCTTCACTATAGTTGTTTGCACAATAAAATAATTACCTAGACCAAGAAGGTAATATGTTTGTATGTACAGTTCCTTCTCCCACAGCTTCTTCTAAAAGTTGGCTGATGACCCCACTATTAAAGCGTTCACTGTCTATTAAAACAAAGTAAAAAAATTATTTTAAAACAAGTGTCAATAAGTTTCAGAAGGCAAATTTATAGGTTTCATAACCATAATTTTTAGAAGGTACAAATGGATTTGGAATTTTATTATGTATTACTTACTACTATTATTCAATTCATTTAGCAAAAATAAAAGTTTGCTTTGTATTTGATAACTTCTAGCCTCCCATTCACTACATTTCCTAGAAAAATAGTTGACAAATATATCTCCATTTTCAAAACAGAATATAAATCAGTATATAATACAAAAAGAATACAAATATATATATATATATATATATATATATATATATATATATATATATATATATATATATATATATATATATATATATATATATATATATATATATATATATATATATATATATATTTGATATATTTGCAAATATTTATTTAATGGTAAATTTTCAAATATACCACAAAAGTACCCACTAAAATACATTTATATAAATACTTGTCTATTAAACATATGAAGAAAAAATATAATTCATTACAATGCTTTTTATTATTTAACACTCTTTGAAATATTCATATTTTAAATAAATTTACACATTTTTTATCTGAAAATGAA
The DNA here is from genome assembly GCA_030067965.1 of Latrodectus elegans. Lineage (NCBI taxonomy): Eukaryota > Metazoa > Arthropoda > Arachnida > Araneae > Theridiidae > Latrodectus > Latrodectus elegans. The sequence continues at coordinate 66,952,704 of CM057820.1, forward strand.
ACCGAATTTGCTCATATTGTGAATTAAAATATTACGCTAACACCTAAAGGCACTCTTTTTGCCAATTGCCAGTTTTAGTAAATAAAAAAGGTTTTAAAAAGAAGCTTGCATGTTTTTGAAAGACAAAATGCATAAAATTATAGAAGACAAGAGAAAAAAATTATAAATAATGTTTAATTAGTAAAAAAAATGCCATGTTTTGATTGAACTCCAAATTGCAAGAAATATTTTCACAAATTTTAAGCATTTAGAAATGCCAAAAAGTTAAATATTAGTACAAAAATCAGCACAAGAATTATATCTTTGCTAAAAAAAATTATTTCATCTTTGGACTTGTGAAAGAAGGCATCATTCATTCATTGAAAAAAGAAATTACTTCTGTTTTTGTTCACGTCTGACAACAAAATCTTATTACAAAACAATGTTATACTGTTTTTGTCAACCTATGAGTGAATTGCAATGAAATGGAAATAACTGACAGATATTTTTAAGAAATATAGACAAAAACAAAAGTATTTAATTCAATGTATTTTGAAATGATGTCATAAATATGCAATTAAAAAAGTATTAATCCAACAATATAAGAAGAATAACAGAAAGTTCCTCACAGATTAATTTACATATCTGTATCATTTGAACTGATCCTAATGAAAATTTTGCAGTCAATACTCTATTTAGAATTCAAAACTGAAAAAATTTCCAATAAATTCATTTCATAAGATATTTTGTAATAGATAAAAAGATATAATTCCTGATTTAACCAAAAAAAATTGATAAAATCAAGTGGTTAGAGACAATTATGAACTGCTTATAATATAAATATTATTTTAGAAAAATTATAATTTCTTAAATATATTCAATCACGCCAAAAAGAATATAGTTTACATTTAAGTAAAGTATTCCACAGTTAAATTATTATTTCATTAATTTACAAATCTAGAAAATGTTATTTTATTCTTTTCATAGAGGATGATTTTAAAAATAAGCAATCCATACTTCACTGTAAATGTTACCTATTTTTCTAGAAAAAAAGATGTCTTCAGATAATATTTCCCACACACAAAAATAAAAATTAATCATTAAACTTAAATGTTTTTAAAATTATAATTTCTATAAAATTTAATAGTGTTAAAAAATTATTGAATTGTTTTAAAAAAGAAAATAGAAAATAAATATGCAAATAACTTCTTTAATGAGAAAAATATATAATTTGAAAATATAAGTGGAATAAATAAACTAAATTCAAACCTTTACTTAGACTTACATTGATATTAACTGAACCCGTTCTTCTGCATCTCTCCTAAGTTGATTAAGCTCTAATATTTCATTGTTCAAAAACTTATTCTGTAATTCAAATGCATCAACAGCAGCCTAGTTAAAAAATATAATCAAGTACATTTTGATAAATGATATAAATACAGAAAAAAAACTACATTTATATTCAAGAAATCAGAAAAATATTTAACGTTACACAAACATTTCTTATTTTAACATATCACTTTCCAATCTCAAATTTATAAATTTTTTTAACATTTCTGTTAATTTAAATAGATATATAAACATATTTTTACTACATTAATTTCAGATTCTTATATTGATTTTAAATTAAACTAAGAGTAATTTCTGAAAAGGTAAAGCACTCAATTAGAGTGGCAGTAATAAAACTAAATAAAAAAAGCAAAATCAAAATGTAAAGTCTTTTTTAATAAAAACAACTTTTATGATAGTTTAATCTTACTATATGTGTAGCAATATTTTAAACTTTATTTCACAAAATATAATTAAATTAATGAATGAATGCAGGGAAAATAATGATAACCTAACATTTTTCATCATAAGAACATAATTTTTGCAAGTAATTTTCGTTTTATCAAGAGATTTTATAATTTATTTTTCTTAAAATTTGTGGTTTGTTTGTTTCTAACTCAATGGTCATATCCCATCTAATTTAGGGAAATAAGATATAAAAATACTAAAAGAATTTTAATACATTTTAGTGGTTACTGGATTCTGATTGACCCTTTGTTTAAACACCCACTCCACCTTTCAGAGTCATATTTATAGAGCTGATTGCTGTCTAAACCTGATATTTCCTGTTAGTAAAAAGGTTTCCACTGATTCTGAACAAGGAATGGCTGCCCAAGCTACTATAAATGAGCGTTTTCCCCCATCTAATTGGTTTCATGTTTTTACACTGATGGTGTAGCTGAGGATGCTTTCAAGCTTTGCCAGAATATAGGAGAATACTATAAAAATTATAATTAAGAAGTGGTGGTTTTATAATTAACTCTTGAAGAAATCAGCAAAGCTAGTGAGAGAAACATAATATTTTTATTGACTTTTACGTCACTATGAAACACAAATATTGGTTTTTTTATCTCTGTTAGTCTGGTATTAGTTTTCTACTAGAAGAGAAAAGACAAATTGTGTTACAGTGGATACTCAGCCACTGTGGCATCACTGATAATAACTCAGTTGATGAATTGGAAAAGTTTGGCTCAAATCTACAGTAAGCTTGCCTAGCTTTAAAGTAACATAATTTAAAAAGCTTATTAAGAGAAATTAACTTCCTATCATGATAATGTTTACAAGGTGTTCCCAAGAGGGAAAGTGTGGGCTTCTTGACTAACAAAGCCCACTCAGTGGAGCCTCCACAGAGCTGTGGTTGTGGCAAATTTCTGTCTTACAGCTAGCTAGACATAATTATCTGCAGAAGCACTTTCACAGTTTAGATTTGATAGACTCTCTGAATTGCCTTTTATGTGAACTTGACTATCTGACTGGAAACCACCTCTTCACTTGCCCTGAACTTTTTGACATTGCAGCAAGGAATTCTATGGGAAATGACTTTGTTTGCTTCAAGATAGTATTGGGATGCTTGGCTGATGGTTGAAAAACTGAGGTCGAGTGCAGAATAAAATAATAATATAAAAAAAACATTTTGATGCTTGTTATTTACAAATGTCTGAATACTGTATTTTCCTGTACATCATCCTCAGTGACAAATTACCTTTATTTGAGCAAAAGAAAAAAAGTCTCTCATAATCTGCTGTGGCATATAGTCCTTTGCAATTTTTCAGATGAATAGTCAAAAACTTATATAGCTGATAATTTGATGACAAATAAATAAAAAATACACATTATGACAAAAAATGTAATAAATTCTACAGAAAAAATTATTTATAATAATAAAAATCTGTTTGAATCTACCTCAAAGTGAAGTGCAATTAGGTAACTGATATTAAAGCAAAACATTGATCAATATACAAGAGGATTCTAGTAAAACTTAACAATTTTCAGATTTTATTAACTTTTAAAACAGACATTTTAAAAATAAACTATATTTGTTTCATTAATAGTTAAATGAAAGAAACTGATTTTTTTTAACTGTGCATGGAATATGTTTTTTCTTTTGTACAGTGCATGCTTTGTTTTTTCATTTGTCTTCCCTATAGTTTTCAGTTTAAAATTTGCTCTGTAATTTAATAATTTTTACTTCACTACGATGATATACAAATTTGAATGTTTTCAGAATGAATCAGTTCAGATCAAGACAGAACGCAAAATGATGTTAGTAAATTGCAACTTTAATATCATTGAGAAGAATTGAATTCATTCTTGAACACAAACACACAATGCTGATCATAGCATTATAGTTAAAATAAGTCAACCAATTCATAGTGCCATCTGTTATTTATTTTATAAAACTTAAGCAACATTTCCTCCATAACTTTATTGTACGCTTTTCTGATGAAAAATATTTTTTATCAGATTATACACGAGGGCGTATAACATGCACAACACAATTCGAAACATTTTTAACACATATTATATACAGGAAAATATGGTTATTTGTTTCTCTACCACACATATTTGTTAAATACTGATGCTATAAAATAAGGTTACCCTAAGAATATATAAATATTATGCTGCTGGATCACTGTAAATTTACACTCCAAGTTATGACACAATAATTGATTACATGCAAACAACAAAACTTAGTTTTGATTTTAATCAGATAATGATTCTACTGCTGCAAATAATATTTTTACTAATTAAGATCCCTTTTGTCAGTGTTTAAATTATAGCAAATTATATTACTCCAAGTATTTTTCACTTTGAAACTTAAATTTCAGAATTGCAAATTTATCTAATTTTTATACAACATACCATTTTTATCTAATTATATGTTCCTATTTATTAAGAATAAATAAAGTTAAAAAATTTTTGTGCAATATTTCAATTGAATTAAAATGGATTTTTGCTGTGCTGAGTACCTTTAAGTCATCCACATCCATTACTTCCTTTGGTTCCACAACTTCTGGAGTAAGCAATACACTTCCACTGCTCAACCGTCTCATTTCGTCCTGCCGATCAGTTTCCAATTCAAAAACTTCATTTGTTAAGTTCATTATTGTTTTATCTTTTTGAATCAACATTTCCTGAAATAGCTCATTATTTTTTTCCAAGTCTTTAACTTCAATTTTTAGTGATCTAAAATAAATTAGAATACTATAAAAAATAATAATAACTTAAAACTTATGAAGCACAAAAAACTAAACTACAGTAAAGTTAACATTAAATAACAAATGTCGTCCAACATTTATTAAAATTCAGCATTATCCACTGAAAGAAAATAAATCAATAAAAATCTTATATTGCACTCACAAAATTATATACAAATAAATAATAAAGTTGGATGAAATTGATTACACAAATTGCACCAAGACAAAAATACTAATCATAGAAAATATAAAGAAAATATTAAATATTCTCTAAATATAAACTCAGGGACAAATCATCATTGCTGTTCCAAAAAAAATTAAAGCCATAAAATTGCTTTACATGATTTTGTCTATTTCAATTAAAAAGTGAATCCATATTCATGTAATTGTTTTACATGAATGTGAATGAACATTCATTTTCCTATATGAAAACTTTAAGCTACAGTTTTACTTTTTTGATTCCTTTGAAGCAGACTTTTAGATTCCTTTGTATTCCTGTCAAGCAGAAATCAAAATATCCAAATGAGAATCTTATTGAATATTATATAAAACACAAAACAGTGAATACATTATTCAGCAAAAAAATCACAGATTACCATGATATTTAAAAATTTGATTGAATAACCTCTCTCTGTGTGTGTTTTTTAACTAAAACAATTTTAAATATTTTTTAATAATTTAAATAGATGACACTATGAATTAATATTTTTAGTTAATTATTAAAATTTGATAAGCATTAAACAAAAAATAAATAAAAACTAAAAAATCCTTACATACTGTGCTATCTACTAAAATATAATACAACAGACCTTATATTGCAAATACAATTCAATAATGGAATAAATGGAAAGCACTGATAACACTCATTCCCTCCACTTTTTTATAAATAAAAAAAATTATTCTTTTGTTTTAAATAAATATTTCAAAAGGAAAAATTTAAACTGTAAGCAAGAAAAATTAAAAAATAGATCAGGCAGCAGAAGCAGAATACTTAGGGTATATTTTCCACTGAAATACGAGTACTAATCATAGAGTAACAGAGCAAAAAAAGACAGAATGTTTTAATACTCAAAACTTTTAAGAAGGATGATTACCTGTTTAAAAATAACTGATGTTTTTATCTTCTTTTTCACTGCGTTTTTTAATTATTTAATTTTTCAATTATTTTTCTTATAATTTCTTACTTTAATTTTAGTGATAAGATTTTCAGTAACCCTTTTCGTAAATGCAAAAATAATGCTATGAAGAAATCCACTCAATTCACAGTGTGATTGATTTAGAAATAATAGCATTACTTTTAGTGGACTTTAAATTTAATATACCGATTAAGACGATTATTAAAAAGCAAAGTATAACTGTTTTTATAAATTAAAGAAATAAATTTACATCAACTTTTTGATTACAAAATGCACACAGTTAAGCATAATTATATTTCAAATAAATCTAACAAAGACTTTTATCATGCATTCCAATATGTGACAAAAAGAATGTGAACATGAAAATATTGAATCAAAATTATATCATTGAAAATACGTCTAAAACGATTAAACCTCCTGATACTAAATTTTTCTAACTAGCTAAAATCTTTCAGTAATTCAATGAAAGTAGTAAATCTATTTCAAAATTAACATGAATCCATATTAAAATAAACAATTATTTAACAGACAGAAAAATTTACATAATATGTGAGCACCTTAATAAAATACATATAATTAAATATATTACATACTTACCACAAATTTATGTACTACTTCATGAAATCGTAAGGCATTAAGACAGAAAAAAAGCATCATTAAATTTAGCTCATATTATTTCTCAGTTGAAAAATGTAAAAAGAGAAAGCAAAAGCCTATGCATTATTTAACTATTAAAACCATTAAATAATAGAATGAGAATTTAATCTTAACTTAAGGTAAAATATTTTCTAAATATGTAATAATTACAGAAAAGGCATTACATTTTTTCTTGTATATAACACAACATTTTAATAAAATTATAGTATAGTAGATGATAAATAAAGCAAACTACACAGTCAATATACATAAATAAGATTCAGTACACTCCCTTTTGAAAAAATTCAATATAATGAAATAATGAAGTAACATAAAGGGGTATCATTAAATCATACTATTTTTTGAGACAGTATTAATGATATTTTACTAATTATTTTGTAATTTTTAAATTAAATGTGAAAAATATTAATGTGAGTAAAACATTGATAACAATATTTCAATGAAGTTGATTGAAATTTTTTTTAATTTGGGAAGCAACATTTAGTATTTTATACATCAGTTAATAATGACAAATCTATAAAGAAATTTGTATATTAACCATTCAAATACTTTTAAGAAATTATTGCTAATATTGAGTACCCTAATCATGAAGATCGATATTTCATTTTAGATAATTATAATAATTGCAAAATTGAATGTTATAACAGTTTATATATTTAAATCCAAGAAACAAAGTAATAGAATTACTGACACACAGCTGGAATTGAAACTGAACACAGGGATAATATCATTAATGCTTTTTCTAAGCAAACTTGAATATCATGAAAACTGTTATCAGAGCAGTTTAAAACAGAAATAAAAATAAACTTGACATTAGTAATACAATTACTAATATACATTGGAATTCAATAATAAAATTTTAGGAACTCTTGACATGATATTTGTAAAAATTGCTCATATCTTACTTTGCATAATTTTCAGACAGATTCATCAATACAGAGCTGTACTTGTGTAGGTATAATATAATTTAATTCTACATCAAATTATATAACAAAGAAAACTTTATGACAGTACCTAAAAGTGTATGAAACTTTCTATGTCAATAAGTTCATATGGAATAGGAGTCTGATCAGTGATTGTTTTGATATTATAGAAACTGTGTACAAAAAATTGATATCTATAAATTCCATTTCCATTTCTTTTTAATTATAATAATTTGATTAATTATTTAATTACTCTACAATTACATTTTTTAGTCCAGGGGTTATTTAAACAGAAATAACACACTTTAAAATAGATTATAAGCTATTATAAACATACATGCCCAATATGAAAATCAAATCTAGGATATATTAAACTGTAAAATTAAAATCTGACTCTTCAATTACAGCATATCATTAATATATTCAAATATTATGATATGGTAGGTATAGAATCAGATGATGCAAAAAAAATATTGAGCTCTGAATTACAATAACGTTTTCTAAGAAATGTTTTTCTAATTGTTATCATTCCAAATAACCTGACTTAACCTGTTGTAAGTTGTTCTATTTTGAAAAGTATTAATAACACTAATATTAGACTTTTCATACCAATAAAATGATATTAATAGAATCACTTATGAAAATTACTAAAATTAACTTTAAAAACAAAATGGATCAATGAAATAACAAATGAGTAAAAGTAACAACAAATGAGTAACTTTTTAATAATATTAATTTCAAGTAACAAATTTCTAAATTTTTGCAAAAAATACATCGAAGTATGTATTATATATAAATATCAAAATAATATTGGAATATCTTGACAGAAATTTATGCTTTTTTGTTAAATGTGCATGATATAATAATTAAGTGAATGCAAATTATTCATTTTCAAATTTACATTTAGAGTTATTAATTTAAATTTAATTATAACATTCAAATTAATAAGAAATATTATATACTATTGTAAAACAAAATAGTTATAATTTGTAATTTAAATATATATGACGGTTAAAATTAATCACATTTAGAAAATAGTTTTAAAAAATTCTTAAAACATTTTTGAATACCAGAATAAATGTTATAACAAATGTGAAAAAATTACTCACTCTATAAGCCTTTGAAGTTCTTCAACCAATTGCTTTTGCTCTTGTAAATCATGAGTAAGATTAACGATTTGTTTATCTCTTTCCTTCACCAATTCTATGGATGAATCGACTTTTTTTAACTGGTAAATTTGTGTTCTGAATGGAACAATTAAAAAGAATCAAAAATCAAACACAGTGTTGAGAAACACGATAAATATTAAAGTACGAGTATCATTGAACATTTAAAAGATTAAAACTGAAAATTACTCTCCTGAAATCATAATTTTATAATTATCTGTGTATCGTCAATACATTGAAGATTTCTAATACCATGACAAACAATTCTATTTTCAATTTCATTTATAGCTTATGACAGCAGAACCCAAATTGACAATGATTGATCTTTGATTTTTCCTTGCCTAATTAGAGATTGAATGAGAGAAAGAATGGATGAATGTTATTTATTAAATCACACTTCTTTACAATTGTGATGTGAGTGAGAGCTCATGAACTCATCACTTGACCACAGTTAAAATTATTAACTTATACTTTTAGCAACTGGTACATTTTAAGTTCTTTCACATGTGTCAATGTAACTCTATTATTTAATAAAATTCATTCATATGAAAAGATATTTTTAATATAAGCCTACAATATCCAATGATATGATAGGATTCTTCAAGTGGAATGTCTAAAATTTGATAACAGCTACTAAATAAACAATGTTAAATGGAAATAATTTTTTTTCCTGTATTTATATCTATTAGAGAGAGTCAGTGCTTCAGTCAGTCAAAATTTTTTGGGTCCTTTCTTTTGAAATACAAAATACAGTACAGAATATATATGCAAAGTCATCTTAATAACTTTAAAGTATTTGTTACGAAGTGTAAAAATAAATTAATAAAATTAACTAAATTAGAGAATAAAAATTCAAATAAGATTTTAAAAAATGTAAATAAGAATAATATTAAAATATAAATAACATTACAGAAAATTAAGAAATAATGTAATAATAATATAATATTTAGAAAATTATTAACAAGTTACTAATAAATTAAATTATTAAAATAATTGCAAATTATTGTAAATTATTAAGTTTACATGTATGTATATATCCTATAATGTAAATTTCTATGTATAATTTTTCATAAGCTATTTATGATAATATTACAATGGTAAAACAGGATTGCATAGACCATCCTTTTAGGAAATATTTCACTTATAACATCGCATATTTTACCTGCAGAATTTAAAATATTTAAAACATACTAAAAATCAAACTTTAACTGACAAAAAAGAACAAGTTTCTAAACTATAGACAACGCACATACAGGTTAATGTGAGGAGAAACAAGTCTAATACCTCATTATTTTTAAATCCCAGTTAAATGATAAAACCAACATTTGATCTAGAATTTTCTCTACATTACATAAAAAGGATGTTTAGTGAAACACAGTCTCCCTTTACAGTGGTCAGATTGGGTAAAAATAAGATTCATTTTTCCATACTAATATGGAAAAATGAATCTTATTTTTAAAAAGTATGTATCATCTATTCCAGTCTAAGAGACTCATATGTTTCAGTTCCTTCAAAACTGTGATTTAGTAGTCTCAAAAAATTAGCAGATCATAGAAAGACTTCAATATTAAGCAGTGTCTTCCATGCTAGCAGAGTGTGGACCTCCTTTAACACATTTCTTTTTCAGGGTCTTACCTTTGTATTTTCCTGCAACAGCCCTCACACTTGTTGAACCTCAATTGTTTTCAATCGTATTTCTCTTTTTCTAGAATTAGTTTTCATGATTTCTGAAGAAATTTAATCCCTTCACTAGAAAATGGGGGTAATAATAAAAGATGGAATATTACGGGAGAGTAAAATATAGAAAGTACTTTCAGTCACCGGAAAAAAATAGGTAATTTAATTGATTTCCAAAAAAGCCAGCCAGTGACTACCACACTTCATAGTTAAAAATGCAAAAATCAAAATTTTAGTCTAACATTTTCTAACAATTTATGAAATTAAATCACTAATTATAAATTTAAAATTATATTTTACATTATCATATATAAGCCTTCTTTTCATATTATTATCTAATTGCAAATTAAATAATAATATGAAATACAGATTTCTTTGTATATAATCTCACACCTTTTACTTTTAATGACTGAATATTGTCTCACTTCCTTTACTTCATATGCAACATTTTTTAGTTATTTCCAATTAGAAATTAACGTTAATGCTACAACATCAATGCTATGAAATCAGAAAATATATTTAAAAATTCTTCAAAGAACTCAGAACAGAATATTTATAAGTTTCTATTTACAAAATAATTATTTGAAATATATTAAATATAATTAACTATTTTAAAGATTAAGTTGAACCTTTCCTTCAGTCTAAACACAGCAATAGTAATATAATACTCATAGTATTATATTTAAAACCATGTACAAATATGCATAATTTGTCACTTATAACTCAAAATTGAAAGAACTAAATGATTTCAATTTAAAGAAAAATAGAATGTAGAACTCACAAAGTTTCTTTTTCTTTTGAAGCTATGTCTAATTGTCTCTGTAAAACAGAAAGAACTTCTCTAGAAGTGATCACTTCATCACGAAGATTGGTTACTTCTTCTTCAAGACTTTCTATTTTACAAACATGCTATAAACAAATAAAACTATTTTATTATTTTGAAATCAATCAGGGAATATTAACACATTATTTACCAGGTGTTTGCATATCAAATGAGACAATTACTAACAGAACTCACCAGGCATATATGCAAACATCATGAAGCCGTGACGTGTGATTTTTTTATAGTTTGACCTTTGATATTCACATTTAGTTTACATTTGGACAAGTTTCAATGTGCATTGTGTTTTTTTTTTGTTTTTTTTTACTGCGTTGAAAATGTTAAATTTTATGCCTTCCGACCACAATTTGTAGACAGCGTTAATTTTTTATTACCATCTGAAGACAAATGCATCAAATGCTTGTAGAAGCATACGGTGGCAATGCAATGAACCATGCACAGTGCTACAGGTGATTTGAAAAGTTTCAAAATGGTGATTTCGATATTAGAATAGAGGAGAGTGGCAGAAAATTTTAAAAATTTGAAGATACTGAAATGCAAGCATTATTCGATAAAGATGATGACCAAACATCTTGCAGAACAACTGAATCATGACTAGAGCATTGTTTCTCATCATCTCAAAGCAATGGGCAAATTAATAAAGGTTGGTAGATGAGTACCACACACACGAGCTAACGGGGCGTCAGCAGAAAAACCGAAAAATCGTGTGCAAAACGTTGCTTGCCTGTTACAAACCCAAGCCATATCTGCATCGTATTGTGACTGGTGATGAAAAATGGATTTATTTTGAGAAACCCAAGCATAATCGATCATATGTTGACCCCAGACAGCCGTTCAAATCAAAAGTGAGGTCGAAACGGCTCGGCTGTGCATTTTCTGGGATCAGGAGTGGCCAGCCTATTATGAGCTTCTTAAAACGACGAAACCGTTAATACTGATCGCTACAAGCAACAATTACTTGATTTGAACGAGGCTTTACTCGAAAAACGAGAGAAATATCAAGAAACGGCAGCACAAAGTAATTTTTCTTGATGACAACGCACTTAGCCACAATGCTAAACAGACCAAGGAGATCGTTAAGGTGCTCATTGAGAGCCCTTAGCGCATGTGGCATATTTTTCAGACTTGGCTCTTTTCGATTACCACCTATTTGCATCATTGGGGCATGTATTGGCTGACCAGGATAGAAGATACATGATTTTATTTGAGGACTTAAATATAAAAATGAGCTTTTTAAGAACCATGCTTTAGATATTTTGATTTTTGTTTCTAATATTCATTTAACTAAAAACATCAACTATTTTCTAAACTTAAGTATTATATATATATATATATATATATATATATATATATATATATCTATATATGTATTTATATATATAGAGAGAACATGTAAATGGAATATATTTTTCATAAAAAAATATTTTGTATATCAGAAACTGTCATATAAAGTTAATTAGAAACTGAGATCATTGCTATATTTTATTTAATATTAAATGTAAGTAACAAAAGCAATACTATTAAAGTTTTTCCATTTTTGTCAACTAAAAATGATATTTCCAAATTTGAAAAATCAAAAGACTTTCAGAAAATACAACAGGTATGCAATGAATTATTAAATAATAATTAAAATATCTGAAATAGAAAATAGCATTCAGTTAGTTAAATATACATACACTTCGACACATTGAGCAATTTCCTTTCTCCATAGCATTCAAATCATCAATCTCGCCATCACTTGCACGAGACTTACGAAAAGAACTAGATATTCTTTGTTTAAAAGTAGTTAAACTTGGTGACTTAGAAGATTTCTGATTAACTGAATTGTCAATATCAATGCTGCTTCTTTTTGCATTGGATAACAAATTTTTTTCTAGATTTATGCTTTCCCTTGCAGAAAAATGTAAATTACCTATAAATAATAAGTTTAATAAAAAAATGCATACACTAAAATATACATATGAATGAAAATCTTTGATACAATTAAGTATAAGTTATTCACAAGTTAACAAAAGCAGCATAAAAGTATTTACCAATTTAGACTAAATACAGCATTTTCTAATATTTCTAAAGAATTTAACAGAATAAAGAGAAATTTCATAATACAACTCCTAACTGTACATTTCTTAAAGATTAAAAAACTAATAAATATCCTGTTAGACTAATAAATATTCTGTAACATCATACATCAAGCTGGGGGATTTTATAACAATAACAATCTATATAGTTTAAAAAATTTTAAATATGTATTGTATTATATTAAGGCTCCTAAAGTATAGCAAACAAATATTTATTTTAACTTGAATTTCCATTATAAAATTAATAAATCAAAATACCATAAAACTTTTTCAAATTCTTAACATTAAAATTTTAATTTTGTCCAAATAATTCATTGTTATTTTTGAATAATAAATAACAGTTAGAAACAATATTAACAATATTTTTATTAAAAAATCTCATAAAAATATTTTTAATTTTTAAAGGATTAAAATATAATGGATAGTAATTATATTAGCCAATGCTTTATATATATTCAACTATGTAATTTCAAAATATCACAGGAATATTTCATGTTTACACTTTTCAATTTTAAAATGGCTTATTATCTTATACGACAAGAAAGTAATGATTTCATCTCAATACTAAAAATATAAAAATATATTGCAAAAGTTAAAAATAAAATATTTTCATAAAATTTATTTTAAAAAAAATCTTATTATCTCTTAAATAAGACCAATAGTCACAATACAATGAATGAATACCAAACTTCAAAATTTATTTATTTTCTTTATAAATACAAATATATATTATTTTAAAATTACACAATTATAAGTTAAAGATAATAATAACAATAAACAAATTTTCAGTAATTGCAAGTGTAAAAAGATTTTTATTCTAATAAAAAAAGGATACAGTTAATTTTGCATATAAAATACAAATATCATAATAGTTTATATTCGTTTAAAAATATGATAATAATAATTATTAAGATTTTTAATATATTACTAAAATATGCATTATCTTTTAACATAAAGATATTGTAAACAAAATGAATATGATACTCATTATTTATAATTAAGTTGTTAAAACTTGCAAGGCTTCTTGATCCATTTTAATTAAGAATAATTTTTAAACACTTTAAATTATAATCATATTTGATTTCATAAAATTTGAATAAATATATTACTTATAAAATTTTATACATGTTTATATTTTACAAAATAAAACAAGATTGTTGCAAGGCTTTCAAAGTGCACACATTACTAATTACATTTAAGGCAAAGTATTTATTGCTGCTAAAATTTAAAATTGCAAAGCAGGGAATTTAAATAATAAGTGTATAACCCTCTAATAATTTAAATAGTAAATGTTTAAGTGTAATAACCCAAAGAATAAATGCAAAATGCACCCTCAGTTATTTTGATTTAAAAGAGGTGGAGATGCAGTTTAAAAAATATCAATAGTTGTCAATTTTGCATATCTTTTGCTTAAAATAGAAAAGATTTCATTTGTATTTTAAAAAATTAAAACACATTAATAATAAATTTTTATTTACTATACAAATAATATGCAAATATTTGTCATGGTAAAAATAATTTAAATTTTCTTCTTCTAAACTACTTTAACTGAAATAAGAATCATGTGTTAAATAAACTGATTAAAAAGATTTAAGGATAAAAAGTATTTAAAAAACAGTTTTGGAATGCAACTAATACTTTATAGACACAAAGTTCAATAAAATAACTATTTACTTTCTTGAGATGATTTATCATGTTTTGAAAAGTGTGCAGTATGCTTCACTTGGTTATATAATACATTTAATTTTTGCTGAGCAGAGATGAATGGATTACTGTTATTTGCTGCTGACTCATCCCCAATCACATCTGTGGGGCAGTCTATTGGGGACATTAAGGAAGCATTCTTTGCATCTTTGATATAACTGAGAACAGAAGAGCCATCAGCTAAAAGACCACTTTGAGGTCGCTATATAAATAAGTACACAATATTAGCATTTACTAATAAAAAAAGAAATTTCAATAATAAAATCATAATTAAAACTTTAAAAATAAATAATTAAAAACAATTTGCAAAGTACATATGATAGGTCGTTAACTGCTGATATTTATAGAAAAAAATTATTGACAGGAAATAATTGCTATTAATTAACAGGAAGGAATGTGAATAAAATATTATTTAACACACGAAATGTAAAAATTTGATTAAAATTGCAGGTATTTTGGGACAGCATGCAGAATCCAGAACACAAAACTCTCACCTCTGACAGCAACAATGACTATTATCCAGCTAGGAATTAGATAACTGATTTGAAAACACAGATATGGTTATTTCATTCCATGTAGCTTCAATTTTATGCAAGATATCTTCCATCATCATGATTGGTAAGTGATAGCATGTTCTTCTCTCAGTAACCTAGAATATTCCTGGTTAGAAATCTATTTGAAGTTGTTGTTCTTGAAATCTAGTTGAATGACAGTTCTGGATGACTGTGAAAGCAACACCCTTTATAAAGATGAGAGTCAGAATAGTACAACAACATGCATCTGTGAATTATTTTTATAAGATATCTCCATGTAGGTATTTACGATAGGATTCAGTTGTGGTTTTTAGCAATGTAAGAGTCCCTTCCACTCTAATTATGCAAGCAAAATCCTACTTACCCTAAATGTGTAAATGTGTTTAATAAATGACAACATTGCTAACTCAGTAAATAATCAAGTAACTTACAATAATTGTTGACTAATGCAAATTTTTATTATTATTTCATTTATAAATTCATTTTATACTGCAGATAAATGGAGAAAAAGGGGTTAGCATAGATTGCCAAAGAATCAAATTTCAGGAGTTTTCCAGGAGACAAATCAATAATTTTAAGGAGGTATTGTCATGTCATTTTTTAAAATTTATTTTTACCAATTGTTCTTAATCAAATGTACATATAATTATGCATGCGCAACATTTTTCAATTATATTTTCAATAATAGGAATAAATAATTGTAAAATTAAATGAAAATATTTTTTATTTAAATATAATTTTATAAACATTTCATAGGCCTTCAATCAATTTACAGTTATAACAGAAAAAATTTTACTTAAATAATCATTATTCTTTGCATTACTGAATTATACATTGTATAAAATGATGGTTAATTTTAGACACTTTAAACATTTTCATTAGAATCCTATCTATTAATTTACTGAGTATAAGATGCCTATAACAACCCCATTTTTCAAATAAATATACTTATTTAAAACAAAATAAACACAACTATTAGATAAAGTTTTCAGGATGACTTTTTTCTCAATTATTATTTAATAAAAGTAATTCTAAATTTTCTAGCTGTTTACTTTCAAATTCTTTTAAAACTATTCAATTGCACATCCATATTCTAGACTTTTCTATTCCTTTAATTATTTAACAGATTTTCCCATTCCTTAGTTACATTTATATATACAAAATATTGCTGTTAAAAATAGCTCTCTTTCCTACTAAAAAGCTTTCACTTTCAAATCATTATTGATCCTGTATCACTGAAACACCAGTGATTTTGCAATCAATGTTAATTTTACTAGTTCTTGTGGCTTCCTCAGCAAACTCTATTATAAATGAATTTGAAAAATCTCTATTATCTTCCAAACGCTCTATATTTTTTTCCATAAGTCCTCAATTTCTTTAAGAAGTGCTTTTCACTTTCCCTCTGTTATCAACTGTTTTATTCTATCTTTAATAAGATCAAATTTCTTATCAATATTGTCTTGAGACTTTACAGTTATTTGTAATGATTTAAGATCCACAAAATATAAAATTCTTTTTAATACAGAATCCCATTCTGACACATTTATTTTAGACACATCAAACAAGTAATCACCAAGGAAGGTATGAATATATTTATACAAGGAAGGTTCAAAATTGTAATATTCAGAGAATTTTATGCAATATAAAAAAACAGAAACAAATAGCAAAAAATCAGTTAAAATTGCTTGCATGATTGCACAACATAACAATCTCATTGGTGATTACTATTTCACACGCATAAATCTAAATGCTATATACAGTTCCATCTCAATCCATCAACAACTTCTCCATTCCTTGAATGTTATATATGTGACAAAAGTTGTCATGAACTTTTTTGGATCAATTTGATTCCACTACAATACATTACTGGACAAAACAATAATAACAACTACCTCTGGTCCTGACTGAACTGGCTCACCAAGAAACTATTGTGGCCGAACTAGATTTTTATATTAGTCAAAAATTATGAACAAAAAATCAATTTAATATTGATCATGATGCTCTCTAGTGGTCATACTAAGAAAATTAATGCTCTATTTGGTTTTTGAATAAATTTATTGTAAAGCTTAAAATATTAAAACAAAAAACTCAAAAAAAAATTATAACATTTCCTTCTAAAAAATTATTTTAAGAAAAAATAAATACAAAAAATAAGGCAAGTAAAAATTGCAGGTTGGTTGGGTTTTCTGGAGCAAGGTCTAAAAAGGACAAAAATGCCAAAAATAAATTACAAGAATAATTCACAATTTTCAAGGAGTCAGGTCAAAATTCATGAAGTTTCGAGGACTCTTAAAAAAATTTTCAAATTCTAGAAGTTTCCAAATGTTGTACAAACCCAGCAAGGGATGATCTAATAAAAATTGGAAAAAATTATTTTCAACCGCGGCATGTTTTATACATCTTTTGATTTACCATATGTCTATCAAAGAGGAACTAGAAAAGAACAAATGCAGCAGCAAGAGTTTAGACTGTATTATTAAACAGTAAAACAACATATCACATTAAAGATCAAGAAATCAGAATTTGATCCTTGTTCTCCCCCAAGACCAGATTACATATGGCAATTATTAGACAAAACAGATATCTCATTAGAAATTATAAATCTGCAATATATGACTTAAAGCATACATTATCAGTGATGATTTTGCAGTAACTTATCTTAAGAGTCACAATAAATTAAAATCATTGGCAACCAATAACTTTATTATCAATATAATCAACATGACAGCAGCGAAATGACAGAAGAAATATACTGGATTTACTAAGAGATAGATGGAAGCACATTTTTGGAATTTACCATGAGTATATCATGTAATATCTTTGTTGTGAAAAAGGAATAAACCAGTCTACATCTAATTACAGATTGTTCTTTCTGATCATCAGATGTGAAAAGCTTCATCATATTCTTGCAGTTGAAACTGACTTACTTGACTGTACAGCATCTTTGCTACATATATTTTTCTCAGTAAATATCTCAATTGATTTTTTTTTAATTTCTTTCCAAAAGAGCAAAAATAAACAAGTGGAAAATTTACAGGTTCTATCCATTATAGTATTAATGAAAAATTCCCAATTTCATTTTTTTTTTTAACATTTACATAACTTATGAAATCTGCCCTCAGGCCCCTATTTGTTTTAACAACGTATTCTTCTCATTACCATCTTATACACATAAATGAAATTATACTCCGAAAAATGCTTACATTTACTCAAAAAAAATTCTATCTATCAACAAAAATATGCATATTTTATATAAATATTTAATCAGATAATATTAACAAAATAAGAATTGAAACAATGATTTTAAAATAATGAAATACAAAAATTTTGCAAATAAAAAAATACTATATCAGAAATAAGAATAGAGTATTAGATTTTTGTGATATAAAAAGCAAAATAAATACACAGCTGATTATTATTTTCACTTAGAGAAAAATATAATTTCATTTATATTACTAGTCCATAAACTAATTTTATGAATTCTAACTAAAACTAAAAACTTAAAGTAACTAAAAACACAAAAAACTAAATTTTTAATTAAATACACAATTAAGAACTCCTAAAACAAAATGTTTAGTGTAAAAAATTTTAATCTTAATGGAATTAATTTGTAAAAAAATTAAGCAAAAGTCAATTGCACATTATTTTTTTTTTCTTTTACTCTTTTTTGTTTTCACTTTAAATTGTATGATTAATAAACAATTATACTATAGATTTAAAAGAAAAGTTTTACGACATAGATTTCAAATGTACTAAAATGAAGTTAATATCCTTAACAGTTAATGGAACAAAAATAATGTTATACGACATACTTTTGAGTTTCTTAATTTATTAACTATTAATTTCTACTTTAAGAAAAAAATTTATAAAAAATACACAATTTTTTCAACCAGTTTATATTAAATGGATTATTATCAATGAAATTAAATATTTTATTCAGACTGAAAATTCAAGAAAAATGATTTATTGTAATATGCAAAAAATTACAATACATGAGATTTTATGGATTATGGATGATTTAACATAAACATTCTTTTATTCAAATAAATCAATATATATTATTGTGCACAACCAAATTTTCACTGTGAAACTTAAATATGCTTTCCTAAATTTTATTACAAAAATTATTCAGTTATCAAACTATTAAGCAAAGTTCATAGAAAAATATACTTACGCCACTCAAATCAGTTAAAGCAGTAGATTTTTCACTAATGCATTTAGTTCGCAGTAAGCTGTTGGTTCTTCTGTACTTCTGAAGCTCTTGAAGCCAATAAAGAGCAGCTTGTCTATTACTTGCTTCTAAATAATAGTCTCTTCCAGGCACACTATAAAAGTTTTAATGCAAGTTAAGTTATGTACATTACCAATAATATCTTTTGATCTGAAACTGTCATTAACAGATTTCTGATTTATACTACAACAAAATTTCAACCCTCAAGTTAAAATTTTAGAGAGTGTTTTTTTTCTTTTTTCAAGTGTTACAGATTTTTTTTTTTTTTAATACAAGGGGAAATATAATCAGGACACATAATTTGAAATTGTACAGAAATTATACATGTGATGAGAACAAACCAGGGGAAATAATAAATTGAAGACAAAGGTGCTCATCATTAAATTATAATTCTGTATTTTGGGAGTGATATGGCTTGTTTTCTTGTTTTTATGATTTAAATAAGGAAAAATTTTTTCTAGGATATAAAAAAATGAATAACATCTTTTCAGTGAACCCTAAATATTTTGATCAAAACCAGGACTTTTCAATTAGGTATTTGAATTTCAATTTATAATTAGAAGACTCTAAATATTATAATAATCAAAGTACTGCAAATTATATAAAAAAAATATTTTTAAAGAAAGATATTATTAAAATTCTCATTTAATACTATCATCAATAGTGTTAATCAAAACATGGCTGCTACATAGCAGTTCAATTAAAAATTTAGCACATAATATTCAATGGAATCCCATACTAACCTAACATTTAATGATTTTTTTAAAATCACCCTGTTGTTAATATAAATAATTCAAATTCTTTGCAAGCACAGAAAGAAATGTTTGATAATTAATCCTATGCTTATTTTTAAAATATCAATCAAGTAATAAAGTTATGTCAAGAAGTTTTACGTTTTAAGAATATATGTCGTTACACATTACGATGAATAATCTAACAGCAAAATCTCTATTCTAAGGCTATTTTGTCTACCAAGAACGATTTCATGGATAAAAGACCATATTTAAATTTAATATGGGGAGACTCCTAAATACCATCCAAGAAGATGTGCACAGAAATCTCTGTTTGCTCATCAGCAAATAAATGGAATTTGGAACTCTCACTCTAAAAATCATACTCTTGAATAATAGGTCAAAATGAATTTTCACATAAATATATAGCACCATATTGCAGATTTTACTCATGTTATGAATATGTTATACTCGTTATGTATGAAGAACAAAGAGAGAAAACCAAAAAACATTAAAATAACCAATAAACATACATACAGAAACAGCAGAACTGCAACATCCATTTCAAGTTGTTCAATGGTATTTGTGATCAAAGGCAGGATATTCCACTTCAAAAAAATTGGAATTCTATCTAGACTACAGTGAACTCTCAAATTGATAAAATACATTTTGTTTTCCTGAAGGTAATGTTTTCAGTTAAAATTTCTTTGCATTTTTTAAAATAGAAGTAAAAAAAATGGTATCTCTTTAAAAATAGTAGAAATTCATTTTTAAATGAGACATGACAATAGTTAACAAAATTTCTTGCACAATTTTTAATTCAATTCATCATTTCTATAAAAGAGTAAATAAGAAGTAGATACAAATTTATAAGTAATGATAGTGAAAATAATTGTGAATCTAAAATTTAAGCTAATTTAAAAATGAAGTTCCCAATATTGAATATTATACAATTTTTTATAACTGAAATTGCATAATTATAAAGAACAAGAATATACAGCTATTTCCTTTAATAGCTACATTGGATAAATTTTATTAATGTAAAAGATTATTACACTTTACAATTTTTCTGAAATAAATACCTGCTATTAACTGTAAGTTAACTATCTTAATATTTTATAAATTAATCTATGCATTTTTTTATTTATATAAATATATTTATATACATATGTTCTATATATATACTGTTTTTGCACTTGCTTTGGGGAAAAACAATTTTTTAATGAAATTTTATAACACAAAAAGAATTTTTTTAATAAGAATATGATGGCATGTTAAACAAATTTTCATGTTAACCAACCATTAATACAGTATTATAATCTTCAAAAAAATACTTTTTCAAAAGTTGAGTTCTTCAATGATACTTAAAAAAAACTTTAATATTGCTTTAAAAACTGTAATTATTTTTAACCTTAGAATACATTTATGATGTATATTATTTTGACACAATGAGAGATAATATATTATGGAAGAATATTTCTGACACGTAAATAGTTAGATTATTTAGTAGATGACTATAAATATTTAATAATAAAGGAAATTTTGATTAAAATGCATATTTGTATTTCCAATTAATTTTTACAATTACAAGCATCCATAACAGCAATGGAAATTCACTAAAAAATAATTGTCATGAGTACAGAAACAATGAAAAAGTACATCTTATGATTTGATACATAAGTGCATCATATCAAATGGCTATAAAAAAAACTAATTTCTGTACACATCTCAAATAAAATGAAACTCAAAGCTACATAATTTTTAAATTTATGCCATCTCATTAATTATAATTGAAAAAATAAAAGATAAAATAAAGCGCTAGAGATACTAGGGTTACCAGAAAATAAATTTTATCACCAAATTTTTTGCCAAACCATGTTATACCCGGTTCAACACTGAACCCAATATATTTAATATCACATTTTTACACCTGTAAATTTATTTTTAAAAAAGAAAATATTACAAAACCAAAATTATTTTGCAGTTTTTTTTTAATTATTATTTCTATTTTCTAAACATCGTTTTCAGATTCATTTATAACACTAAAAACAAAATATTTTGTTACTCCTAATTTGAGTATCTTTAAGAAACTTCCAAAACAAACAAAAATTTACGAATTTATACAATAAATCGATAACACATAGTTACTAAATAAGTTAAGGAAATTTATTTCGTATAATCTTCAAAAAATTTCATAGAATTACTTTATCCTACTTTACCTAATTGTAAAATGACCAGTTCTTGCCTTATTACTGACATCAAATGTAAAAGTGGCCTGAGATATGTCAATTTCTCCAAGTGGCACTTGTTCTTGAGGTGATCGGTAATAATACAATTTACAATTATTCTCTGAAAAGACAAACCAGCGCTTTCTGAAAGTGTTCAAAATTGCGCGATTTCCTAATTTGTTTAAATATCCACAAAGCCTCGAATTTTCTTTTGTTTCAACTTGATCACTAGGAATATTTTTGGGTAAATCAACGGATTTTTCAGATATTTTTGAATTTCTGCGGACAACATTGGGAGGAATTTCTGATTTTGCTTCATCTTCACTCATTTCAGAAGAAAAGTCTATTAAATTATCAGCCAGCTGATCATCTGTAGCTGACATGTTTAAAGCTTAGTTTCGTTATTTACGTCATCCAACCCGCATATAATATTTCTTACTCATATATTTTTATTAAAGTACATATTGTTCGACATTTAAAAGATATAAATTATTTTTATTTTTAATTGAAACTAAAATCCCAAAGTTAAAAGTAAAAATATATTCACATGGTTTTCACCCGCAACTTTCAGTATTTGTTTACATAATTTTGAACTCCACGCGAATTAAAAACAACACCCAATTCAAAATTACAGTTAACAGTGAAGAGTCAGCTGATTGTTGTAAATATAAGGGTTATAGGATTATGATTATTATTATTTATTCATTTTTTTTTCATAAAATTTTGTGAAAGGAAATGGATGTTTTATAAAAAAAAGTGAAAGCAGTTTTGATTCTTATGTTACATTTAAAAAAACCGTTTTTTTTACTGTTGCTAACTTCATCTAAAACTACTTTCTAACTTTAAAAATATATTTAGATACTAACTTCAAAATTAGTTCCAAATTTATGATCTGAAATACCATTTATTTACTTAGAATTGTTTCTGACAAAACCATTTTAAATCTTCTAAAGTAATTCAATCATAGTACCCACATTGTGCTTAAATTCTTGTAAAATGTATGCGTCGATTTAAATGTACAATAAGTCAGATTATTTTCTTTATTTACAACAATATACTTCATAGTACAGTAACTATTATGGAGTTTTTTATTGAAGAATGATGAGTTACACGCTTAATAAGAGTATTAACTTGCAAGATTTTCCAAAACGCCATGAATAATCTCCATGCCATCCATTAAACACTCTTAAATTAATTTCTGGGCCGATTTGTAGTGACTAACGATGACATTAATTGTTATTGCATGATGTTAAGAAGAAAAAAATACGCGCAATCCTTGATTGTGGGAATTACCTTAAATTGAATGTCTAACATTGCAACAAAGACATTAGCGCTCTCTAATTATTTATGGTTGAAAAGTTATGTTTTATATAAAATTCTTTTTTGGGGTAGTTTGCTCAATTGACTTATACTCTAGAACAGAGATGATGAACTTAAGGCATACATGTCCATAAAAATCTTGTATTTCCATGGAATGTCACAAGTATATATTAAATTTCTCTTATTTCCTCTGATATTCACTGAAAAAGAAATCATCGGAAAAAATAAAGGAAAAACATCTCCCAGACTAGTAGACACTAAATAATGATTTAAAAACCAAAAGGAGCCGTATTCTTTACACATTTTCCGGAATAGCACTACTTTCCGTGTTTTGAAGGCGAGTTTTTGAAAACACTTTATTTTTACTTATATCCCACAAATCATTTTAGCGTTTTACCTATTTAGTGGAAATAAAAACTTGTCTGCTAAATAAATACTGGGAAATATAGAATAGTAAAAATGAAGATATTACAAAGGAAATAAATTATGATTTATATAACAACAACATATTATGCCTTGTTTTGCCTTGATGTAACTTTACTGAAAAGTTAAACTGTCTTTGTTCATTTTGCTTGGTTAAATAAATGACTGAGAAATTTATCAATTTTGACCACAGATAAAAGTATGATGTATGAAATGAAACATGAATTTGCAGTAAAAATGGAGTTTGAATAGAATAAAATTGTACCTGTAACTATTGATAGCCTCAAACATGACAATAAAACATACTGAGTTTGCAAAGTTTGTGGCTGAAGAAGTTCAACACAACAGCATGTAATTTCATCGCTTTTTGAATTAACAAGAACTACGTTCAAATGGTAATATAAACTTATTTTAAACTGTTTTGTCTGAAAGATTTGAAATTATAAAATTCTCATCTGCATGAGTTCTAAAAAATGGCCAAATCTCAAAATTGTTGCAGAGAATAGAGTCTCAATGTAGCAACTCCTTACCTGTAAAAGTATTACATGACTTCTTTTAGTAAATACAAAAAGATTTAATTTTAAATCCTGGATAAGTTTTTCTCATATTTCTCAAGCTTTTGGATGAAACTCGATATTATACAACAGAAAAGAAGCAAAATATTCCAAATCTCATTAATGATATTTGTCTGTATAATTTAAAGTTTTTCAGCAACTTTACGGAACCATATGAGGATGTGAATAAGCAATTACAAGGAAAAGGAAAAACTTTAGATAAATTCCTTGAAGTTATAAATTTCTCGGATCAAAAGCATATCACTTTCATTGAAAATATTGAAATAGAAAAGTTAATAGTTTTCCTTTGCTTAGGAAAACTATTAATTTGACACTCATAATTTATATTAAGTTTTACTAATAGAATATTTCAGAAGTTGGAAAAAAGATTTGAATATAGTTTAGAAAATTCAAAAGAAATCGAATTAACACAAATTCCTACATTTCGAGAATTTTAGAATAATTTTGAGTTTAGTACTTCTTTTTTCTTGAAAGATTACCGTAAATTGATATTTTTTATTGTTTGACCTTGACGTTCTCAGAATGAATTCAAAGAATTTCAAGAAAATTTTGTGTAGGTGTACGAATTTGCTAAATTTGATAAACCAAGAATAAGAAGTACTCGTGAAGTGCATGATTATCAGATATAGTATCCAGAAGTAGTTGTTGTACAAACATGCTTCATTGTACATAGCCATGAGTTGGGCTCTACCAGTTAGAAACAGCGTGATGGAATCTTCTAATTTAGAAGAAAAGACCAAGTAGAAGACCCTCTAATACTTAGTCAGAGGCATTATTTCACTTGAAGGACATTGCGACCATGATATATTTAATCTGACTCAGTCACCATTAGAGAATATCATAGATCTTTGATTGGATTGGAATTCATACTCACTATTTTTTCAGAACGAACATGCTAACCAACCAACCCAGAGTGAGTTTTAACACCAAGATATCACAAAATTTAACTCTTAAACTATTGGAAAGATTTACAAAAAATACTCATGAGGACTAAGCCATTATGAGGAATACAATGATATTGAAACCATTGTGTTCCTCATGATGGCTTGGTCCTCATGAGCAGTTATTATCATCAATAAACTGCATAGAATTGGCTGTAAGGAATCATTTTGTTCATATAGAAATAAATCTTGTATTAAAAATAATAAATTATGATTGAAATATAAACAATATAGATGATAGATTTCTCAACAGCAAGTGCCGCACTATGGATTACAATTTTTAAAGTAATAATTGTTGTAATTGTTAATAATCTTAAATAAATTGTGATCACACTCAACGTTATAAAGTGCTTGATCATTCAACCAACAGTCAAGACTGCGAACAAATCAGACTACGAACAATTTAACGATAGACCATAGTCGTATAACGAACTAAAACTAATTCTTATGAACAATTTTCGGCTCTCGGAACATGATGTGCAGGGTTGCTGAATCCAACGGATAAAATATCGTTTTTCATTTCTCTTGAATTATATTACTTACCTTAAGTTTACTTAAAAATTTTATATTGGAATTTTTTACAAGAAAATGTATATAAGCAAATTAAACCACCAGTTTCGGTTTGATTTTATTCAAAACCGAAATAGATTTAGTTTTTTTTAACACTTCTCCCCCCCCCCTCATTCATTCATTGTCCCAAACATAGTCTTGAATAACGAATTCTAGGCGGCAGACTCCTTTCCACACATGGTGAAACAATATTCATTTTGTTTCCCTCCCAATTTCCTCTATTCATTTATTCATATCGCTGATCCACAAATTTAATACAGTGAATGAAAGGCTAATTTACTTTTATTTAGAATCAAACCACAACGCATCAGTTCCTTTAGAAAATGCATGATTAGTACTTTTTTTCTTAATAACGCATCCGAGGCTATAGCGGTGGTTGAAAATATCGCTACTGTAAATATCACCTATATTATTTCATGCAAAAAATCTTTAGAAAACTTGAAGCAGTCGATCAAAGTTTAAAAAAGTTCCCACTTTTTTAAAATTGTTATTTTTGGACCTGTTTTGCATAAAAATGTCACTATAATTGCCAAAAGTTAAAAAAAAAAAAAAAAGCCGCCAGTAGCAATCTTGGTAATAACACATATGCTGTGCTAATGTGAACGACTTGGATTTGACTCGGGAAGGCACGACTCGGTTTCCCGCTTTGTCATATACCGCAATGTTGCTAATGTGCGTCGAAATTTTGTCAAATATGTACGTTAGTTGATTTCTATTCCTTTAAATTTTCGAGTGTGCTTTTCTGTACCCTTTATTTAAAAAAAATTGAAATCTGGTAATGTTATAGGTCCCAAAAAAGAATGGAGTGTCAAGAACTTTACTTATGATAAGAAACAAGCAAGAGATAGTCCAAAGTGTGTAAGTGGACAGAATATGGCTCGTGTTGGGAGACAGTATAGCTTGAATAGGTCTAAAGTGTGTGCAATCTTAGCTAAGAAAGATATCATCAGAGTCAAGCATCTAAAAGAGTAACAAAAATCACATGCAAAGCAAAGAAATGTCATCCAGGAAAAATAGAGAGGTTGCTTTTAGTTTTTATAAATGAATGGGAAACGAAAATAGATGTAACTAGAATGGTTGTCATTCAAGAGAAGGCTAGAGGAATTTTTGAGAAATTGAAAGAATTAACTACCGATTGGTTATCCTAAGAATTAGAATTCAAGACTACCATTGGTTGGTTTGCAGAGTTTAAAAGGATGTCTTGAATTAAGTATTTATCAATTCATGATGAGACTGCTGGTGCAGATAAAAAAGAAACTGATGAGTAATTGTTTAAAATTTCAAAAATTCATAGAAACTGAAGGGTATCGTTAACAACAAATATTTAATTGTAATGAAAATTATATTTCTTTTGGAAACTCATGCTGAACCAGGCCTACGTCATGAAAGATGACAAAATAGTTCTTGGGCATGAACACATAAAATATAGATTGACGTTTCTTTTATGAGCTGACGTTAATGATGATATGAAGCTTAAACTATTTGTCGTTTACAACTCTGACAATCTTACAGCATTAAAAAAATTTCATAAGCAGGAGAAGACTCACAGTAATGTGGAGATCAAAGCAGAGGGCATGTGTCATACAGGCTCTTTTCAAAGAATGGTTGTTTGAAGTTTGTGCCCCGAGTATCAAGGACTACCTTAATACCAATGACTTGCATTTGAAAGTACTGATGCTATTGGATTATGAGCCAGGTTATCCAAATGAACTTGAAGATAATTTACTGACACACTTTCCCTGGCTGATAGTTCCGTTTTTATCTCCGAATACGACTTTACTGATCCAGCCGATCAATCAGGACGTTATTGCGGGTTTCAAGAAACAGTTCACTAGCGCGATTTCGTCTGTGTTTTTAATTATGGCAGTTCTCCAAACAATGACTTTAAAAACGTTTTGGAAGGAAAAATTTGACCTTTTTATGGTTATTCATATCATTCAAGAGACATAATCAGAAGTCAAGCAGTGACAGTTGATTTCTGCTAGGTGAAAGCTATTTCATCCTTCATCAAGGAAGTAATTACGGAGAAACTCCTGAAATTATGGATGAAATTTTGACAACTTTTAGATGTCTGGAAATAGAGGTGAAAGAGAGACCTCATAATGAAGCATTAAGATGAACTGACGATAGAAAACTCCAAGAAATCTTGAATGAAGAACACCAAGTAGCACAGTGAAAAATGTCTCTTTCTAAATAAGAGAAAGAAGAAAGAGGACCAATACTGACATTTACTATCAAAGAACTTTTGAAAAAGTGTTATTATATCCGAACAGTGGTCTTATAATGACTCCCAAGCCAAGCTGATGTCAGTAAAGTGGGGGATCTTTACAACGACAAAGCTATTAATCAGTTCCGGAAAATCCTAAAGAAGAGAGGAAAGCAATCGACATTGGACATATTCTTTAACGCCCCATTAACAAAAAATGAAATCGATTGATAAATATCCAAAATTATATGTATATATTATTTTTTAATGAACTTAGTATGAAATTATACATCCTTTTTTTACAATAATTTTTAAGGTCTTTAAAGTGAATGTCAATTTCACAAAATTTATAGTAAATCAATGATTGTTAATGTACAATTCAGATAACGAACATCGTCTTGTAACAGATAATATTGATTAACTGATCCCCCGCAGTACATTGGAAAATAAAAGTATTCAGAAAATAAAAGTTAAGCAAACCGTCTTACAGAGAACATCATTTTTTTAAAGTAAGACAATAACGATATTTTTCATGTTTTGATACTTCAGATATTTTAATAAATATTAAAAATTTAAAAAAATCTAGCATTAATTTTTATTTACTTTATAGCAAATAAGATAAACTTTACTTACATAAATGCAAAACTGAATGATATTTATAAAATTTTATTTTTACATTATCAATTTTCAGTGTCTTTGTTGTCGACAAAGGTCTTACTTGCGGCACTATGGAATAAATATAATAAATGTGTCCATTTGTATAAATGAAAAGTTCAATACAGTTTGCAGTTTCTTTTATGGAACTTTGAAGATGAAGGGTGTTTATTTATAAGATGGTTAACTTATTAAATTATGTCTACTGTGGTATGCGTATTGGCATTTTTGGCTTACACACATACTCTTTTTATAAAGGGATTTCTTAAATATACTGGAACTGAGATAGTGACTGAATGATTAGAGAATGATCTATAGCAGGGAGGGCGAACCTTTTTTAATGTCTGTGCCACAAAGTCATAAAAATTCTTTTTTAAATAGGTAGCGTGCCACATTAAAATTTCATTCGAAATGTTAGAGTGGTGAAACAATAAGTAAGTATAATTAAATAAACAAATAAAAGAAATACTTCCTTAAACAATATTTTATTAATCAATAATTTACAAAAATCAATATGTTAAAAAATAAAATTAACGTTAAAAACAATTGTTTTTAATATGATTTTTGTTGCTGTACACAAAATGATAAAGATTTAATATCTGGTTCATATTTTGTTAATTTCAACAGTACGCTTGCAAAGCTTGGTTCATCCGTCATTCAATTCCTATATTTACTTTTTATAAAATTTAATTCTGAAAATAGAACTTCACATGCCCACGTGGATGAAAATATTGATAAAATTGTCTTTGCTAATATTTTTAAACAATTAAACGTGTCAGGAATTGAATTCCATGTAGTTTGAATTTCAACTTCTGCAATTTAATTTATTTTATCTAATAATAGATTACTTTTAATAATTTCTAAATCATTTCTTATATCAACAAATTTTTAGTTTAATATGGTACTTGACTAAAATTCAACTAATTCCATTTCTAATTCATTAAAATTTAATCAATCAAAGACTTTTAAATTTTATTTTTCAAATGGCATTGTATCAGGATATAAAATAAAATTTAAAGTTTCTTCAAATTCTTTAAATTGCGTAAATCTTGCAGAAAATTCCTGAATCAGAGGTTGAATAATCACTGAATATTCTTCCGTTAAGGACTCTTTATTTGGCTTTTCATGACATTCACTTTCAGAAAAAAAAATTTTGTATTCAGAAAATATTTATATGAATTTGAAGGAATATCACGATTGAAAATCTGTAATTTGACTTCGAACATTTTGATATAAGTCAAACATTATAGTCACTGTTTTATTAACATCTTGTAGTTTTATATTTAATTCGTTTAAGTGAGAGCATAAATCAGTGAAAAAATATAACTTTGCTAGCCATTCTACATCCAATAATTGATTGTGTTGGTCAATAATGTTCTGATTATTTAGAAATAATTTAGAAATAATCTCATTTTCTCCTAAAAATCTACAAATCTTTGCAAAACATTTCCGTGGCTTAACCAGCGTACATTATTGTATAAAAGTAAGCTATTGTACGACGAGTTAACAATTCTTGAAATTTTCTTTTATTTAGTACTCGTGCTGATAAAAAATTGATTAATTTTGTTACCAAACTCAAAACATCGTCAAACATTTTTATACCTGTTTTGACACATAACGCTTGTTGGTGAATAATGCAATGAAAATCAAGAATTGTGTGTCCAATACGTTTTGTAAATAAATTTATAAATC
Source organism: Latrodectus elegans (assembly GCA_030067965.1). NCBI lineage: Eukaryota > Metazoa > Arthropoda > Arachnida > Araneae > Theridiidae > Latrodectus > Latrodectus elegans. The sequence goes on from CM057820.1 coordinate 66,983,495, forward strand.
CATTTTCCCGTCCAGTTTAGCTGCAGGTACCATCAGTTGTAACTGACACAATTTTAGAAGTACATATTTCTCTTTTTTCCAATGCATCTATAACTGCACTACAAATGTCTAATCCTTTTGTTGTTGTTGTTAATGTAGATAAACTCGTTAACACTTCTTTAACATTGTTTTAAACAAAATAATGTACAAAAATTGCTAAGCGAGCAGAGCCTGTTACGTCGGTAGACTCGTCAAGTCATGATATGAATATGAAATGATATCAGGATATGAAATTACAACAATATGAATTTTTTGTTGAAAATTTTCATTTTCCACCATTCCAAAAATTCTGTCTTTCACTGTAATCTTAGCTATAGGCATGTCTTTAATTCTTTGGTCAATTTTTTCTTTGTTTTCGAAATCATCGAATAAGTATGGTGCACATTGGAGCAAAGCAATCTTTAAAAATTTGCCTTCATAAAAAGATTTCGCATATTTAGCAATAGTTTTTGAAACTTGATAATTAGCAGCAGTGGTTTTTGATTAAGTTACAATATATTTCGTTAAAGAAGAAGTTTTAACATTTTTATTTTTTAAGGCACATGATCTATACTCCTTTTGCTCATCTACACTTCGATCGAGAAGAAATTTATGGTTCGTTTCATAGTACCGCTTTACAGAAGATGCTCTATCAACAACAGTTTTAGAAAATAATATACAAATTGCTTTACAATCCTTTTCAATTATACCGTATCTATCGGTCTACCAAGCTTGAAATTCTCTGCTACTACATATTCAGGTTAATTTTGATTTCTTCATTTAACAAGCCATAATAACAAACTCTAAAAAATATATTTTTATAATATCGTTATAAAATAAATAATTCATTCAGCATTCGTTTGCAAGAACATATTTCGTCACATATTAAAGTGCTAAAAATATTACCAACACAAGAAAATAATATATTAATTCAAGGTAATTTTAATAATTATTTTCATATTTTACACTGATTTAATGTTAAAATAATTTCTTATAATATTAAAATATTTTATTGTTCAAAAATAAGCAAATTAAATTATCAGTTTATTAACTTTTAATACCTTAAGGTTGGTACAGGTTAAAACTTCAGTCGTGGCGCAATTTGTTCTTTCAAACGAATGCAGAATATAAAATGTAAAATAATATTTAAAAATATTTACCTAAAAATAAAACTATATCTATTTACAATAAACGGTTATATTTTTTAATAAGTCACTGATGTTTCTAAGGTGACGGTTTACTAAAAATGACTAATGCAGTCTGTCATCTGATTCAAGCGCTGAGACTGCAATAACAATAGAAGGCGAAACTAGATATGCAAAAAAAATTTTCTATTGTGCATCTTGAAAATTTTCAAACGTGCCATTGGTTCGCCATTCCAGGTCTATAGCTTATAAATTCAATCCTTATTTTGGCCATGGATAGTTTTAATGACTAAAAATACACTTTAAATCCTAGTTTCTAATCAAAATACCCTTTTATGTATAAAATGACTATAAATCGATAAATGAGACCAAAAGTGTATTGAAATAACATTTCTTGTTTCTATAGAATCCACATTAAATGTAAAGATATATTATAAGATTATTTTAGAGGTCTATGTAATGTAGAAAACTTGAAACTACTTAATACAAAATAACGACATTGAAAGTTGCATAATTAGTTCTAGAAATTTCTGATAAAAAGTACCGATTGTCATATTTATAAACAGAGCTTTGATTGATAATATATAGGAAAACAATCATACCAGATAACAAATCACAGAATAAGAACAAAAGATCTGATATTGAAGAATGAATCTATTTATGTCGAAAGGGAATGTGCAAGTTAATTTTTCACATTTTGACGTATGAACTAGAAAAACTAGCTTTTGAAAAAATGTTCTTTGTAACTGCAATATTCTTAAATTTACTTGGAATTTCCTTTTCTAAGGGTAAGTTAATATCTTACAATTATTTCTTCTGAAATTGCAAGAGTTTTAATGTTATTAATTTCTTATAATACATGCCTTTTTTATACAAATATTGAAAATATAATGTGTGATTAGAGTTGAATTTACCAGCATATTATAATATAAACTCCTTTGTCGTTACATTTAAATAATTAGAACTCAAATCAAAATCTTTAAAAACATCAAAAGTATTGTTTTTTTTTATAAATTAAGTAGTAATTATTTTAAAAAATTACATTGTCTTCACAAACAAGTGACAATTTCAGAGGAAAGTTACCTCCGAAAATATATTTGTCTTTTTTTCGCACTCAACAGCTACTTATATAGCGTTATTTCCATCATTGTTCCTGTTACTTTTTAAATACCTATTATGATTTTTATTAATCATATTGTTTTCAGATTTTCATTTCGAGTAACATAATACGAAATTATGCAACTTATATAGCAAATTTCAAATTTATTGAAAAACATCAGAATCAATTTCTGATTTCGTTCGCAGAAGAACATTAATAGCAAATAAACGAAATTTAATTCCATATGTTCTTTCTTGAAAATATTTTGGCACTCCAAATATTGTTATAGTTATGATTAATGAGTAAATAAAAAATGACGCACTACTGAAACATGCAATTTAACTTTGCTAACAATTCATGACTTGCTTACAAGTAATTTTAAATGAAGTTTAATGTGAAAAAAAATGTGCCTTGTATAGGTGATATTTTAAATATTTTTTTATTTAAGAAACTGAAATTACGCATTACTGTGCTTACCGTTATTAAATGTTCTTACGTTTTGACCAAATTATTACTATTTAGAAAGATCCGGATACTTCACATTAGTTTATGACCCCCTTATATATATAGACATACATACATACATACATACACACACACACACACACACACACACACACATATATATATATATATATATAATTTGAAATCTGAAACATTTTAAAGTTTAAATTCCGGAATTTACAATCAAAATTACTATATGACGTTATTTTACGTGTTTTTTTTCAATTTTTTAGTTGTTTTTTCATGTTTATTGATTTGTATTTTCTCATAAAGTGATACATTATAATTTCTATAAACTTTTACAGTGAATACTCAATTATGTTTATTAAAAATTAAGTTAGTAAAATATATTTGAGTTTCTTAATGTTTCTGTAGGAATACAAAACTCAGAATATAATGACCTATGAACGGGCTTCCCTTAACTCATTGATGCCTACTGTTCCATTTTTGGAACAGCTATCGAGTGGAAGTTATATAATTTTTCTACCTAATATAAATACGATTTTTCGATGCAAAAACTCAAAACTTTCAACTCCCGGCATAAATGGGTTAAAATATAATCTATAACGAATTTGCATTGTCACCAACACTGTAACTTCTTTAACTTCAAAAACTTTAAAAGTTTTCTTTAACTTTAACTTTTTTGTGCACATCTTTCGAGACTTTAACGATATCTATATTTTTTCTCTCAAACTTCGATATCTTATCCAATATGAATTCCATAACTTTTCTCTATGTTTTTAATATTAAGAGATTGCTGTTTCTTTTTTCAAAAGTTAATATTTAGTGAATGAGTTTTCGTAAAAGTCAATGCAACTGATTACTGAATCATTTAACAAACGCTCCAGTGTATTATTAGAAAGGGAAAAGCATTAAAGAATATAATATTATAAGCAATATCTAGTATGAAATTTTATTTACCAAATATGTGCTTAATACATTTCTTCTTAAAAGATGATATATATTTGATTTTAAACTTTTATGTTTAATAAATTTAGCAGCATTTATGGTAATTACTAATTCTCATTTATTTATAAAGAGATAAAACCTCCAAATAGTAATTTATTAAATTTTTTCTATGAAAAGTATTATATATTTTGCATTTTTTATTATTATAATTAAAATAAAAATATATAAAGAGATTTATGATTCTTGGAATTTGAATACTTCATGGGATTAGAATTGACTACCAAGAAATTTAATATTTGATCGCTTTAAATAACATTTTTTCATCTAATATACTTATTTTTTAGATAAGATATACTTTTAAATCTTTATAAAATTAGTTACTTATAAAAATTTTAAAGTAAGAATTATATTTATTCCACTAAGAATAAAATATATTTTTATTAATTTATAATTTAAATTAGTGAAACAACGTATTTAATAAAAAAAATTAAACACTGAAACTTATAACTGAGAAATTAAATAAATAAAATTTGTAATTAAATGTTAGAAAAAATATGATAATAAAAACTAAGAATAAAAACTAAGAATAATAACTTTCGCGTAAATGTAATGATAAATATCATTTTAAATATAGAATTTGATGTTTCATTGAAATGGAAGTTAAAAGTATTCAAAAGTAATTTTCAAATCTATTTAAAGTCCTACTATTAAATTGATGCATACTGCATATTAAATTAAAACATTTCCGCATATTAAGTTTATAGACAAATTATAGCATGTGAAATATTGAGAATACAAGAGAAATGTTGTCATTTATCTTTATATATATACAGACAAAAAATAAGGTTAGTTTATTATAATACACATTTCTACCTGTTTTTGTCGATGAATGCCAACCACCTTGAAATTTTTTTTTACTGCTAAACGACAAGGGCGATAACTCAATTAGCCTTTATCTCTCTGCATTGCTAAAATAAAAATGTCTTAACGAATGTTCTTCTGAATTGTCATCAATAAGAATGTGGGTGATTGTATTGTGTTAAATTTTCACTTGCCAATTTTTGCTTTAGAGCCAAACAACATAATCAATTTCATATCATTTTGAACCACTGTCAAGTTAGGAAGTCGAGATACAAGCTCAAATTTTCCCCTACTCATCGCTTCAAAAACAAAGCATTGATGAATGTTCTTCCGATACTTTACCAACATAAGTGATCATATTATATTATAGAGTTGTTACTTAATTGCTTATTTCTATCCTAAAGTCAACATCATTTTAAACCATTGTTAAATAAGGAAACTGATAGTTCTGTTGGTTCTTTTTTCCAAACTTTGCCGTCACAACAGTGAAGAACTATTAGATATTAGTTGTAGGACGAAGATCATCATTTCAGTGCGCGTTTGTAAAGCATTTGAACATCTGCTAGTCTTAAGAAGTTTTTCAAAGATAATGGACCATATTTACATGTATCAAAGGATGAAAGACTGAAAACTTCTAAACATACAGTCCACGATTCATTATTGCATTGTAGTTAAATAATGATCTTCTGAGTGGAAGATTCAATCCCAGAAATGTCGAACATCAAGAGATGAATTTCGAGCTCCCTCTTTTTGCACCTATTGAAGTGTGTGCTTGGGATTTTTTTTCGCTGTTCGTGACCAACTGTCTCTCAGCACTCTTAAGTTGTGAATCAATAAGGTGTCAAATTGGGCTGATAGAAAAAGCAATTCCGCAAAACGTTGAACATAAATTGCTATCATTTTAAAATTCATAATCAACAAATTTTCTTGTTTTAAAATTTAGGTGTTAAAAAATAAAGTAACTAAGAATTTATAGCGTTGTAAGAATTCTTTATGCACAGTGTAAGCTTTGGAAAAAAGTTTTGAGCATTAGAAATCACAATAAAAAGTGTTCGTTTTCCTAACATTTATCTTCTACCATTTTTTTAATTCAGAATTAATAAGATCATGAAATTGAATATAAAAATTCTTTTAATTATTTCCAGAAATTAATCTTGTAAATAACACCCTTGCTTGTGGTCAATCTAAGCCTTTACTGGTCACTGAAAAGCTTGGCTTCCTAACTTCTCCTAACTTTGACAATTTCCATTACTATCCAGCCAATCAAAATTGCTCATGGACTCTCAAAGCTCCAGAAGGAAAAGTAACTATTATGCTCTCATTATTTTATGCATAAAAATAGTGTGCGTAAGAGAATAAATTAATATTAAATTGTATTTTTTTAAAATATTACATAACTGTTTTAATAACAATAACTTTGCATCATATTATCAAAATTAATTTAAATTATTTAGAAAAAGCAAATATATATATATATATATATATATATATATATATATATATATATCAGAAAAGAGTGTTCTTTCTTTTAGCATAGCTGGTCATCTCCCTCCTGATGAAGACGTGGCCCCTATGTATTCTTCTTTTCATCTGTTTCATATATTTCAGTGCTTTTCCATATTTTTCATGTTTTATTTTATTTATATTTCACTGTTTTTCCAATTTCATAATTTTCATATTTTATCTTATATATATATATATATATATATATATATATATATATATATATATATATATATATATATATATATATATATATATACATATGTATATATATATATATTTATGATTTAATTTCATATGTATTTTTGTGTGTTCTAAAATAGTATCATTACTTTTAAATTTTTTATAAATAAAAATTTAAATACTGAGAATTTAAATAAATTATTGCTAAGTATTGATATCAATATCTGAGTAACTACTGACATTAATATTTTAAACCCTTCTTATCTTAATCTAGGGAGACTTATCCCTTAACATTTTCATAACAATATTTATTATATCTGGTAGAAATTAATCGTTGTATTTTAATTAATAACATAAGAAATAGATATTTTTGGCTACTTAAGCAGATGAGGAAATGTAATAAAATAGATATAATTCTAATTATTTTCATTTTTTATTATTAATATGTGTTAATAATGTACATTACTTGTAAATAAACTTATATTTAAATGCAAAAATTGTTTCAATTTTTGATTCATTTTGTTTGTCCCCCCCCCTCCCTCCAAAGGCTGTCATATTGAAAAAGCTGTATTTCGCATTGAACATGGATTGTAGTACTGATGTTCTTTATATCTATGAAGGAGAACCACCGAATAATAAAATGGTTGGAAAATACTGTGCGTATTGGATACCTGCGAGGTACAAGTCTAAGAGTAATGTCCTATACTTGAATTTCATTAGTGGAAAGACCCCTCGAGATGTTGGTTTCCAGTTTTTCTTTGAGCAAGTTAATCCCGCAGGTAATAAATAACATTAATCTTTTTTTTCATGTATTAATAGTCATTTAATTTTTCAAAAGTGTTTTAAAAACACAATTAATTAAAAATAAGAATTTTGACTTCTTTTAAGTTTTGTTCGACATTAGAATACATTGTCAAATTTTGTTTTATACTTAAACGCAGTTTTATTTCAACTAGTACGGATTGATTCACTTAGTTCCAAATTTTGCATGACGCACAATAAAAGAAATTAACAAATCCATTAGTTAAATTCTCTATTACGGAAACACAGTTAAGTATTGATTATTATGTGTTCAGAAAACACAGTCTGGTAGAAATATCCTTAATATTTGTATAGATAAAAATATTTACTTCAAAAATTTTAACGCATTTGATTTTATAGGAAATCAAAAACAATTGGTAATTACTTTATCAACAAAAATTCTTTGACACTTCATTAGGTAATTAATACATTCGCTATATAAATGTTAATTTCAAAAGAGTTTCCTAGTTTCCAAAATTTGTAAAAAAATGTAAAAAAAGAAAGATTTGCTTTAGTTTACTACTTTCAAAATATTGAAGAAAGTTTTTGTTCAGAAAACAATTAAAGTTGCATGAAATAATATGATCAAAATTGGAGACATATATAATTTAATTATTTTAGATTAATTTCAGTAATTTTGAGTAGTTAAGAATTAGAACTTTTAAACATTTTGATTTCATATTTTTTGCATTTTATCAAATAATTATTTTTGCATCTAAGCTTAAAGCATATATACTTAAGTTTAAAATATAAATTATTTCAAAATATTTTGTATTAACTCGTTGCATTGTTAGTGCTCAGTATTCTTTTATTCTATATTCAATGTAAAATATTTGTATTTAATGTGTTATATTTTGTTATTACGTTATCGAAGAAACATCTTATTCAAAAAATGTACAACTAGAAGAATACTTAGTATCCAATGTAGTACTATTTTTATTGTCTAATTATGGAAAATGTATTACAGTCTTTGACGAGTATTGATATTTAAAAGCAGTTTTGTCACAGTTTTTATAATTAGAGAAATATTTGAGATTCCTGTGAATTTTATTGAAACATAAAATGAAAGCTATCATGTAAAAGCTCGAGGATTTAGATCAGTGTGTGTTGGTTGCTTTAATGTCATCTTTTGCAAACGAAAACTCTTTGGACTTGGACCTACTATGTTTAAATCGGATTCTGAACCACAGTAAACATCCATGCAAAAGGTAAGAATCAAACCTATAAGTAGATGAAAGATCAGAGGCTTAACCCTTCTAACTTACTACTTAATATACAAGATGATGATGATTTTTTAGAAATAATAGTGTGCTAGATCACAGCAAATCATCGTGAATGAGATTTCTCATTCATAAAGTGATTATAACATTAGTTATTCAATGGAAAAAAAACTGAAAAGTGGCTTGTAGAGCACTATTAAATTTTAGTGGTGGTTATTATTAAATGCTAGAAATATTCTAGTGAAAGTATTTGTCCAAAAATTTTCATTCCTTCAATTAAAATGATAGTAGTAAAAGTCATTCATTTAATAGCTGTTGAAAATTATGCCGAAGAATCTCAAATATCTTCGAATTTAAAATTACATTTTGTGTTTACTTCAATTTATTTTCAATAGTTACTTGCGAAGAGGGTCAAGTGACATGTCGCCACCGTAGCAAGTGCGTTGACTTAAGTAAGAAATGTGACGGCAATGATGATTGTGATGATGGTACAGATGAAGAAAATTGTGGTGAGTACATGAAGTTCTATATCAGACAGTGTTGTCTGAGATTAATTTATCGATGTAACCTTATATCTTACTAAAACTGCAGAATACATTAGTTTCTGTTTGTTTCAGAAAAGAAGGACGAAGCCAGCACTGAATGTGGAATACCGAAAGTGCAAGCAACCCTTCAAGCACCCCCTCTCCCACCATTTAAAAATCCAGAAATAATTCAATATATTGTAGGAGGAGAAGCAGCCGTTCCTGGAAGCTGGCCATGGCAAGCATCGCTCAGGTTGATAGCAAATGAACCTTTTAGTCATTGGTGCGGGGGAGTTCTTATTGATAGACAGTGGGTCTTAACAGCCGGACACTGTTTCAAGAAGTGAGTTTCTATACATCTCACTAAGTTCCCGATAAATTTCTGGAAATAAATAGTGGGAAAATATTTCCATATCTAATATTTTGATATTTAATATGTAGTAGAGAATCTAACAGCTTAAAATCATTGTTGCACTTTTTGATAGGCTCCACTCACTTTGCTTTACCAAAGAGCTTTATGTAGGCAGTTTGCCGTGTATATGTATCATAAGGGAGTATTTAAAAGTAATTACCAACTTTCTAACTGTCGACTAAAGTTATGAGTTTTAGTATATTTATTATGTGTAGCCTAATATTGTCTCGAGGAATTTACATACTTTATCATTTTATCCTAAACTGTTATTAATACCATAAAGTATTGTTGGTGATGTAATGCGATTTTGTGTGGCTTACTGGTGGAAGGTCTAATATTGGATATTTCTGCACAGTAAAATATTTAAAATTAAAGGTAAACATTTTTCGTGATGAATTGATAAGCATAATGTAGACACCATATTCTTAGATGGTTATTAGCTACATTCTAAGATTCTTCTTTAAATATGAAGCCAAGATTTATTGCAACTCTTTGTTAAAATGGACACTCTGAAATGGGGAACTGTCTCATGTTCACACTTAGTCTTGGTATTTGGTTATAATAAATAATAAACCTTTATTTCAAGAATATGTAAACATTTATTGCATAATACTCAAGCTACTTTAGGAAATAAAGAATTTGGGGAACTAAGGCAACATGCCCTCTTATAATGAGATTAAGTCAGGAAGTGTAATGTGTTCAATTTAAGTCTTGCGAGGAGAATGTATAAGCCACGCTTTCGAAGCTGAATGCATTTTATGAATTTAATGCAATTGATAAAGTATTTCGATTGACAGTTTTTTAGTTTCACTTCGGGAATTTAATTTTAATTAGAGAAAAAATGTAATGAGTTGCCACAGATGTTTAATTTCTGCATGCACATCTGTCCTTGTATGTTCTTGGGAGGAATTTGGCATTTCCTGCCTTATGAAAATGAATTAAAACACTATGAAAAGTTCCCTGTAAGACTGCTTGCAATGGATTCAAAATTTTCGAAGATATTACTATTAATAACTCAAAATGGAAGGGGAGATGTCAAGTATCTTTATTTTCACAAATGTATGTATAATGCTTAATGTTTCTTAATTAAGAAAGTTCTTTCTACCTTTAAAACATTTACTATTATTTATTGATGTACTGTGTAAAGTTATACAATTAGATTTGTTTTTATTTCTCAATTCCTTTTCATTAGTCAAAAATGAAATAACTTGTGTTAGGTAACAGTCTTTTTCTACCCCTTAATTTTCTATTAAAGTTATTTAATATGTTCTAATGACCCATCATAATATTTACATTTAATTTAAGTGCTTTATATATATATATATATATATATATATATATATATATATATATATATATATATATATATATATATATATATTTATATATATATAGGAAGATGAGATTACCAACTTTTTACGGTGGCAGTTATTATTTCGTGCGTGCGTTTATTATTCTTAAACTGTTTAAGTATGGCTTGCAGAAGAGATTGAAAACTTCAGGTGTAAAATTATTCTATTAAAATTTTTTAATATTTAGTTTTAAGTAATACATTAACATTGACTAAACTAAAATAAAAAACTTTTTTTAAATGAAATTACTTTGTAAGAAATATTAAAAGCTGAACAAAATTTATTATTAAAATATTGATTTAATTGTTATGTAGTCAATTTTTTTTTTACAAAATTTTTCCAGATACTCACTTTGCTAGATACATTTCATCATCCTTTCAATAAATATTTTAAGTGAAATTATTGTTTTCAGTAATAAACTAGATGTAAGACACTGGAATGTATTGATGGGAAAGCACTTCCGCCTAGTTCCGGAAGAAACAGAACAAGTGCGATACATGAAATCCATACATATCCATCCATTGTACAGAGGCTTGAACGAAACAAGAGTAAGTAAAAAAGCTACAAAAAATAATGCATAGAAAAAAGAAAGTCCTATTCTGTGGAAACATTACTTCCGAAAGATATTTTTTATTGATTTCCTTATTGAATGAGCGTTTCTGATGTTATATACGCCAAAATGCATAATGCATATTCATAAAAATGTTTAATCTAATCAAGATCTCAACCTACTTTTTCTAAAAATAGCATTATATTTTTAGTAAAGATTTTTAAGAAGTGTTTGTATATGAAATAATTAGTGAATTTTTAAATTTTTATACATTATAGTCATTTCTAAATAAAAGTCAGTGGTTTCTTAAATAAAAGTCAATTTGCACGAAACAAATCATTTTAAGTGAATAAATTATTTGTATAAGAACAACAAGTGAATAAGATTTTCATGGTTCACTAAGCAATTTCACTAATAGTCCAAATGTAAACTTTTATTTCTATTCATTTCATTGAAATTTAAAGTTAAATTTATTTATTTCAGTAAGAATTATAAGCTAAGAAAAATTTTTAATTATTTTCAATGGTCTTTTGGAAACGCTTAATAATTTTCAGATGCAAAAACAGCACTTTTATGTATTATAAATACGTATTGTCGAAATATAATTCAAAATAAAATGTAGTGAATTCATAAGTATTGCAGAGAATTAAACTTTTACTTGTTGGTAGTGATTTCATTTAATGAACTATCATACAATTTTTTATTAAAACTTGAAAATAAGCAATATAAGAGAGAGAGAGAGAGAGAAAGGTATATATATATATATTTCTTTATTTATAAACTAATTCTTTAAATTACTCTCTGTGATTAAGACAGATTTGTTTGTTGGGCAATGGTCATTTTTACACACAAACGATAATTAGACCAGAACCAACAATTTAAGGCAGATTTCAAGTGCTACAAATTTGCAAATCCATGGTGAGAACCAAACTCACACGAGCTGTTCAATCAAAGGCCAGAGCACTAACCCTACTGTTGCTAGATTGGCTTAATTTTGTAGAATTATTTTCTTCTTTAATCAATTAAAAAAATTAAATGAACAAAATCCAATAAGACCCAAAAGATCGATATATTTAATTTTCGATTATATTAAAAACAGTGGTGATGCTTTTAGTTACCTTGAATCCTCAAACCCTAGTTGAATAGGAATCATGTTTGTAGAAAATCAGCACAAATCTTGTAGTAATTAAATATTTAAACTAATTGTGTGTTTTTTATTTTTGAATTGCCCAAATAAATGTCATAATGAAATTTCCCAAATTATAAAAATAAAATCTTAGACACACAAACTCTACAAAATGTACATCAGTTGTCTCTTCAGTTCTTAGTAATTATAAATAAGAAATCTAAAATGAATTATTTAAAAAATTCACATTAGGTTTAAGACATTTTTTTTAAAATTTATTTTATGTTTATTTTTATCATATATATTAAATACAGGGTCATTCAAAACTAGTTGACCAAATTTGTCAAAATCTGTTTTGGTTCCCATGGAAAACTAACTCATTGCGCATTTTATGATTTCCATTGTTTATATGGAAAGCTTTAAGTAATTCCAACATATATTGCCTATTTATCCTTATTTCTGACTAAAGATGCTCAAAACTGCATCATCAACTCTTTAATAATTTTGAATTTCATCCTATTAGAACTCAATCCCTTGGCTTATACGCAAACAACACGACCTTGCTCTGGTGAAACTGAATGCTCCTGTTACACTCACTGATTACGTACTTCCTGTATGCCTGCCCCCAGCCAATCACAGTTTATCGCCTGGTACACTCTGCTATGTTACTGGCTATGGTGATACTTACAGTAAGTATTAATTTCGTTTTTTAAAAAAACAGTAATATCTCCTTTATGATATAAAGTATATGGACTATACTATCAACAGTGAATATACGAAATTTTGAAATAATTATACAATTTCAAATATTTTATTATAATGATATTTAGTAATAATTTTGAGAAAACTTTTTAATTGAAATTCTATGCATTTCTTAACTCCTGGAAGATGATTATGGTTGTTTTTAATAAATGATTGACTAGTTTTAGTTTTGATTTTTATATGTAAGACCGAATAGTTCTACATAAGATCATATATAAGACCGAACTTATGGATGAACATACAAAGTTTTAATATTTTATTTTAAACGTTTGAATGTTTGCCTCTCATAGCGAAAGGTGTGCATTTGTAGCAGATTCCTTTTGAATCATAGATCCTGTTCAAATAAATCCTAATGCATGAAAAGAGAACATAAAAGGTCGCAAACGAAGTCAAAATAATTGATTTAATTTTTTTAATTTAATTTTTTTAAATTTAAATTTTTTTTTATGTCAGCGTTAAAGTATATTCCTTATACTCTGCAGATACTGGAGCAGAACTGGAATTGAAACAAGCAGTTGTTCCTGTTGTTTCTCTAGAGCAATGCAGAAAGTGGCACAGATTTTATGATGTCGCTCCTTCCATGATTTGTGCTGGGCACGCAGAAGGTGGTCATGATTCATGCCAGGTAATTTTTAGGATCAATTATCAGTGAAGTTATATCAAGTTAAAAATAACACTAATCTAGTGATTGGGGAAAAAAACGAATGAATAATTATATTTTTATAGCATACTTTCATATAATTTATGAATACATTAAATTAGTTTTTGCATCAGAATAATTTTTATACACACTATATTTTTATAAATTACTGGGAACAGCTTAAGTAATGCAAAAATATAAAACATTAAATAAGAAAATACAAGAAAACTTCACATGATAAGCAAATAATTTTACATAATGTGGATATAATGAAATAACACAGGGAAGAATTCAGCTGTGAGATTTGTTATAAATATTTTAATAACCACAGAGGATTAATTTCGAGGATAATTTTGTTGGAACAAGGCAGTATTCACGTTTTGTTCAAGAGAAAATGTAGTAAATTATCAAACACAAATCTTTCAAACATAAAAGGCAGAAACGCTGTATGAATCTTCCTCTCTCAAGCAATCAACGTTACTAAGACCAAACCTGAGACCTTTCATCGCGAAATACTTGGGCTTATCGATACCAGTTACAGCAAACCAGTTTTCTGACGTCTCCAAACAACTACATTAAAATTGAGATTATACGATTAAAATGTTAAGATTTTTTATAATAGATAGCAATCTTATCTCCTGAAAGATTTTTCAAAAAATATTAGGGCATATTGAGGTGTCGTATGAAACCCACAAAATTTACAAATATTTCATCTGACCGATGAGAATGTGGAAAATAAGAACACAACATTTAAGTAATATTATTCAACAGTTGTTGAAATCGAACTAGTGACTATCCACTTGGAAAAGTACAAGCCTACCACAATTTAAATATATTTTATGTTGCAACTTTATGTCCAAGTAAAAAGTACTATGAGTTTTCATTAAAACCGTAGTTTAGTCTAACAAAAAATAATTTTATTTCATTTGAAAATATAATCAACTGGATGAAACACTAAAGACATTTTTGACATCTATTTCATGAAATTCATATTTTAAATTCATTTATTAAAATAAAAAAAGGGATTCATGTTTAAAACATTAAAACGTGAAAATAATTAACATATATTTCAATCATCTTTTGGTACCTACACCACTGTTAACATCATTTTAAACTTTTCTTTCCCTTGTAGGGAGACAGTGGAGGTCCACTCGTTTACACAGAAGACAGAAATAGGTGGCATCTTGCAGGAATTGTGTCCACAGGTGGTTCAATTTGTGCAGATAAGGAGCAGCCCGGCATTTACACTTCCGTTCCTTACTATACTGACTGGATAGAGAAAACAATGAGAGAGAACTGAAGGCAATACGCCATTCATTTTCTTTTGTAAATCAACATATCGTCTGAATTCTGCATTAAGAATGTATGTTATTATGAAAAGCTTTTAGATTCATGGAACTGTACATAGTTTAAGCATGCTTGTATCATTAAAAATTTTTAAAAATGGCAGTCTTTATTTCTTTATTGCACTTGTCAAAATAAGGTTATATCTAATTGAAGAACTGAAATTTTTTTATTAAAATCTGTGAAATAAAACTAAATTCTCTGAATCTACTCTCATCCAAAATTTTTCTACACTCACAAACATGATGAAAATGGAAAACTATACTTGTTAATCATATCAATTAATTTTATGTTAGATTCAATCAATCAATCATTTAATCAAGTTAAATTCGATTAGCTATTGTCATGTTTCTAACTAACCGAAATTGTCATGCTTTTTTTGACCGAAATTATTCAACGTAGCCATTTGATCTATAGCTCTTAGTCAGAGTCAAATGATGAAGTAGACACTTATTCTGGTATCTCTTATTCTAGTCTTCCCTACCAATCAATGGAGGGACATCGGATCATAAGACAATTTAATGAAGATTTAAATATTCGAAACTATGACCTTTATTGGGATCAAGTATCGTAAACTTATATCTTTGGAAGTTACATACATAAATAAATGTGGAATACGAGCACCAGACAGTAATTTAAATTTAATTAGTAAAGAATACTCGCGTGTAACTAAGTGCTTCGTAATTTTGAACCGTGGTTAGGTAACGAGATCATACCGGAACTGGCATTCTCCTCTCCACATCTGCAGCAGCACATGTGGAAGAACATTGGACGTTACAGATTAACGTGGACTAATCCTCAACTTGTGGATATATCGGGGACACAATATCAATGCATTTTCCTATCAGGTTTCACCGTCTACCATATAATTCTAAAATTTTATCTTCGCTAGGAACATATGATTTGTTTAGCAGTAGAATTTCAGTTTTATCTCATATAACTGACACATGACAGTAAAAAAATGCTGTCAGACTTTTTATCGTTGAAAATGTATTACCTTGGCATAATTTTATAAATTTTGAGGTACATTCATGTATAGCAGACCAGAAAATAAATGTCAATAATATAAGCCCTCTCAAACACCCAAAAGCGCAGATCCAGATACTGAAGCACAAATTATAATATTCCGTTATGCTTTATACTTAACGAGCATGCACTTTTCTCAAATTTAAACAATTGAGCGCAATTGTAAATTGTAAACTAATATCTAAAGCACAACAACAGTCGAGTGAAAAGGATAATTTTACTTTCTTTTCTTTTCAATGGAAAAGCTCTAAATTTCTTTAGTATCTTATAATAAAATTCTGCAGTCTGGAACTAGAACTTCTATAGCTGTATCATATTTTGATTTACTTATTTGAATTTTACTGCACATTAACCTCCAAAAATTTAGGTAAAACTGGTTCTTTGCTTCTAATTTGCAAATGAATGAATGTGAAAACAACAACGAATCTAGTTGATATATGCATGAAACATGTATGTATTGATTGCAAATTGAAACATGTATGTAAGTTTACATAAAGAACGTATAAATGATTAACAAAATAAATAAATAAATAAAATGGAGGCATCGACTTTCTTTGTTTTCAATTAAGTTATCTGTGCCGAATTGGAAAGCAAGAACCAGACACGGAGGAAGCTGTTTTCCGACCCTCCAAGGGACCTTGAAGTAGGACTTAAAGCACTAATCTGTTTACCGAGATAGTCCTACAGATGCTCTATAGGATTCTAATGATGCTCTACAGATGCTCTATAGGATTCAAGTCTGGAGATTGAGCTGGTTATTCTTTTCTCTTTAAATCAACACCCTCAACATATTTTTCAACAACTACAGTTCGATGAGATCATGTGTTATCAGGTATCAGAAAGAAATCATTGTCAATTGAATAGGACATATGAATCATGGATCTCATTCCGATTGCTGTCATCAGATACTAGTTACATTTCCTCCCTGGAATGCCTGCAAGTCAGTGAGATCCTCGAATGAGATCCCTGCTAAAACCATTATTCCACTATTACGGTTTATTCACTATGTTGAATTGATGGTAGGAGGTGCTTTGTTTCTTCCAGATCAGCATATGTTCTGAATTGCTCTCCCTTATGAATCTGGACTCTTCTTATAAAAGCCCATCGCTGTCTGATTCAGGAAACGTGTTCTCTTGCCTAAAATAAGAAGACCCTAAAGCAGATCTCTGTCGTTTGGTGAGAGTGACACGCAACTGGTCACCTTGCATAGAGACGTGCCTTGTGAAGACGACTTCGCAACATGCTAGTGGATATTCTTTTCCCTGGTGCCGCAGAGTGCTCTGCAACTAGTAACAACGGCACAGATATGATTCTTCTCCTTAGGAATGAAAGAGCTAAAAAACTGGCTTCTGCAAGATGTTATAGCTCATGATCGACTTGGAACATGTTTTCAGGCCCCAGATTCTTCAGTGTGATATTGATTCCAGAGAAGGTGAACCACAATGCGAGACACATTAAGGTACCTAATAGCATCAGCCTGTAGCAACACCTTTTCCGTCCCGACATTTTAACGAATCGGGTAAACAGCTTTTGTCTGACCTTGCGGGACCACACTGATTATAGTCGATGAATTTTCTAACAAAAGTTACACGCATAATTACGAAATTATGATATTTGCATATTTTTCTCTCATTCTCATATACCTATTCTTTTCTATAAAAAAACGTGATAGCCAGTGTTTTTGCAAAAATTTACCTAAGTTTATTTTTATTATTTATATACACTATAAATTTTATTGTTAGTGTCATTTCCCTTGTGGTGAGCTTCAAAACACATATTATTGTTCCTTAACTTTTGAAGGTCAATGTATTAGTGTTTTGTTTTTCATAAGCTTTAATTTTGATATGAAAAATCAAAAGTCGATTAAAAAAAATCAACGTTAGAAATGGTAAATTAGTGATTACCTGGATTGTTTTGATACATACGTCACTGTAAATTCATATCTAACATACTAAGTCTAAGTCAACGGTTTGAGGTAAATTATGAATCACTACAGTCAAGCATTGGGAAAGTTGAAATCAAACATATAAACAGTTTAAATGAAAATCAAAGCACTAAATGAGTTATGTACTAACTCAGCTGGGGTGCCATTATATTAAATGATAAAAGTCAATTTAGTAACTAGAGAATACTGATTTCAGGATATAATTTTGTTATTACATTATGCATTAAAGCTAGTTTTAAGACAATTTTTTAAAACTTTTTTGATAAAACAATCTTATAAAAAATAAACAGGATTTTATATTTAAAATTTCGTAGTGAAAATTGTTTGTGTAAAAAGAAAAAAATATTTCGCAACTTTGTATTTCAACATTTTTTTATTTGTGATTTTTGTATTCATAAGAACTGAGAACACTTAAACATTTTCACGAAGAATTAATGTCCATCTATTTTTAGTGGATCTAAATAAATATTATCCTGTATTTTATGTACTTTAAGTAAATGTAAAAACATTTTTAATATAAGTCTTAATTATAGTCCAGGTATTAACACAAACTGATATTACATTTGAAACACATACACTTATAAAATGATGAATCACTAACCAAATATATAACTATTACTAAAAATTCTTTGTAATTGGATTAGGTAACTTTTTAAAATTATTTTATTAAAATATTTTCTCCTATCTTTTCCAAGAGCAATTATTACTTTGATCCAAGAAAGTAAAGATTTTTATCAAAATTTTTAGTTTTAATTTATTTAGGTATTTATATATATTTAACAATTTTATACATAAAATATTGACAATACAAAAAAATATAAACTTTATTTTAATAAATTTTTAAATTTTATTTTATTAAATTCAATATTGTTTACATATATCCGCTGTTATTCATCTGCACATGAAATTGCAGTAGATGAATTTGCAATAAATTTAGCTCGGTTTGTCCCACTATTATCACACTTTTTAAAGTTAAAAATTCTTCTAGTATTAATTGTCAATTATGTGTCACTGTATTTTTATTATAATAAAAGTATCAGTTTATGATCTAGGTAAGGATTTATGCAATTGTAAGGATACAAAAAGAGCATATATCCATACAGAAAATTTTAATGTTTTCTTCCTCAACTGAATTTTTTTAAATAAAGATATGGAGATGAGTGTTCAGGTATTTTCTTCTTTTTTTTGTATGATATGAGAATTCATACCTCTATGAACAAAAAATGGTGAATAAATAGTGGAGGATTACTAGAGAACTTGACATATTTAAAAATTTTTTTTTACACTCTACCAAATTAAAGGCTATTATTTATTCTTAAAAACAAACACAACTTCTCGTATGCATTTTCACTTTGCACGATGTTATATATAATAAACTAAAAATTTTACACTTAGAAAAACATTAGGTAGGAAATTAAAATTTATGAAAACAATAAGCAATGATGTGACAACATTTTTGCAATAAAGTTACCGAAAATCAAACAAATAATGAATGACGTGCTTCAAACATTCTGCTTATCTTACCCTCTTAAGTCTATCTAGATGTACAAATATTTTCTCGTGACACTTAAATTTACTTTTATTGCTCACAATCAAAAAGTGACCTTCATATTTGTGACTACTCTACTGAGAGATAAATATTTGTGTTACTGAATTAATCTTTTGTTTCTCTAATCGTCGGTTTCCTTATGTTAAGTACAATAGATAACAAAATAGCTCCATTCACGTACTATGAGATAAAAAGTTGAACAAAAATAGGTTTATCATACCCATGACGCTTGCAATAATCAAAGTCTCGTTGATCGTCCTGCCAAACAGGCATCAGCGTAACTATAGTAACCAACATAACATGATATAAATGGAAAAACCATCGAATACGTGTTTTGTATCAATTAAGTAATTCTTTCATGATGCTGATATAAAAGTTACGATATCAAATCAAAGTGGCGTGATTAGTTTACACGAGTGAATGTCGTATAGATAATTAATATTTCATAAACGAAATTATTAATGTAAGTTAATTTACTCTACTAAGTTAAAATTAATAATTATTATTGATTTTTCAATTATGTAAAATAATAACAAAATTCTTAATACATTTACATCAATTTATTTATAATAATTTAAATTTATTAATTTCAATTAAATAGCAATCATATTTTATTACTAATAGAACATGTTCGTTTCCGGATACTTACTTTTGCATACTAATTTACATTCCCGTTATTTTAAGTTATAATGAAATGATGAGGCAAGCATTGAAACTCACAATCATCAACTTCTTTAAAATTTCCCTTTTAAATTTCAATGGATATTTCCCATACAAGAATCTATGCTCATATATTCCCATCAGTTCTATGGTCTTCTGTAAAGTTAGATACTGAACCAATTGTCTTTTATACATAAGAAAGACATACGTTTCTACCAGTATCATTATTATATATTAATTAAAATTCATTATTCTCAATTTATAATACGAAGAATTTTAATACCATACTCTAGACTACTACTTTCAGAACTACACATTTTAAATTACATTTTTTTGAACTACGTTTTTTAAACAACATAATCCAGAACTACACATTTCAGACTACATATTCAAAAATTAGATATCTCAAACAGTTTATATATTGTATTTTAGAGAGTGGGGGGAGAAAGATGAGATCTTGAACTGCATATTCCAGAACTTCTAATTATTATGAGGAACTGAAACAAAAAACCAAAACTGTAATACGTTGATTTCACATACACATGTATACACTAATAAAAATACTCTTTTCACATAGAATAAAATAACCATGATTATTTGAAATGATATGATGCGAATGTTAAAATCTATTTTGCATATACGAGAGAACATTCTCAAATAGAATGGATTATCTTAATGGATAAAAATCGTAACTTTTCGGTATCTGGAAACGAGAGGATTCAGTACTTATTCCATAACAAATAGTCGTGCTAAGAGGGGCTTCGAAAGTTAAAAATTTTCTTTCAGTCCAACCTTTTCTCGCTAGTGTAGTATAAAATGAAAAGGATTATACCAAATCAAATTATGATCTTGTCCATTAACCCATAGTTTAAAAAGATGCAATGATTTTATTTAACGTCTTTGTACGATAACTGGAAACCTACATTAATACCTTAATTTAATCAGCTAATCGTCAGCATCAAACTTTATGCATTCAGTAATACAAAAACCTGATACTGAGTGTGGGAGAAATCAGTTTCCCATAATGTACAATTTTAATGATACATATAATAAAATGATATATTTTCTCTTTCTCAAAGGAAGATATAAAACATAATTATAGCTTTTATATCACTACTGGATTAAATAAGAATATAGAACAGGTGCATAAAAATGTTTATTATCAGATTCCCCTTCTAAATAAATTATGAATAAATGATATCTAAATAAAGTTTCTTAAACATACATTTGAACTATTTAACAATTGAAATAAATGAAATTTTAATAAATCTCCATAGTTTTAAAATTTGGCTTACCTCAGGAGCAAATTTCCAATCTTTTTACATAACAAACTTCTGCTATATTATTTTGTGATTATTTATATGTTTATAAATTTAATTACTTTGAATTATATGCATTTTTTTGCTTTTTATTACGAACATAAAACGTGATAGGATGACGCTCTCATTTTCGTAATATTCACAGTGATATTAATTGATCTATGGTCATGGAATTAATCGTTAGATTTAGTCTGCAATGAATGGTAATGTATCCAGGTTGGTAAGATTTTGTGAGAAAAATAGCAATGGAACTTAATCAATTCGGCACAAAATATTAGTCTGGGAATGCTTGATTTGCAAACTATATTATATTTAATTCAAACCTTATGTGATGTTTTCTCATATTTAATTAAATTATTGAGGTCATTTGCATAAAATATTATTTGTAATTTTGTGTAAATTATTGCCACGTTGGAAAAAAATTTATACATACCACATTGGTGGACATACATGCCACGTTGGAAAAAGAATTGACAATAAGGCTTCTACATTATTAACTATTATTAGAACAATTGTTTTTCATGAGGAATCTTCATTGGAAATTCCATTCCATTGCAAATTTGGTTGTACTTTCTGCTTATGAAATTAGAAATGCAGAAACATCCAAATCAGCTTTCGAGACTTGAAATAAAGCTACGATCACAAATCGGAAATCCTTTTTTCCTTTAAGTCCGTTTTTGCGTTATTGATTGATTCAAATCTTGCAGCCAGAGTTGAACATAAGATTTTTCAAACCAAAAATTTTGGTCTTACTATTTACTCATGGAAAGTCATATGTCATGTAAAACTTTTTTCATAAACCTTTATACATATTATATTTATTATTTGTGTCAGTAACGTTACTGTAACTTCATTTATTTGAGACAATTTCGTTCTTTCAAAAAAATTCAGCACAGAAAACATCGTAATTAATTTGTCTAATTAATATTAATGCAAATTTCAAGCTTAATAGATTATATTATCTCTGAAAATTTTTTGATTATTTGACTGTTCTAAAGATGTGTTTCAAAAAAGAAGGAAAAATTCCTATCTTTTTTTGGACAACAGTGGCCAGAGTTTTCCCTCCGAGAGCATGTTATTTGATCATTAACTCTCACTGAATCTAGGTCTATTATATAGTTATAATATAGTAAGTCTAGGTATTCTAACCATATAATTGGTGGAATAGTACTTTACTACATACATATTTGTTAAGCCTTGTTATCAGTAAAATTCATCAAAATTACCATGATGATCCTAAAAAGTGAAGATCATGGGAATTTGATATTATTACATTTATATCCCATATATTATAATGAAAATCTAAGAAAAAAAGAATAAAAATTTCATTTTATGCTGTCTGAAATAATATTTGACCCTCCATCAGATTTGCCAAAATGATGTGAAGTTATTGAAAAGTATTTGAAATCTGTCACTTATTGTATTGTGAAAGAGTTTCTCATTCGTTGTCAGCCATATTCATATCTCGCACAGATTAATATAACTTGAAAAACTCACAAGCATTCAGTTCAACAGATGTATACGCAGAAACCAGAAACATAACATAACAAAACAAATTGTAGTGGATAAAGAATTATTATAATTTTTGATTGATTGATGTGAATTATGTTTCAAATGTCTGAGTCATTAGATATTTATTTGAAACGTGTTTACAAAATTAATTATGAAGAGATTTATGTCTATATTGTTCAGAATTACTTGGAACAGAATCAAAGAATCTTCTGCTCTGAAGAACATAGTTCGCTCGATTGAGCATTTTGTAATACTTAAAAAAAATTAAAAGTATATTTTTATGCAAAAAAATAATACTTTTAAACATTTTATGTCTTGAATAACTATTTATATATTAAATAATTAAGCACTAAATAATTGTAACCTTCAATTAACATTGGTAAATATGTTTTCGTTGTGGAACTTCCTAAAAAGTTTTCCATAAATAGCACAGTGAAAAATTTTGTTTTTTTAAATTAGGCTCAGAAAATAAGAATTCAATTTCTTGTTTGAAAGCTATACTTAACGCATTTTAACATGTTTTATTTTATTTTATTATAGGCACAGAACAGATTGATATAAGTTTTAAGTACATTTCTTAATTAAAAAGTTAATAATATTCTTATCAGACAATTTTTATGATACATTATTTCGGTTCCCATCTCTTACGGAAACATGGATTTTGACATGGATTTCAATTTAAACTTGAAAATAATTGATTAGTTGGCCAGTCGTTTTACAGTAGTTTCTGACAAAAGAGAAGTAATCCAACCAGAATTTACTGTTATAGATAGGTGAAAATCTAAATGAAGAATACTTAAGCTGGAAGCCAGAAGCTTAATCGTTAATTATTTTTTTGACAAATCCAACACAAGAAATTAAGCGCGGTCTGAGAGTCGAACTAAAAAGCTACTTAACTTAAGATCCAGTTCACTACGAAAGATTACAAGTCTCAAAGTCAATGTTTCATTTATCTAGAATAAATTAAATTATTAATTTATAAAAAAATCGTAAATTGATAAAGTAAGCAAAACTTGAAATAATATTTAACGCAATTTATAATATTACTTCTCTTTTTTGTAATTTCACAAATCTTAATATTTAATTTCTTACTGATTAATTCTAAACATTCCATAACAAAAGTCTCTTAACAGAATAAATCAAAATAACAGTATACATTTTACGATAAGAAATATGACGTGATGAATAATCTCTCCGAAAATTGGGGGTGGACCACCTACGAAGTGAAGTGAGATTAAAATCGAATCGGGACGTCTGTTTTTGAGATCTGTGACTAAATTGCGGACGATAATGAGAAGGTTATTAACTGAGCGCGAGAATTTCTCTCTATAAATCACGCACGTGGCACCCCTGTTCCGTTTTGTGACGTCATTGTGACCTTACAACTGTTGCCTTTAAACGACGTCTAATATGGCAGTTTAATGGATTAGAACAACACATTTTGAACAAAAGGTCGGAACGAATGGAGAAAAATGGCTAAGAATCCTCAAAAATAGAATAATCCATTGTATTGGTTCAAATTTATATATGGATATGTCTATCGCTGTGTTACGGAATGACTAACTTGAACTTTAGGCCCCTTAATCCCCCAAGTTCCGCCTCACAGTTTTTACAAGTATTTTATTTTTCAACTCGTAGCTTTCACTCCGTCAATCCTATAACTTATGACTAATTTTATAAATTAAAAGCAGGATTTTATAATTTATTTTAAAATTAAAATGAATGGCTTTTGAAAGTCTATTTATAGGAAAACTGCAACATGTACTACACTATTATAAAGTATTTTTACTATACATCATTTGTATGTAAAGCATAAAAAATTAAAAAAAAAAAAGATTTATTTTTGCAAATAACTTTAGGGTCTGCAGATCCTTAGCAACTGAAAGCAATATGGAAAAAGAGTTCACAAAACTGGATTGAATAATAAAATGTTTAAAACTGTTTTATTTAAAATCAACATGGTTGTTTAACAAGACAAGTAGTATCTTTTAAAATACATTGTTAGACATTAAAATTGTTGCACCAAACAGTAGCGCTTGCGTGAATTGCACCTCTCACACACGTAAAATTTTCACGTTATAAATAAGATGTTGAAATATTCAAGTACCTTAGGATCGGATTCATGTAAAGCAGTTGATAATAGCAATACTTACACAGTATTTAAATCAAGAAACTATGCAACAAGTTTCTGATACACAAACTGGATTTGAAATTCATTGTTTGATGAAAGGTTATTGTGGTACCATGCATATGAAGAAGAAATGCTTATTGAACATTTTTGACTTTGATAAAAATAGAGTAGTAGCGTCTTAGAATGCTGGCTTATTGTATATCAGTATTTCTTCTTGCTTCGGTTGAGAACTCATGACTGTCAGAAAATATGGATTTGATAAGCTTTCAATTCAACTCAGTGATAAATTATTACTGACATTCGATAAGATATAATTGTTATTCACATGGATTGTACAGTCGCATGCCGAATTATAAATTAAAAAATGGAAACTGTTTTTTAAGACAAGTATCTCCATGAATCGTTTTACGTTTCCAGCAACATGAATTGTCAGCATCCTCTCAGCGACCAGGAATTTGGCTATCTTTGATGCTGCATCGCAAATTGGAATGCTAATTGGCATGATCAACAACGAAATTATATGCAGTAGTTGCTTGAAATCATGTCTTTAGGTAAATTAAAGTTTCATTTACAGAATAATCATGATCAAATTTATGTTTGGAGACATCATAAATAATCACATTGCCAGCAGCATTCGACATCTTTATAGTGATTCATCACACGGAGTGATGGTATTGGCTGACACCGAATATGCGTCTCGGTAAACTTCTGTCTGTGAAGATGACACTTTGAATTGTAATTATAGCTAATTTATTGAGTGCATGTGAATAGAAGTATAATGTACGATTACATTTTTTTTTGCTTTGATATGCAAAATATTTAATCGACAGCATATTCTCAAGATTTCACATCAACAGTAAGCTTATGATTAGGGATTGTCTAACGACAGATAGCGTGTAATAATTCCATGAGCAATTGTTCCTTACTCTTGAACAAGTCATCTATTTCTATTTCACTCAATGCCTAGATTTAAAATTGGTCTGTTCTGGTTCCTGAGCTATGACAGAAATACTTAGTTCCCCTTGGCACTCATTTATTAGTTACTAAGCTTCCAAATTTCTTGAATATTTAATTACTTGTTATTTGAAGTATAATATATTTGCCCAATAATATCAATAATATAAAAGATCATTATCATATTTTATTGTGCTCATGGTGAAGCAGCTTAATAACCAGTTATGTATAAAAAAAACTGACATTTTTCGCAAAATATTACCAAATTTTACATAAAAATGTATTAAAAAAATTACATTATATAGGAATTGTTTTTCCACGGATCCCTGTACATAATACAATGTTGAAAAGAGTTTTTGAAATCAAAGGGAGTTTTGAAGTATTCAAAATTTTTAAATTAAACTATGTTTTAAATTGAATATTTATTTTATTTAAAATGTTATTTCATTCTGTCAATGTGTTTATATATATATATATATATATATATATATATATATATATATATATATATATATATATATATATATATATATATATATATATATATATATATATATATATATATATATATATATATATATAAAATACATGAAATGCGATATACTTAAAATATCATATCTTTTGTACTTATTTTCATATTTTTCAATTATTTTTTACTATATTTAACATACAGTAAATATATAATTTGTTGTTACTTATGACACTTGGACAAGCCAAGCTCACTCGGCCGAAGGCTATCAGCAAATTTAAGTTGGTAGTGTGCGCCTTTCATTTGCCAGGAGCGCCACAAAGGGGAAACTACAACTTTGTTCTAATGCTTCTCCTATAGATGGCACCACCAGAGGATACATTCCCTCAGTTTTCATTCCACAGATCTGGAGGAAGAGAAATTTTTTTTTCTAGATCATTATACCCATGGTAACTGCTCAATGAGCGATCACAGAACTTCTATCGAATCTACAGATTTAACGAGTTCGTCATCGCATGTACTTGGTAGAACTTTAGAGGTATCGAGAATGGAACCTCACCCTACCGAATGGAATGCTGATGCCCAAACCATTATGCCACCACGGCCACGTAAATGCTTATAAATATAATATGTATCGATGTCAGAATTTCTCGACTTTTATAAGGCGAAACACATAGTCTTGGATCTAAGTACAATCCAAAAAGAAGTTGGAAAAATTATGTGCTCCTTTAAAATATTTAAAATGCTTCAAGTAAAACTATTGAATTTATATAAAATGCAAGAAATAATTTTTTTTTTATAAAATATAGTGAGGACCGCATATTTTATAAAATATAAGATTTTAAAAGTAGTATATTAATGTAATTTACATCTATATCAGCGAGAATGGAACCTCACCCTACCGAATGGAATGCTGATGCCCAAAACATTATGCCACCACGGCCACGTAAATGCTTATAAATATAATATGTATCGATGTCAGAATTTCTCGACTTTTATAAGGCGAAACACATAGTCTTGGATCTAAGTACAATCCAAAAAGAAGTTGGAAAAATTATGTGCTCCTTTAAAATATTTAAAATGCTTCAAGTAAAACTATTGAATTTATATAAAATGCAAGAAATAATTTTTTTTTATAAAATATAGTGAGAACCGCATATTTTATAAAATATAAGATTTTAAAAGTAGTATATTAATGTAATTTACATCTATATCAGCGAGAATGGAACCTCACCCTACCGAATGGAATGCTGATGCCCAAAACATTATGCCACCACGGCCACGTAAATGCTTATAAATATAATATGTATCGATGTCAGAATTTCTCGACTTTTATAAGGCGAAACACATAGTCTTGGATCTAAGTACAATCCAAAAAGAAGTTGGAAAAATTATGTGCTCCTTTAAAATATTTAAAATGCTTCAAGTAAAACTATTGAATTTATATAAAATGCAAGAAATAATTTTTTTTTATAAAATATAGTGAGGACCGCATATTTTATAAAATATAAGATTTTAAAAGTAGTATATTAATGTAATTTACATCTATATCAGCTTCTGAATGGTAATTAGTTGGCCTTAATAGCTCAGGGCAATGTAGAAATAATTCGTAAAAATATGCAATGTTATCGGCATGCTTCAGATGCTGTAAATAAAATATCACATATATTTGATATGAAATATTACAAAAACTATCATCTCAAGAAGGTATAATGTAATCGTAAGACGTAATAAAAATATTTCAAATAATGCATTAACATCATTTATGTCTATATCAGTATTTATCAGTTTTTGTCCATGGACATTTGAGGACCCTCCGTCAGCGTAGAAGGGATTTCGAGAGACTGCAAATTTGGAAGTTCTTAGGGCGTTTGAATTTAAAATGTCACATTTATTTAATGTAAAAAGTAATTTGATATAAATACTGAAGACTAATTTATTTATTTTATTAACTGCGTTAAATTTTTTACATAAATTAAAATTTATAATGTAATACATACATACATACACACACACACACACACACATACACACACACACACACACATACACACACACACACATACACACACACACACATACACACACACACACACATACACACACACACACACACATATATATATAGTGTGTGTGTGGATTCTACATCCCTACCATTGTTCATAAATCAATTATTGTAAACTACTTTCATATTAACAACGATTTTGTTACGTTTGTAAATCCCTATCCTTGCCATTTTAAATATACAACATTTGTATATTTAAAATGACAATGATGGGAAGTTTTGAAAGCTTTCCAACCTAGATCTCAATAATCTCTAGTTATCAATTAAGATTTCTCCAGAACGAAGATATAATTGTGTAACTAATGCTTTTTTACATTTGCACGATTATATTTGCATTGGGCAATCATTCCATTATACTTTGTAGTGCCAAAAGTTGTAGTACTTTTAAATCCTATTCTCATTTTGGGATTCATAATTAGGTATATATACTATTTATTTGGTCTTGTTTAAAAAATTCAAAGACTCTAGAAGATTGACACCAAGTCTTTTAGTGAGACCATTTCTTTGTAACGTCTTTTTTTTTTCTTTCAACGCATTCTATTTAAGGACAGGAACTGGTGACAGTTAACTCACCAGTTCCTGTCCTTAAATATTATAAAATGTCCTTAAATGCATTTCAAAACAATTGTTAAATGAATAAGAACTTGATGACACAAAGAGTGAGTATCTAATTCAATTCTTTTTCAATTAATATTTTGCAGCAATTTCTGCATCATTTTTCCAACTCTGTATATTGTAAATGATATCATATTTATTTTGAATTTAAAGGAGAATAGATTTTAAACTTTTTATCTAGCTTGAAAATTAAATGTATTCAGTAGATTCAGATTGTGAGGGCAATTTTATCTTTCCAATTATCTTTGATGTAAGATAGAAAGCAAATAAAATTTCTTAATTTGAATAACTTTTTGTAAATATGCTAGTGCTATAATCTGAACCAGATAATAAATAATGGAGAACTCATGATATAGCGATGAATCACGCATTTGGAAATTATTGTGCAAATGTGAATAGCTTTGATAGTTAAAGATGTGAATTAAAAGAGTGTTATCCCTTTAAATAAATTTTTTAACGAGTATATTCAGTGTACAGAAGTATATATTTCATCAAAAAACAGCACATATAAAATTAATTTTAATTTCAAACTCACATATTTATAATTTTCTAGTAATTAATATGAAAATCAAACTCCAATTTTTCCCACCTGTAACATATTAATAAATGAATATATAATACTATATGAAGTTATTAAGTAACAGCAATGAAATAATAAATACATTACTACTCAGAAATCAAATATAAAGCCACCTTGCTCTACAAGACATTTCATTTAATATCTGTTGTTATATAAGTCCATTTAAATTTTTAGCCATGTATGTTATTTATCATATCATTCATTATAATTCCTTTTTAATTACTTATTTAGAATATAATCTTAATTTAAAACTACAAACTGTTCAATTAATAGTTAAAATATACTTTTTTACTTGCCATTCATTAAACTTTCAAGATTATTTAAATTTAAATCATTAGTTTAAAAATATTGATAAAACTCTATAAATATTTTCTTTTTGTCACAAAAGCTAATATAATTTGCATTTAACTGCTTAATTTTACTTAAAGTAAAGAAGGTTTATTCATAACAGCATGACTATGTTACCGAGGTCTTTTTATTAATGAAATTAAGTGTGCTACTTCTAGTGCTGCCATCTGTTATATTTATGTGAAAATAAATCTTCAAAAATATACTCAAATAAGTGTTTATTATGTGTGCATGCATTATTGATGTTTTCCAAAGCTTTAATAGTAAGGAGACAGTTGAGATTCTGTTTTCAAGGCTGCGTAATTTAAATACATTAATGAGAAAAAAAATGTTAGTAACATAATTATAAAATTGCATAGGGTCTTTTAGAGTTTCAGCTACATATTTTAAATTGCTAATATTCATAAGAAAATATTACTTCCTTTTAATCATTTAAATGTGTTTTTCTTAAATTATGATTATTTATTTATCTACCAGATTTTATGTGAGAAATATTAAGTTAGCATGAGAACTCTCTGAAATTAAATGTGAATGTGTTGATTTTGTTAAAATATTTTGATTATATTTATAAATTCATTACTTGTAAAATATTTTTTATACTCAAAACTATTTAATATAACTAGTGAAACTACTATATAAATAATTTCATTATAAATAATGATCGTTGAAAAGTTTTCTAACTAAATTTAGTTATTCTTGCTTCATCTACGGAATCAAATATTTAACAAATGAAAAATTATTGCAGCGCGAGATATACTTTAAACTGTGGATGCCATTTAAATTAGCCTTTGTGCTTGGGAAATGTAAAGGATGAATAATAAAATGAAACCATTTGTGGTTTCCCTATATTAATATTAATAATAATTATTATTTATATTAAATTTCCAAAATAGTAATTTTATGAAGTGATATTACGAAATATGAAATGCTATTGATATTAAAGTTCAAGAAGAACCAGATTTTACTTGAAATCATCAGTTGCTGAAGAAAGAACTCAGAATTTGGAGAGGGATAGAAAATCTTATTTAGTTAACAATATTATAAAATTGTGAAACAAAAGTCCCTAACAATGTTTGTCCCTAACAATGTTGTAACAACAGTCCCAACAAAAGTCCCTAACACAGTTTGAAAATTTCTTTTTATATGAAGCTACTACACCATGTTCCATTCAGTAAAATGTTATTAAGCAGAGTACTAAAAAATGAAGAACTTCAAAATATTTACTTCCTAAATCTCAAACTATTTATTTATTTATTTATTTTTAATGTTAAGTAGGATCAATAAAGGTGGGGGGAAAAATCAATGCAGATGTTAACGTAAATTGTACTTTGCACAGCTCTTCCCTGCGACTTTAGAAAATAATATTTGCTTTTAACAATTAATTAAGTGATTTTAAACTTTCATATCATTTTAGAGAAGATATTCTGCTGTGAACATATTTTTTATTTTAACTCCTGCAATTTTTATACAATGTTACTTCAAAAATGCTTGAAAAATCATTATAATACAAAAAATCTTCAGATATGTTCATAGAACTTGCAAAAATTATAAAATTTGCCTTCAATAATTTTTAATTAAAATAAATTTTAATATGGTATATTGAAGAGACTAACAGCTAGCTTTTATATAGCATGTTGGATAGCAAGATGCTCGCTGCCTTACAGGAGGACACATTTCCTTCATAGTGACACATATTCGGGCGTTACTGAAGTGGCCATATTGAAAATTGTTAAGTGCTATAAATTACACTCCTTGCACGCAACACTTATTTCCTAACTTAACCCTGTGCGAGCCTTATAATAATAATTAATGTTCTCGTTTTCAATTTTAACACTTCATGGCTTTTTTTCTCACTTTGGATTTCATTATTTACAGTGGTAAAATTTATTTTGAAATGTAAGCTCTTTTCCAATTTCTCCTAGTATTAAAACTGGAAGTCGTGATTGTAATTATCATTTCTCCTTTCCTTTTGGAAATATCAATTCGCTTGTTTCATAAAAAATACTTAGAGAAAATAAATTCCCACAAAATTAATAAAATGTTAACTTTAACTTTAATCTAATTGCCAAAGCACAGCAAAATACAAGATATATTCAAAATTAAATTTGGCTTGAGAAAGTGAAAGATCTTTTAGGACCTTAACATTTCTAACAAGTATGATTAATGTTAATATC
Organism: Latrodectus elegans; assembly: GCA_030067965.1. Classification (NCBI taxonomy): domain Eukaryota; kingdom Metazoa; phylum Arthropoda; class Arachnida; order Araneae; family Theridiidae; genus Latrodectus; species Latrodectus elegans. The sequence continues at coordinate 67,015,795 of CM057820.1, forward strand.
TAAAAGTTAAATTAAGAAGCTCAAAGAATCAATTAATTATTTATGGCGAGACTGATATCTACTGTTCCATTTATTTTAAAGAAAACTAATCAATAATTATTTACAATGTAATTGACACTTTTAATGACATAATAGTTATTGATCTTGTTAGTGTTCTCTCTCTCTCTCTCTCTCTCTCTCTCTATATATATATATATATATATATATATATATATATATATATATATATATATATATATATATATATATATATATATATATATATATATATATATATATATATATATATATGTATGTATATATAGCTTTCAATTCAGCAATTCATTGGTTTGGCTATTACATTGGGCGTTGATAGTTATTTGGGCAAATGTAGATCCTGATTGAATGAGTCATTGTGTGCAAAACTTGACCACAGAGTGTAAATCAACTAATCAATATAACAGTAGTTATATTTGATTTATAATTAGAAAAAAATAACAGATTAAAGTTATCCTCTAGTTATCAGCCTTAATCATGCGTCAAATTTAATGAAAAACTACAATAAGAATCACATGGTTCAGTTGAGCAAGATTATGTTACGAAATTACTGGGTATTCCGATATTATTCATTTTTATAACAATCAATGAGATATCTTATTTTTGTTTACATCAAATTTGTTTTTAAAATAAGTTATTGCACACAATCTTATTGTATGTGATTTAAACTGATTCACTTACAAGTGATAGATTAAAGTTAATTTTCAATTTCATATTTTTCACTGATTGGAAATTTTAAAAAATGTTGAAAATGCATTGTTTGATGAGCGCAATTTTTATGAATGAAATACAGAGATATTAAAAAATTTAACAAAACTACATAAACTATTAGACTATAAGATATTAATTTTGATGTAAATTTTACATATACATATAGCATCTGATTTACTTTAATATTTATATGTACTGTCATGAAAAATAATAATGCATCAAAGACCAACTGAGCAAGACTGGTTATATACTCCAACCATGATTTAAGAGCTCCACTTTTAAAATCATTCATCTAAAATAATACCCGCATGTCTTAGCTGTAATACTAAATTTAAACTTTATCGCATTTAACATTATGTCTAAATTTCATAACTACAACAAAATCACCCCAGTCATTGTTTATGCATCGCAATTTATTTCTAAATTTTACTCATTTTATGAGGAAAAACATTCGTATTCATTTACAAAATGTATGTATTAGATAACAGTGAAATTAAATTTTTTCTAACTAGTTATAGAAAAAAACATTTGAATTTAGAAATTTCATTAAAAACCAAAATTAAAATATTATCGAAGAAGGCTTTTTCGTTTTCCTGCATAGTCAGAAGTATTTTTCACATTAACCAAGGATATTTCAGATTGTGAAAAACTGACATTTTAAAGCGTAGAAGATCAATAAATGTATAAAGTTTTTATACTTACATAGAAAGTTCGCAATGAAATAAACTTGCAAACTTGTTTTTTTACCAATGGTGAAAATAAAGTAAAATTAATAAATGATTTTTTCATCTTTCTTTAAATTTTAAGCGTATAAAGAACTTTGATTTTAGTCTTAATAAAGAAAAATAGTAGTTTGATATTTTGCATATCATTATTACACAGATAAATTGCTTATAAGTTAATGTAAGTAGACAAAAAAATTATACTTTATATAGCGCTATTTTAAAAAATCTATAAATAGTAGATTTACTATTTCACAAACATCGAGACATTTTTTTTTTTGCGACTTCATGATTTAAAAATTTTTCTTGTTAACTTCATTTATTTTGTGAAATCAAGTGTCTTGGTAAAAACCGTAATTCCAATTTTCAGTGAAATTTCTAACTTGATCTGGAATTGAATCATAGACAATTACATATCATCTATTCGAACAAAAGCACTTATCTAGTAGCTATTACATAAATAAGAATAATTTTTTGACCTAAAAATAAACGATGAAAGCTGATCTTTTAGGTGAGATCAATGCTTAGTTCTCCAGTTCCACGGTTCGTTAGTTCAAACCTCAATTCGATAGCGGATATTTATTGCGACTCAAAATACTTTCTAAACTCTGTGTTCTTGTCAATTCAGTGCTCTTGTGTGAAAAGTTTACATAGAAAAGCAAAGAAAACTTAAACAAGCTACTTAAGTTGTCAATAAATTAAACATTTTTGTTTTTGAAGTTAACAAAATTAACAGTTGATGGTGAGTACTTTCTGAAAATTATGAATTCAACTGTTACCTCGATTCCGAATGTTAGTTGTAGTTTTTAATCATCTTTAATTAGAAATATTCCGATTGAAATACTACTTTTAAACAAATACTTACAGAGATAAAAAAACAATTAAACTATATTTCCAATATGAACCACAAAATTAGTCTATTATTTGCAGCAATACTCGTTGTCATTTCATTAATAACAGCAAATAAGCGGAAAATAAATTTAGTGGTTAAATTAACTAAAGCTGATGGGTCATCACTGTGTATTTCAACTCTCGTGGGTTTCACAATTCTCTTTCATTCATTGTTATTTATTGTAGTTAAGTAACAGTTAAATCTTCGATTTAATCTTTTTGAAGAAAAAAATCAACGGGATAAAAAAAACAATCAACAGAAATAAAAAAAATATTAATGAATTGTTTTTGCAATACATCTATATGAATCCTAAATCTGTGAGAAAACTTTAATTTTAAATTAATATAAATGCATGCAGTTTTAGAAAAAAAACATGATGGGAAAGAAATACAGTAGAAGATAAAAAAAAACTTTGATATATTGTATATATATATATATATATATATATAATATATAATATATACATATAAAGAGAGAGAGAGAAATATGACAAAGTATATATCTTGATTCTTGATGTATATACTATTTAATACTACAAGACATATTATTTCATTTTGCTCTAAAATATTATGTTCAAATCTCTCCATCAAGCACTAGTCAATTTTAAATCCTCTATTGCTAGTTGATGGCATTTTCGACGCCAAGTACTTGTAGTCGCCTAAATGTGCCAAGTAAATTGTCTTAAAGAACCATTTATGTCATCCTCCTGTTCCCTCCACCACGGAAAAGCCACTCCTCAATAAACGCTCTCTTTTACCTGAAAGAAACATGGGAGTGGTTTCTTCATTAAAAAGGCAATCGTGCGTGAACCTTTCACTTACCAGCGAAGAGAATAGGCCTCTAGTGTGACAGCTCTTACCCCGGATACAAGCATCAGGAAATCCCTGTGGCTGCTGCCCAGGCACAGTACATATCAATAGTGAGGTTTTGATGGGAAACATATTGTTGATAAGTCTTTAGACAAGAGGTGTGCATTGACTTTGATACTGTATCAGGAAAATCCATATGGTGAAGCATTCTGGCAAAAGAACTTGATACAAAATACACTAAAGCTTTCACCTTTTTTTTTTTTTTTGGAATACATTAGTTTCTTGCTCATAACCTGTTACCAGCAAACACTGAGGTTCAATATACGATTATAAATTGGAAAGGGTTTACTAGATCAATATAAATTATTTAGTGTTCTGTTTTTGTAGCCCAAATTATCAGTGAAATTCTTTACAAAATGCAATAAAAAATAGTACATAATGACAAACTGACTGAAAGTATATTTAAATCGCTTACATATTTTTGATATAAATAAAACTGGATATTTCATAAAACTTTGTATACATATATATATATATATATATATGTACACTGGTGTGCAAAACTTAAGGTCGAAACGGTTTTTCTAAATCCTACCAGAACATTCTCCATATGTAAGAATATGGGAAAAAAACTGTGCAAATGATTAAAAAGAACTTAATTGAAAAATGAACATGGAGCAGAATGACAGAGATGGCCGAAATATCCATGTGGCAGCTCTCTAGCAAGAAACATTCAGCTTATAGTAAGGGATACGATCTACCCTGACTGCTGTGCAGGATTGACATTGTCTGTCCATGAGGTTGTCAATAAAATGTTGAGTTACTGCTGCCCATTCATCTTGTAGCGCCAATCACAGCTTCGGAATCGTTACAGGCGGTTGATGACGTGCCACCAAGTGTCTCCCTAGAAAGTCCCACACGTGTTTGATGGTTTGGATCCGGAGACCTTGCCAGCTAATCTATGCTTTCAATATCCTCACTTTCCAACAGCTCTTCGACAGCCTCGTACGATGAGGTGGAGCATTGTCATCCATGAAGAGGAACTGGGGACCCATAGCACCTCTAAAAAGAACCACATAAGGAAGGAGAATATCATAACAATAACGGGACCCGGTGACTGAACCTTCTTGGACAACATGAAGGTCAGTACGCGTACCAAGCCCCCCAACAAGATGCCTCCCCAAACGAGAACACTGTGACCTCGAAACCAGTCCCTTTCGACAATGTTGGAGGGTTATTGCGTGTTCCCTACTCTCTTCAGATGTGTATGCGTCCAGAATCGGTAGTCAGACTAAATCTGCTCTCGTCCATAAAGACTACTTGACCCCATTGCTGATCCGCCCAGTTCTGGTGTTCCCGGCACCACACAAAGCGACTTCTCCGGTGGGCAGACGTTAATGGTACACAACGCATAGGTCGTCGTGCAAATAGGCCACCATTGTGCAGCTTCTTGGCGACTGTAAACCGTGATATTGGACATCCAGTCGTCTGTTGGAGGTGTCTTGCGATTCCTCCAATAGTCTGCTGCCTGTTTCTTCTTGCCTGTAGGACCATATACCGGTTGTTGACTGCCGTGGTTGCTCGTTGACGACCACTGCTGAACCTTCGGACAGTTGTTCCTGTAATTTGAAATGCTTTTCAGATTCATGAAACGATACTGTGAGTGATTCCAAACTCCGCAGCCACACTTCGACCTTCCTCAATCTTCCCAATGATTCGACCTTGTGTAAGGTCATCTAGATGACGCGCGCGCGCGCGCGTCTACGAGGTTGCCTGTTTATTATTTCACACTGATTAAACAGCTCTACGCCGTTTAAACTGATATACGCCATGCAATAGCTTTCACAGAAACTAAGCTGATTAACTTCACAGTATAAAGCAGGCTGAACTAACACCGCCAGCCTGCTTTATACCCTTCTGACATTCCCTCTTTACGTCATGTTGCGTAAGTTGAGCATGCGCTTGATTGGTCTTTCGGTCCGATCTACCTTTTGTTCCACTGTTATGCTAATTTTTCTATTTCGTCCTTAATTTTTGCACACCAATTTATTAATAATATATATATATATATATATATATATATATATATATATATATATATATATATATATTACAATATATTTCACATTTCTTGCTAAATTTAATAACTTATTGGACGGGGATGTTTGTGGTGACAAATGAACAGTCTATGAGATAGTTAAATATAATATGAGGCTTCTGTATTCATTACATGTCCGATGTTAAGATCTTGTGATTTGAAAGATGAAAGTGTGATATCTCATAGGTTGTGGGACGTTTTATCGTGTTACAAGAGTGGAAACCTAGAAAATTTCCCAGTACCCATCTCGACTTTTCAAATATAAAGCAAACATGATGAATAATTATCCGGTAGTTTAATATTTGTGGGATGCGAACCTGTCACCTTTCACCCAGAAGAACGTTGTCTTAACATAAGGCTTAGGAGAGTCTGTCCTGAAAGTCTGTAGTGATTTGTAATCCAAGGTCACACGAACTCTTGTGAGCACGAAAAAGTAATGTAGAACGAAGAATCAAGTTTAAAATTTTACACATTTCACATTCAAGAGCTGTCGTTTTATGATTCATTATTTTTATGGTATCCTAATATTAAATTAAAATTTAATATAAAGCTCACACACATATAGTGATATTTTTTCACATAATGTTTTTGTGTTTTTATTTTTATTAAATAATGCAAAATGTAAATGAAGTTCGAAAGTGCTTATCTGTGATTTACTAATTTTAAAAGTAAAGTAGATCAGAAATATATCGGAGCTTTAATATCGATATTTTTCGTAATGTAATAGGCCATCATAATGTTAGAGGCTATTTCAGAAATAAGAATAATTAACGAAATCCTTCTAAAAATTTCATAACTTAATTTGCAGTTGTGTTCTTTATTAATAAGTTTTTTTTTTTTTCAGTTAAATCGAAAAAAAAATCAAGGAATCAAATGATAATTGGTTAATTTATCATTTATTGAAAATTGAATGAGTTTAACATTTTTTTGCAAATTTTGAAAAAGGAAAATTTAATAATATGAACTCGTGATTCATCAATTTATGTCGTTTCTTTTTTAAACTTCCTTTAAGAAATTAATCAAAAATTGTTTAAATGATGTCATTTATTGTTATCTAATTATATTTTTAGATAGCCGGTGCTAGCGATTTCACCACGCCTGCCGCTTCTCTTACTCATATGGAGCTTTTTTCGAAATTCAGGGCAACTACCATGGCAACCTGGATTGTCCCACCTGTTCATCCTTGGTACCAGGTGAGGTGTCCTGGTTGCTCCTTGGCTCGGGGCTGCAGTAGACGCGATCAAACGGCACTTGCACGTTTTCTTAGCGGCCATCTGCTTTCCATGACTTTCGTAGGTGGTAACAAACATTTCGAGGCTTGAACTAAGTGTTCTTCGGTGCAGGCCTCTCCTGACCACATTTTATCTTGTTTGGGGCTTACCAAGAACAACCTGATTGAGGATTCCCTTCTGGTGCTTGATTTTTTTTAGGGTGAGAGTACTTATGGACCTGATCTAGCATTGCTTATCACGGGGATTGGAAACGACAACAACATGTATTGTTATTGTTACATTGTTTAAACTGTACGTACTTCTACTGACTAAAATCAACAATTGTATTCAATTTCGCCGTAGTTTTCAACCGTGGCTACAGCTCTAGTATTTTATTTTACGCGTTGAAGCATCAAAAGATCTTCAGATTCTGCATCAGCTTTACAAGGTACCTCAATGTAACATTTTTTGATGGAATCAGTTATTGAATGTTTTAATTTTAGCAGCAATGAATGAATGAATACCACAATTAGATGGCCATGGAATGCAATGGTCTATGGTTTATTTTAAATAAATTCAAACTCATTATTATAATACAATTTAATTTAAAATATAGAGAAAAATAGTAGCGTTAAATTAAATCAACTAAAATTTGACTACAGTAAAAAAAGCAGTTTTATCATTTTTTTAAATTTCTATTGGTTTTATTTATATCAGAAATTAAGTCTGGGTTATATGAGTTATAAAATAGGCGCTCATACCTCCTTAAAACAAATTTGCATCATTACTTGTTCTCATAAAGTAATTATCATGAATTTTTGTAGCTCAAAAATACTGTTCTGAAATTCAATGATCGATGTATAATTTATTATAGTTGTTAAACATTCAAATTAAGTGAAAAAATTTTTTATTTCCATCATTTTCATTTTTTCACTAAATACCAAGCATTAATTTTTTTCTAATTTCCCTAAAATCTTCTATAAATATTGAAAATAAAGTGAAAGAACTATTATTATTAACTGTTCAATCTCTTTTTTTAAAAAATATGACAGTATCCAGTTTGAAGGGTCAAAGTAACTTGGAAAATAAGTCGCTCTTGTATTCGCTTGTGGGATTAATAAATGACTCAGGGCAAAATAATATTGCTGACAGGATCTATGCTTTTTCCGATTCCTGTTTTGTGTTTTGCTGATTTTCATTTGCCGCGCCGTGTGTTTGCTGCCATGACTTTAAATATCTTGTCTCTAGAATGCCTAAAATTTGGGAGGTTTCGTTCACATTTCGTTTAATTGGTCGGGTTCTAACAATGTGACCTTTATGAAAATATAGATCCGGCATTTTACCCTTTTAACAATATCCAAAACTTACCGAACAATAAAGCTACACATACTACCAGAATTCCTTTCTTTTTTAAGAAAATTTAATACTATGATTATATTTTAATGCTTACAAAGCGCATTCAAACATGTAAGCTCAATTTACAATTGTTTCCATTATTTTGATAACCACCTATACGTAATTTAAATCCTGACAAAGATTCGTTTTTATCGCTTACCGCATTTTGTTATTTTCTAATTTTGGAAACAGACATGTTTATTTAAAATCATGTACCTCATTGTAATTTAGTTTATTAATTTCATAATATATCTTGTATTTGATTTTAATGAAAATGATCTTATATTCCTAGAAAAGCAAGAAATCTAGGTTTAAGAGTCTCTGTTATTATTATAGAACAAAATGTTAAGAGCATTTCTAAGGACTGCAACATTCTTACGTCATCTTTCTCAGAACTATAACTTGCATTTATCAAGTGTTGATAAATATAAACTGTGCATAAAATTTGGAGTAATTCATTGATAGTCTGTGCTTAGCTGTTTTTTGATAGACTGAAAAGAGGATGAAACTGAGCAAGAAAGCTTCCTTCTCTTAAAAAAAATTCCAAAACGTTCCGTTCAGAACACTAAATGAGATGTTTTTCACTACCACTGCATTCATTTAACAATGTTTGAATACCCATTCCAATAATATGCATCAGCTTAGCAACCAGGAATTTCCTTCCATTTGAATTGAGTTGACTGATGATTAAGCTCAAGAGCAGGCAATCCTTACAAATGAGTATCTACCAAGTCATCTATTGGTTGAACAACTGCATTATGGATTAAGAGAATCTGGAGTAAATAAATTACTACACAAGCGACCTGTGGTAAGTATGCTGCGCAAAATTGAGAAGAAATAGAAAACGAGAATTTAAACAATAAAACACAATTTTATCATACTTCACCCTAACGATGGGTGCATTTTATATGATGGCACGCCATATTTATATCACAGCCAAACTGTTTCTTTTTTAAAAAAATGCTATGCTGGGTTTAAACTTTTGACTCGCTGTAGAACTGCGTTTTTTGGAGAAAGAAGTCTCAGGTTCAATTTCAGCTACTGCTAAGCAATAGGAAATGGGTATCGGGATAAGGTTTTCTGCATGAATATCTATATGGGTATGTACTTGAGTGTTTTCTTACTTTCTTTAGAAACATAAGACTATAGACCATTTTCCATTAAAAATCTCTCCTGGAGGCAAAATTGGTGATGAATATTAATTAGTCTTTCAAGAGCATTCGCTTGTCCTTTTCATAGTGTGAAATAAATAATGTTAACACCATTCCTTTGAATTTTGATTATGTAGTTATAGCACGACATGATTGATTTTTTGATTCAAATTCTTGCATAAAACTTATTTGTCATAATCAGATACACCATCATAAAACGTTTGTAAATGATAGTATGGGATATACATTATCAAAGATAGCCTGTAATCTGTAGACAGTATTAACAATGTTTATTTAATTCATGCTATAAAATGTGTATGATTATTATTAAGATGCTTACAGTTTCCTACTGAGTATCTACGCTATAGAAAATTTGCTGGTATTTTCATTGGTCTTAAACGAGAAACAAAATCTTTAAACAGATCTTTAATTGTTCATTGAATACACAGGAAACTGTTTGGGAATTTTCCATGGGCACGAGATTATTGCTCAATACCTATGAAAATTCCTCCCAAAAAATGATACTCAAAAATTACTTAGTGTAATAATAGGCTTAAGAAACATTAATACTAAGATTTATACAAGAATTGAAAGTTAAGGTTTAGTACCCAAGAATTCCTCTTTTATACATCTTTGGCATGTGTTATTTGCTTATTTGCATTATTCAATGTATATTCAAATTAAAATATTTCTAATAAAAAACTAGGTGTAATTTTATTAGTATTTCTTTAAAGCCTCTATCATTGGCTTCCAGCTTATGGTAACAACTGCGAATTTGAAGTAGTAACTTTTAAATTATCCTTTTAATGAAACAGGGATTTACATGGAATTCTTTCTTTAAGATAATTTATTTTCAGTAGAGATTGATAACTTATATTCTAAATTTATTAAAAAAAGATATGATCTTGAGACAACCACCTGATCTTCTAGACCTCTCAAATCTTTACTCAAACTGATAACTCACCCTCAAACTCATTACCACTATATCACCTTGTATCAGTTTACAAGGAGGTCACAAGATTGTACCGAAAAAAAAAAAACTTCGAAATTATAAATTTCTTAAAATATCAATCACAGCAGTCCACCCTTTTTAATATCCTTTCAATCTCGCATATGCTGTATTTCCTGTCCCAAAAGAAAAGCTGTCGGTAAGACACAAAATTTCAAAAGAAACGATACCATCAGACTCTTATGAAATAAACCAAACTTCCAATTTCATTTTCAGTCAATTAGAACAACAATGTAAGGTTTTCCAGGAGTGTGGGAGTACATCACACACCGGGTGATGGCACCGTGAAAGATTAGAGTCGCCTCATCCTCCTTTTCTTTACCATGATGAGAAATTAAATATAGTATCATTGGAAGGTGGGTCTTGGCAAATGTTTGCGTAGAAAAAGAGGCAGTGGTTTTCATCACTCAAACCATTCTTTTCGGAGCAGATTCCTATTATGTCTGCCTTGGCGATAACATCTTAATGTTATTACTCGCCATGTGTGTTGGCACTTCGGGAGTCAAGCAGGTCATTTCCATTATAGCCGAAACCGCCCCCTTTTAGCACGTCCAGGTTTTATTTTATTTGCCACGTCCGGAAGATGATGAAGTGCGCCTCAGACAAAAGGGGCTGCAGGCAATAGAGTTATTACAGACCGACGCAGACGGAGGTGCGAATTATACATTTATAAATGCATTCAAAGTGTTAACATTTTCTCGCATATTAATTATCTCTATGAAAAACTGCTATGATTTCAGTTAAAATTTAATACATATGCATAAGACATTATTTGCAATTTTATGTGATTATTTTCTAGAAGGTAATCTTGTTCGTTTTATATTAAATAAAGAGCCTCTGATATAGGCTAGGATAAGTTAATGCAATCTAATTTTGCCTGATTATTTCTGACGACAAAAGTCTGCTCAGCTTGTAATTTTGAGCCATGGTAAAGTGTGAGATCGATACCAGAGTTGGCTCTCATTCTCACACTGTGATACACAAAGGTATTGGAAACTGCAAAACTTTCGTCGTGAATCAAAACGAAGATCTTATTCTGGGAGAAGTACTGAATACAATTTTTCCCAGCACAAGACTCCTATATGCTGAAAGTTTTTGACGTTTAAATCTGTCGATTCGAGAATGACATCCTTCTCCATTGCACTTGCTTATGGTAATAATTATTTGTGTGCTTTTTGATTTAAAATATTATATTCGAATAATTCCAGTATTTTCAAATCTTGAGAAAACCTTTTCTTACAAACTTAACATTTAAAAATGTTTTTTTTAAATAAAGATTTTTTTAAAAGTTAAATTTGTTCGTTGTTAAAAAAAGTTTCTTTTAATTTTTTTTTTTAAATGTTAAATTTGTAAGAAAAGGTGTTCAGAATAAGATCTTCGTTTAAAAAAAGTTTTTTTTGTAAATTTTATTCCAAGATGATTTTGCTAGAAAGATTGTTTACTACAATTCCAATGAAACCATTAAAATATAACTTCAATTTATATGTGTATGGAAATCCAGTGTAGATTAAAGTTGTATAATAATTTATTTTGGATTATAATTAATGCAGCATATCTGAAATAATCAGGAATGTTTGTTCATTAAATAAAGTATTAACATTATTATGAATAAATAAAATATTCATGAAAGATTATCTGGCTGTTTAATTGTTATCTTTCTGTCTTCGAAGTCACCAGAAAATGGATTCAATTCCCGCCTTTAATGTGGCTTACAGTCACTAACTTTTTTGCAGTCACGTAACTGCGGGTTTCTAAGAACTATTTTTATATATTACAGATTTATATTCATAAATAAAAAACGAGAAAAATTCGTAGAGAATGTTTATAAGGAACATTTGGCGCATGGAGGTACTGAATTTAAAAAAACAACAACCTGATAGAGTACTTTGGTTTTAGATGCTGTAGTGTGTATGGATTGTACTTCACACAATGGGTCCTTTTTTAATTAGTATATATATATATATTATATATATATATATATATATATATATATATATATATATATATATATATTATATATAATATATATATTATATATAATATATATATTATATATATATATATCGTCATAAAGAAATATGTGATGTGAAGAAGTTTTAATGTGATGAGATCATTTTTACATATAACTGTTGATTTAAAGCCCTTTATTAAATTTCTCTTTTGATAAAAATATATTTAGATATTTTTATAGTTGTTCAATTAGAAAGACATTAATTTTTACATAAATTTAAATATCTGGTTGAAATAACAAAAAATAAGTTAATTAACTCGAAAGTTCTATGTTAATCTAAATTCTATTATTAATTATCTACCGAAATCTGCAAACAAAATACCCAAAGCTCTTTACAAAATTGATGTTCTTCATTTTTAAGTTTCAATAAATTTTGAAGCTAGTAATTTTAAATATGTTAAAATAATAAATGTAAGACATTATTTCTTTTAATCTCCAAAAATTATCGGCTTGCATTAGAATTTTAGAAAATTATTAGATAATGCATTGATGTATAGTATTAATGATTGAATACGAAACTATTAGATGAAGCAGTTTAATGTTTTTTTTTTTTTCACAACGTTATCTATAACATTTTAATTTTTTTTTATTTCTAATTACTTCGCCTTAGTAAATAGTTTACAATTGTATCTCTAGATGGCAGCACAATAAGTTTCAAAACGTTTGCTTTTCGGGATTTGATAGACGAGTTAGTTAAAAAAACAAAAAATAAATGTAAAAGTAATAACTAAAACATATGCTATAAATATGAATAAAAGTGAATGCTAATTACAAAATTAACTGTTTATTTAATTACTTTGTAACTTTAATTTCCGTCACACTGAAATTCGGGGATAAAAAGACAAAAATAATAATAAAAGGAGAAATGTAACGCTAGTTTTAATTCTTATTTTGACTATATTGAAATTAGTTTAATTGTATTTAACAGAAATAGTATAAGAACAGATTTGGTTCTAAAAGTTTAAAATTTCTTTTGAAATCTTTAAAAGCTATTTCGAGAGACAACAAAATGTCTTTAATTTTATCAATTTTTCAATTGGGTGTTTTTCAATATTCAAATAGGTGATAATATTTTTATTGATTATTTCATATACCATATCTGTTCATTACTGCTTTGAAATACACACCTTGAATACATAATTTATTTACTAATTATTTACATGTAGAAAAATTAACATGATTAATCACTAAAATAATTATTATTAATATAATACTTTCATAATAATTTTTTAGTGTGTGGTAAAGAGAAATTAGTTTCTAAAGATTGCTGGTGTTGACTTTTATAAATATGAAACTTAATTTAATATTTAAATATTATAAGGATACAGTGATTATTTAATTATTTATGGTCTAATTTTTTTATAGTTTGTTTTTAATTTGTTATGACAGTAAATGTAGTTTAAACTGTATATAGTTTGATATGAAAACATTAATCACTCGAAGATAACGAATGTAATTTCAAATTAACACACAGATATAATTAGTTATTTAATTTACAATTTTTTTCATTTTTATGCAACAAGTTTTTCTTTTTTTTTATGGTTGCAGCAAAAAATAAAAAAAAAAAGGTTTTTGTTATAGATTATTAAAACACCTCATGGAATTGAGCTTAACAATACAAGGATAAGCTAGCCTTATCGAAATATATAATGCACATTGTCTCTCGTGATGTCTTTTTGTCTATATTAAACCTGTTGATAATTAGTTTTCAGGAACATGTGGAGTTCATGCATCTGAAGGAAAAAAAAACCCGAAAAATTCTCATCGCGACAGACATGAAAGTAGAAGGCTGAAATGCAACATATATTTCCCGTTGCTTAGTAGTGACTGCGTTCGAACCCAGGACTTTATGCTTTGAAGGGTACTAACGCGTCTCTAGGCCACAACGAGCCCCTACCAAATGATTTCAACTCAGCGTAGTGGACAGCCTATGTGCCAAAGGCTGTTGCCTTTTAATATTTACTGCGTAAATTGATTTCTAGGAGAACTTTTTATAAATAATGGATCGTATTCACGTGTCGCCTAGAGGGAAACCCGGAAAGCTCACAATCATTTAATATGCATGCCAAAAAGCGAAGCGTAATACCCATCCTTTTTTGTTGAACAGTGGCTAGTATCAAACTTCTGACCTTATCTTCGAAAATTTATGTCATGCCAGCATTTCTTATGAAATAGTCAACCTTAAATATTTGGTTAATAAGAGGAAATCAACAAATGTTATTTATTTTTTTTTTAAATTTGAATCTCTATTAAATAACAAGGTCCTTTCAGCAGTTTGTATAAATAACCGTATGCAAAAAAAAAAAAAGTTCAAAAGTGAAGAAATAAATTTTTTTATTGAAAGAGTTTTCACTATGTAGCAAAAAACTCGACTTATATCAACTTCATACAAACTAGAAGGCATATAGCGAAATACGCAATTGAACAGATTTGAAAGCGTCGATTATTTAGTATTTATCTTCATAAATTTCTTGATACTTATCAAATAGGGCCATCACATTATCTTGCTACCTGATCTGATATCATTTTGATATTTGCTTGTTATTTATGTATTACTCACGTTTCTTAAATACAGTACATGTATAAAATTTAAGGTATGAATAAAGCATATTTTGAGAATTTGCCTTATTAAAAAATGAATGAATTTTTCGGGTTGTGCTTGTGATATACCTATAGATAAATACATTTCTATATCGTTTGGAATATTTTAATGCAAAAAAAAATGGTATTTTATTGTTATCATTCGTTATCGGGATTGAAACTGTCATTAATGTCTTGCTTAGGTCGCAAAATATTTTTATCAAGTCATCGTTATATTTTACCTGAGTTAAATTTCTCAAATTTGAGTTCATTGAAAAATTTATATTAAATAAGTGATTAAATTTAAAAGATACATATATTATAAATATTACACTTAAAATAAGTCAAAAAGTAATATAAACCAAATCTGAATATTTCCATTTTAATCAAGAACATAGTTTTTCAATCTATATACTAACTGTCTTAAAGAAGATTTCAAAACGTTATGGAACAAAGGGAAATAAACGTCAACATGGATTTATCCATAACTAATATAATTCCTATTAAATTGAATTAAAGCCTGCTGAAACGCAAATATTTTCCAACTTTTTTTATGGTAACCGCTGTTCCATTCTTCCCCATTAATAACAACTTAGTTATCTCTGTTGCGGAACTTTCATTAAAATATTTGTAAATTCTCGAATATATATATATGTATATAACATTTTTCTGCATTTTTTTCAGTTTAACCATTTTGTAAATATTTTGGTAAAATTTTCTTTTATTCTTGTTTCTCCCCAAACACCAAAGTTTTAGCGATATTTGTACCAGAACCATATAAAAGAAGATTACTAAAATATAGTGGTATAAAGAATTTCCCACTATATTATCTGGTGATACATTTATATCACATATAGCGAATTTCTACCACTCAAAATGCTAAATCCTTCTGACGGCTTCCTCACTATGGGTTAAAATGGGGAAGAACCATTAGAAAAGTACTCACGGTACCAAATATTTCTTCGAGTCACTCGGGACTCCCTGAACTGGGGAACATTCATCTTCAGTGATTTGTGGAGCTCTTTTCTAATTGATTTTTGCTCGATTGCGCAATGCTACTAAAAAATGAGGCGAAATAGACTTTTTCTGTTGTTCGTATTATATAACGAAGCACAGCAGAATTGAATCTTCTTCAGAAAATCTCTCAAACCGACGCGATTGGCTGTGTGATAAATCAGCAATTTGGCACGGAGTGCTATTGTACAAGGTGCTCTTCGAGTATCTGGCAATTTGTCTGGCAGAACTTGTGTCTTTTTTTTTTCTCTCTTTTTTATTCCTTTTTCTTGACTTCACCTCTGTTCTCTTCCTCGAAAGAATGAATAATGTTGCTGTCACTAAATCATTCGATCTGTTTTTCTTCGATTGTTATATATAAATAAATGTCCGAGTAAAAAGAAATTGGCGAGAATTGAGACTTCAGTCGTAATTTATATTTCGTCTTCTAGAAATAGATGTTTCATTTCCTTGCAGAATTTTCATTCAGTGAAGTGGGTTTTGTAGTTTACAAAGGTAGGGTGATTATATTAATTATTTTTTAACGTAATGTAATAAAGTAATATATTGATAGAACAAAGATACGATTTATGAAACTCACTTTCATCATGAAGAAGTACATTTATTCATTATTAATAATTCTTTCAGACAGTTAGTAGTTTTTCATCTTCACAAGAAGTTTCTCTAAAATTAAAGCTTATATTATGGTTAAATGTATTTGAATAGTTATTAATAATGAAGTAAATTATGTAATATCAGTTAAATTTAAGCTTATTGAGCAAATTTAAATTATTGTTACATTTTTTTTTACTACATTCTATTCATTCATTGGATCGAAGCTACAGAACATAACAGACTTATAACTTTGAACTATACCAAGAGACAAGACACACACTTGAAATTACACCTTCTCTAAATTTTATCAATTCCTTGGTAGATATATAAAACTTTTAACTTACATAAATTTTTTAAGCCTGCTTTTGCAAAGAATTGAACTTGTTACAATCTAGATCTGAAATTGATACTTTTTTCAAACCACAAGTAGTTAGTTCTGCCTGCAGATGTTGTTGCCACTGTGACGTATCAGTAATCAATATAGTAATTAACGTTTCACTTCTTAAGGTTCCAATTACAAAGCAGGACATAATTAAATATCTTGGAGAAGGAGACCAAATTTAAATATTCAACCAAAAAGTAAACATAAATGTATCTTGTTTGTGAAAACTTTATCTCTTGTGCTGGGTATAAAATTATGTACATACTTAAGATTTAAAAATATTATAGATATCTTCTTAATTCTTACATAGGGTGGCAGTAACTAAACAGGGAAGGACATCGCTCTTAATTCCGAGAAGCAATGGATTCGATACCCAAAATTCCAATGTTCCCTATTGGTGATGTGTTGCAGAGAAAAGATCATTAAATCATGGTGTTTTACTCACCATTTGGCCATGGTTAAAGTTTACGAAAAGCGGTTCACTGCCTTTAAGTTCTTGGTCGATAAAAATATTTAACCATATACGAATGAGGATAATTTATTTTCATGTTTCACTAAAGATTATTAAAATTGATGCACTAAAAGAAATAAAACATTAAAAAAAGAAAAAAAAAGAATAATATAACGTAGTATGCAAATGATTAGCATTTCTACGCATCTATGGGAAATAGGCAGCAGTAATGGCACCTCAAATGTATTTAAAAGGAAAAATTGTATCAATAGGGTTCCTCATATAGAAACAATATTTCTCATTGTTGTTTGATAAAAAGTTGATATAATGAATGAGTGTAAGAAGCAGAAATGCTTACAAGTATGGTTTTGATAGACATTATACTATAACATACCAAGATTACGATTTATAATGCTACAGTATTATCGATTGCATCACTCGAGACCTCAAAACTGCCTGCTTAATGTGAAATGGATGGGTTCACGAGATGGTACACACAACATGCTGGATTTAATTAACTGACAGGTGAGCAGACAGACACATATAATCTGCATGGCTTTAATGGATCATACAGCAGTATCATGAGTTCTAAATGAAGAAATGCTATGGCTTAGAAGATTACAAATGTCTTTAGAAACAATTCAACGAAATTTGCAGTAGCATGAATTATCAGTTGAGCGACCATATGGCTTCAGCAGCTTTACGTCATATTACATCATGTGTAAATCTTCAGTGATGTGATCAGTGGTGAACTTTAATGCCGCTAAACTTGAAGTCGAATTTTAAGATAAAAACCAACTCAACTTACATCATCATGATGATTATATAAGTATGCCAAGATAATAAAACATATCTTTCCAGAATGCCTCATCATATATTGATCCATTACTTTAAGTAATGGTAAGGGATGTCATTGGATGTATGTGTCAATTACCTCTTGTTCACCGTGACGACATTATGAATAGTGAAAGAAACATTACTATTGTGTTGAAATACATGGCTTCATTCTTCACTTAAATACTGCGAAATAAAATGCTTCAACAGGATCCTACAAAACTGCGTATTGGCAATATTTTATGTATCTTTTATGGGTAGTAAACGTTTGATCGATGATTACCGAGTAACAAACGACGAATCATGCCAGCAGCACACGCCGTTTGTTACCAGTGATGAGATACGGAATCATAATGAAGCCAAATGAACAATTGCAGCCTTCCAATCTCTCTTTGATTCAAACTGAGGGATATAAATGCTATTATTTTTTCCTGAGCTATATATTTTGAGTACTGATTTTTCAGAATCTGTGTTTCTACATTCCTCATAAATGTTATAATTTTGTTATTTTCAATATAACATAGTTTAAAACATTATAATGTGTTTTTTTCTTATTTATATTTTTAATCACAATTTTTTTTTCCTCTTGTAAAAATATAACAATTCTAAAGATTGGTTTAAGCAATGATTTGGTACAAACTTGAAGAAATTTCTTTTGCAGTTTGTACGTGTCGATATTAACATAGTATTGTCCATGTCTACAAAAATTTTAAGAAATTATGATTATTTTTAAATCAGATATACTTAAAGAAAATAAATTTATACATGACGTTGATAATCTTTAGATGTAAGTTTGGTTATTGAAATAAATTTTGTAGTTGCCTACTTGTGCTTACAAAAGACATTAAACACCATCAATTCCCTCAGAATTTTGAAATATATTTTACTGACTTAATTGAGATCTGTTCAACTTTTTTTTCTCCTCCAAGCCGTACTAGCAGATGGCCATTTATGATTATAGAGCTCTTAATATGTAAAGGCTTTCTCTAAACAATAGCCTTCGGTTATTTCAGGGGTAGAACTAACTACCATGGAATGAAAGAACAACGCCTTTTCCCTATAAAGCTGAAGTTTCCCTATTTTACGTATAATATATTCCCTGAGCCATGATTCTTTCTAGTTATCTTTATGCTTATCTATTGTCATGGGTGCTTCGAATTTTCACAAATTTCTTCCGTTGCACAGTTTAGTGCTACCATTACAGCTCACTGTTAATGAAAAGTTTTCCCTAAAGAAATGAACCACCAATTTTCAAATATTTTGCAGCAAACTTTATTTATTATGCTGCGTTTTAAATATCTACTCTGTGTCTTAATGTAAGTCAAAAGAACCTACAGATGAAAAAAAGAAATATTGTCTTCCGCATGTAACTGTTTTTTTCTGTAAACAAAGTAATAACAGTTCCAAAGACAACATTTGTATGCTCGTTGCGCAGGATAAAGCAATTTCTAAAAACAACATCAAATCTATGCAAATCAAATTATTCTGTGATATAAATTTGTTTAGTTAATAAAATGCATTTCTGGGGATAACTTTACAAAGAACAAATCTTATTTTAACGTTCGTTTTCCCCCAGCTGCAAAAAAGAAATAAACATATTCCCAATTTAATCACCTGCAAATCTTTCTGTGGAGAGTTAATAATTTCAGCTGTCATAAGTATGATTGATTGGGAATATCATTTGAAGAAACAAAAATGAAGGTCCTAAATCATAGGAGAGAAAAATAATCGATTACAGTTATAGTTATAAAAAAATACGGTTGTCTTCTGCTTATAAATAATTCACTAGCAATGATGGATTGCCTCTAATCACTCGAAGGACTGGTTGATGTATTGAATTCAGTAGGTATCTAAACCCAATATTTATTCATTAATTACACGCATTGTTGCTTGTAAGAAACATGTAAAGAAAAGACGTCATCAATATCGATTAAATAAAATCAATCGCAACAATGTATTTTATTTATTAATTTTCTGAGAACAAATTGAAATAAAATTAAAAATATGATTGGATGTAAGCAATCGAGTTTTTAATTGACACACAAGAGAGATTTTTTCAATTTAAATTATGCTCGGAGCGACTTGAAGAAGATAAGTATTGTTTTCCCAACCATAAAGTGTTGTAAAATACTTCCTGGTCCTCTTAAAGACCATCTTGTTGAGAGTGCTCATACAAAGTAAATTTTCCTTATGATCTAATGTTTTGCTGATATGGTATGACATGTATGAGAGAGAAAGGTTTTAGCTTAATTGTGTGTGTCGATCTAGTCATATGACCTGGTTTGATATTACAAAGAAATTATCTAAATATTATGCTTCATCTATACATATTAAAGCGTTATCGATACTAATCGTTAAATCTATTTAAGGATGCAGGAAATACGTACCTCAATAATCTAATAGTACCAAATAATACTTCCACTAATAAAATTCATTTGAAGCCTTTTAAAATATATTTCTAAAAATTAAAGCTCATAAACTTGTTTAAAGCCCATAAAAACCTTGTTTTTGCTTATATATGCTGTGTTACAAAAATGTGCGATATTTTATTAATAGTTTTTTTTCCAATTCATACTATTAGTTCACACTCTGCCTATATATATTTCATTCAAATCTTCAATTGTTAATAAAGTGCTTTTTATTCTTCCACTCAAGTTTAGGCACATTTTTAAGCTTGTAATGGATGACACTTGATGTCAATAAAAAAACTTTAAATATTAATTCACTAAAAATTTAATTAATGAATTTTAGTTTTATAAGAGAGAGAGGGACATAATATATTTTCTTTGCTGATCTAAGTTGGAATTGACTTTAAAAAAATTATATTATGATACAAGCTGAAATTTCATCAGGAGTTGAAGTGAAATAGTTGTCCTTGATAGGTAAAGAAATATTCTCAGATCTTGAAAATGTTGGGATCGCAACATATTTATCTATTACTATAAAAAATTTTTAAAGAATAGTGGCCAAATTTCCTTCCTTTTTCTCTTTTGTTTAAGTTATATTAGTGATATTTTCTCACTGCCTACTTTAATAAACACAAATACCTGCTTTATCATTTCGAATCATGGATAAGTGTCACGTTTGATATCTAAACTCAACATCTTTTTGTGAAGAAGATACATTAAACTATATGCAACTCATAACTGGCAAATGTTAATACAGAGTTTATAACCATCTCAGGATGAAGTTCTTTGGTTTAATCAGGTATTGAAGCAATTATATCCTGTCTAGGAAGGAGATACCATGTTCCAGCAGTTCAAAATTGGAAAACAAGTGGCTATTTTAAATAGCTTCGGTTAGCAGAAAGAAGTGGGTAGAAAGGAATTTAGAAAAACTTAATATGCCAACAGTTGATTTGGCAGTGGTAAACTGGTGATTAAAGACATCATTATTGTGTTAAAGATAGCTGACTCTGTTACTGACTATACCAAGAATCAAATGGCTGAAAACTTCATGAGTGTTAAATTCTTATAGATCTTAAAGCCACTTCACTTATGTGATGTTTATAGAGAAGAGATTCTTAGTTCAAGTGCTAATTCGTCTGTCTTTCACCCATTATTGAAAATTAGGCAATTATTGACTACTTTTAAGGACTTCAATATGTAAAACTCAGTATTAAAATGTTAATATAATGAAGCAAACCAACAGCCAGTATGGATTCAATTTCGCATTCCCATTAGGCGTGTCTAAATTTGAATTGAATGGTAATCTTTTGTTATAGCAACAAGCCTTTATGCTAGGATAAGACTGTATTGAGTCTGAGTTCGAATCCTGAGGAGAAGGCATACATAGACACATTCATGATGCTGCACTCCCCCTACTTGCATTTAATGATTTTTCAAATATTTTTTGAGAACTTCATACAGTATTATTGCCTGTATCTTCCTTTATAGATTTTTTTTTAATAATTATGTTCTTCAAAAAATAATGTCATATTTATTTTTAAAAGAAAGGGAATCAAAAATAAATTTAGAAGGCGACACAATCGGCGATGATCATGTTGACAAAGCCTATAGTATATTCTATCTTGTATAATCTTGTAGGATAATCTTGTAAAATTGTATTGTTCAGCAAGATCAAAAATCCGTCCTTTAATGAAGTACCAAAATTAAAAAAAATTAATTTATCATCGTCGTTTTCTTTTTTTAGAGGGGGGGGGGGACAAAATTACGATGTGGTTGATTACGATAAATTACGATAAATCTGAAGTGTAACCCAAAAATACAGTGAGTAAAGTTTGCATAGTGATTAAATATATAAAATAAAGCTTCAGTAACCATATTTTCTTTCTTATTTTTCGAGTTTTGTTTTTATTATAAATAGGAATTCTGTCAATGGAGTTTTGCATGCGCTTAATATATTAAACTATGCTTTCCATTCTCACTTGTTTGACATTTCTCTCTTTGTAGGTATATCAACAATGGGAGAATTAGTTCTACAGTAATTGGTAAATTGTTTATCTAAGCCTAACGTGAGATCTGGAGTCACTTTCTGGAGAGAACATTCCGAGCTAAATTCTCAGACCGATAAAAAAAGTAGGATAGTATCAGTTAACATTTATGAAATTGCCCAGGATTCGAATCAATGGACAAATAAGCAAAAGGGATTACATAAGATCTTGACAACTAATATGACGTGGTACTCTATAAAGGTTGAAATATGAAACTGAATATTTGAAACAATCCCCAATTTGGGGCATGACAGCATGAAAAGATATGGCAAGATGGATTCTATTCAGGGCAATAAGGTTTTGGTGCTGCGTTTTCGCAGTACTATAATCGTTGGATAAGACAATAGTGCTTGAATATTCTGTTGGATTCAAAACTTCTCTACTGTAGCGTAATTAAAAGAATGCAAGTCTAAATATGAACATCATCCTAACTAAATATGAGGAATGAAGTATTAAAGGAATACAATAACGTGGTATCAAAAGTTAAGGTGAAGTTTATCTAAAAGACCATTTTTGTTAATATTTGAGCTAGTTTCTATTTTCTTCGACCCACTGTAGCCCTAGGATTTAAAGATTTTGTATCGATGAATTCTGTATAGAAGACTTATTTTAATGTAGATCGCAATACAGACTATATTGATGAATTGATGAAACACATAGTGATATATTTGGAGCTACGCGTTTTCCCAACTGCCTAGATTAAGCCAGAAGGGATAACATTTCCATGAGAACCTTGTATCTGATATCGCACGCTGACATTCTCTTCCAAATTTCCAAGTAGATGAATAGATTTCATTCTTCCAAATTTCCAAGTAGATGAATAGATTTCATTCTTCCAAATTCGCATCACTGTGCTTCTGTTACGATGCAATAATAGATACTTCATTCACAATTGGAAAACTCTCTTCATGTAAGCAGATGGTTTCCTCCTATTCATTTCTCGTATATGGTTGATAATATCCCTCCTTCGTTCAAGAAATATAATTACATCTCATCTAACATGTTTTCCGTTTGTTTTTCAACAGTAGACTCTTTTCAGTGCCCCATTACAGCAATCGATTTATGCAGTTTCAACAGCAGTTCGAAGTATATTACTCATTCCAAGCATTCATTCGTGGTGAATTTATAATTTCAATCATTTACTTATCACATTGTAATTTGAATTTGTTGAAATTTCCAACTCAATCACACCAAATCTTCATGGTATTTTTATTTTTTAGAAACAGGATTTAGTTTGATATAAATTACTTAATAAAGTATAAAAGTATTCTAAAATTATAAATTATTAAAAAAAATACATAATGACGAAATTTAAGAAAAATTGATTATTAATGGAGACCTGCTTAAGAATATTCAATATTAAATTGAAATAAAATTTTAAAAACTTATTTTAGAATATACAAATATAAAAACAAATTAGACAAATAAAGTCTTTAAATTATATTCATTGGAGGTTATAGGGTATTTTGATGTATTAACCCGATTTAAAACTACATCACTTTTCTCATCAGCATAAATAAAAATTAGCAACAGTTTAATAAAGCAGATCAATGGATACAGTAAAGCAAATTGATGCACTTAATAAAGCAAGATCATACACTCAGTAGATTAAACAGATTGCTATAATTAAAGGCTTCATTGATGTAAAATCTAATTGAGGATGTCTACTGCTGCCGTAATAAGTTGATAAGAGGCTTTTTTTTTGTAAATACTTATCAGTTAAACTATTCTGTAGATGTTAGAAACATATTTTACTTTTCTTCATTAGGTAAAAGTATATAATTATTCAAATATGCTTAATAAAAGACATTTGAAAAAAAAAAGGATATTTCCTGTCTTTTATGTAACTTGTATACTTTTATCTTGATGAATTGAATTAATAAGCAAAAATAATAATGTAAAATTCTGCTTAAATATATCTATACTAACTTTTGCATTTTAGTTTTGATTTTTTTAGGTTTTAATCACATTTTTATTAGAAGAAATATTTCTAATCTTTCTGTTAAATTATGAATAATTATTTTCCAAATCGAATTGATTAGTGCATAGTCTAGTAGAAATGGGCTTAAATGTTAATTTACCAATTCATGCTTTTAAATTTTGAATGTGTTACTTAATGTTCAACTTATGAATATTTACTTTTCTAAAGTGAAAGCAAACGTGAATGAAATATGAGACACATGTATACTTATAAATTTGTCATTTTTACTTTACTAACATTACTAGCAAATGTAATGAAATAAGATGTTTTTTTGTCTTCAAAATAACCCATATATACTTAATCTTGCAGAATCTATTTAATATGCATAAGCAATCCTACAAACACATATTCTTATATACTTAGCAAAAATTTATCTTTTTTGATTTCAGATATTTTATTCTCGCATAGTATAAGGTAATATATTTCACCGATATTTCACATAATCTCAGGATATTTATTTTAGTAAGTTGAGTCAGTGTACATAAATAATTAAGTCCAAAATATATGTTCATATGTATATTTACTAGTTTTTACAATGTAAATTTCAATTTTGTTAACTTATAGTCACGCATATAATTTTCATCACATGTGCTTTAAAAGCAAGAATAATTTAAGGAAATAAAATTATTAGTGATAAATTTATCATTATTATTAAGAATAAAGCTTTTTTCTGAACTCTCGATGATATACTCTGTATATCATCTCATCTGATATTAATTCAATATTAAAAATAAATATTTACGAATCATTTACATCAGTAAGCTAAAATCATAAAACCCTTAAAAACTGTCTAGCTCAAGTTATTCAAACAACTTTGAAACATTATTTTATTAAAATAAATTTTTTTTTATTTCAAAAATTTTACTCATTGTTTAAGTATTTAATTAATTTTGAAATTCAATTACACACAAGAAATGTACGAATAGGTTCAGGTTATTTTATATTAATTATGGTAAAATAAATTCACTAAATGGTATAAAGTTAAATCTTTTGTGTGCACTTTCTATGAAAGCTAAGAGCATAAGACCAGTAACATATAAATCGCTGTCACAAATCTAAGAAGTCTTTGACTTCTTAATAAGATGTTTATAAGAACTATGTAAAAATGGTTAAAATTCCACTTAAAAAGAATCAACATTCCATCAACCTTAGAAGTCTTTCAAGCGAAAGCCTTTAAGTACAACCAATCATTTAGAAAATTTAAAACATAGTTAAATGTTAAATTAAACATTTAAAAAGTAAGTTAGCGTTTCTATCCACCTACACCAAACCATATTCACAACGAAATATTGAGCCATGTAGACCACATGAGCTATTACAGAACGATATTTTTTTGAGGAGCAGGTATTCAACCTGTAACCATCTGTACTTGAGAAAGACCTCTCTTCATCAGTCTGGTTAGCTTTTTAGGGCTGTCATAGATTATAATCCTACATTGTCTATGCAAGCAGCAGATTGAAAATAGAAAGTGAATTATATTTAAATACTTCATAACTTTATTAGTTTATGCATTGCAAGCCTATTTCTGAATATTATTTTAAGCAAAATCAATCAAATTTGAATCAATGAATCAGAAAATAAAATAAAATATTGAGGAAAAAATTTATACTTTTAAAATTATGAAAAATGACATAATTATAATTCAGATCTCTTTGTTATTAATTTCCTTACATTATTCCTATCATTAAAAATAAATAATAATTAAAATTTATTCATTAAGCGTTATAATTTAATGTAATAATGAATTAAAATCTAATTAAGAGAAATTATTTATAACATATAATTTAATTGTTTAGTTGATAACTTAGAATATCGCTTCTTACAACAAACAGATGGGTGAAAAAAAATTTTGCTATATCTAGTAAAACATATCTTCCCACATACAAATCTTCATTTATTATTTTATATTTTTTATACCTCAAATGTGCTTTTGAATTATTTTTGTACAAATCTCTTTAATACGGAAATTTAACGGAAATAATATAATTGATATAAAAAAAAATAATAGACTAACAGTGAATAGTGGCTTTTGCAAAAATTCCTTCAGAGTCTTCCTACAGTTTAAAGAAAGAGAAAAGAAAAAAATTGAAAAGAAAACACTTAGATAGAGAGGGGGGAGGGTTCCAGTACATAAATACAGTACCGGTGCAAACTGCTCACAAACTCAATTCATTATCATCAGTGCCAAGAATCACATTATTTAGAAAAGCAACTGAAATCATTCCCCATTTTTATCTTTAAATATCATTCCTCCTTTCTAAGTGCACCATTTTTATACCAAGAGCCATCGTTACCTCCCAAGGAAAAAAAAAAATGAGAAATGAAAAACAAAAATAGTAATTGGGGGAAAATTACAATTTTTTCTCCTCTATCATTGAAAGACAGGGGATGTCCTTGCTTGAGGGTGACCCTCCTGACCCCTCGTTCCCGCCTCTCTTTAAGAGATTTGGGGGTAACCTCAAGTAAGCGCACAATCAAACTAATTGTGAGTACTTGGCGTTTGTTTGGAAAATTGCGCCAAAAGGAAATAGGATTATAGCATAATTCAGAAAAAGAGATATGTACATGTTTCTAATACATTAGAATTTAAAGATAAACCTTTGAGAATATTTTAAAAACTTTGGAGCAGCACGTTGGAATGTATAGTTAAATTAGAAAGAGCAAAATTTAATTATCTATTAAACTAAATTAAAAAATAATATTTTTAGTAATAAAAGAATTTCTTCTGAATTTTAAATAACCCTCGAAATTTTATTCCCGTTGCTTTTTTTCACTCATGAAAGCGTTTCTTTCTTTTTAAAAATTAACATTTTATTACTTAATTTATTTGTTTATTTAATTATTTACTTGTTTATTTAATTTATTTTGAAAGCAGGGGCCTCCAGTGTTAGGTGAAGATTTTAGAAAATCGGTAGATTAAAAAAATCTCTCCAAAATTTTTAATCAAAAAAGATTAATTTTATTAAAAATAAGTTTAAAAATGTTTTTTAGAGGAAGCTGTTAGCAGTAATTATGAGATCAATTATTCGTCATATATATTTTGTTTGCTAATGTCTCAACAGAATTTCAACAATGACTGCGCAGTTAAGCGTCAAGTGTTGCCACGTGTCTCGTACGCACACACATCTATATCTATCTATCTATCTACCTATCTATATCTATATCTATATCTATCTATCTATCTATATATATATATATATATATATATATATATATATATATATATATATAATCAATTACTTCTTTGCACTTTATTTTCATATATGATTGTATAAAAAATAAATATTTTACAAGCATACAGAGAATAATCACTAACATAGTTCATTAATATTGCAATGCATGTTGTTAGTTGCTTTTTATTATAATATTAGCTAAAAATTATTATATATATGTATATATCACATTTATTGGACAATAAAATTTCCACATTTTAGAGTTGTATAACTTTAAAAATTTTCTTTAAAGTAATACAACTATAAATTTCAATTTAAAAGAATATTGCTGAATCTGTGGCAGAATGACAGTAATCTATTTGCAGCTCCCCAGCTAGTGATTTCAAACATGAATGCTTGTAGTGGCTTCAATTTTAACTGAGAGGTCGTATTAGTTATCTTATTTAGCCAAAGTATTAGTTTTAATATGTATGAAAAATTGGTCATTGATCTGCAAACTAACCAATGGAAAACGATGATTTGGCTCATATCCTAAATATAGGATTGTGATAGCTAGATGAAATTCTTTGGGGTAAGAAAGACTATCAGTTCAATTCTGAGTCTAGAAAACGACCACAAATCTAAACAGGATTCTGTACATTTATAAATTTCGAATTTACTAATGTCCTTTTTCTGAAATAATCTGACATTAGTGGAGAATGTTAATATAGATGTCAAACTCTTTGGTTCATCATTTGTTCGTCGGTAAAAATAATTACAATAAAATTGGTAGAGCTTAGGGCTTTAATCAATAGATATAGACAGTTGAAAATTTATCGCAAGATCATAGTTTAATGTTCTAAAGGTACATAACGTCTAAACTTAAGCTAAGATTAAAAAGCTAAGATTTTCATAGCTTTTTTTTTTATCTTACTATCTGTATTTAAACTACCTTTTCTTTAATGAAGCAGAGAAAATATTTGAAATGTGCGGACGCGCTAAGAGAGCATTTTCTTTCAACTAAATTGATTATTTTGCATTACTTTAGTACTGAGAGAGTAAAAAAAAATGTTTTTGATGAAACGAAAATTTGCAGATAAAAAATATTGATATAATGAAGTTTGACTGTTTTCACATGGGAGGAATGAATCATTGTTATTCCATTCTTTGAATACTTTTACTTAACTATATTCATAGTCAAGCTATTTACGAAAGCAGTTGTTACCAATGGTAAAAAGAAAATAAAAATAATAATAAATAAGAAAAATCGTAGCAAATAACAAAAATTATTGAGCAGTGACAGCTCCAGAAGTAAGCGATTCATCGCCTAAGGTGACAAAACTATTGATGCGACTGGATGGTAGTTCTGAAAATAAGCATAATTGGGTTGCTTTTGCGGTGTAAGTGGGTAATGACATGTTTCCCTTTTCAATTCTGACAAGAACCATAGGCCGTTAATGTGTTTACTGGTAAAAAAAACCGTAAATTGTAATGCTCCCCAGACTTCAAGAGTGTCCTTGAGCTTTCTTTACTTTCCCAAGTTTTAAAATATAACAGAAAAGAGCATGAAATACTTCGCTCTGTGACATTTCTAAAGAGCAACGGAACAGTCTCATACATCTCCAAATAATGTTTTATTTTGAATTTAAGGAGAATCAACAAAGTAAGAACTGAAGAAGCTAAGTAATTTTAAGCTAAATAAAATATATTTAAAGATAATTTTATTATACGTTTGAACTTTGACACCATTTAGAGAGAAAGTAGCTTAATAGCTAAAGGTTGTTACTCAAAAACATATTCCACATAGTAGACTCCATTCTCGTGTCGTTAGGAAGAAAAATCCCAAGCACCTTTCCAAGCTCGCAGATAAAAAGAAGAGTCATTATATTAATCTTTTACTGCTCGGCAGGGGGCGGTATTGTTGAAATGGGTCCCAATTTTGTCTTTGGCTTATCATTTGGGGACTTAATTTGCATCGAACTGTTTAAAAAAATAATTTCAAATATTTTTCCAAATCTTGGAAGTCCTCTCTTCTGAAAACCAATTGGCTTGTTCCATGAAAACTCTTTTTGTAGGTAACTTTATTTTAAAATTAAGTAAAACTTTATTTCTATGTTTTTCTTTTTTTCGAAAATTATTAGAAAAATTAACTCAATGATTATTGATAAATAAAACATGTAAACAATAAAGTATAAAATATAACAACAGAAATAAAAATGTAAATTTTGATAAAAATTCTCCTTGTATAAGATTTCAAAGAGACTTACAACAAAGACCAAGACTTATGAAGGTATGGATTTCAGGTTTAAACTGAACCACCATAAAATGCAGGATATAAGCATATTTGGTTTCAATAAACGCGTTTAATAGCGAATAGTATTCGAGAGTTTTTCTGTGTTTTTTCGCTTTCGACAAGTGAATATGCCCCATTATTTTGATTCAGGGTATTTACAGTCTAACAAAATCTGAGGCTGTTATAATGTATTTTATATACACAGCATAAATTATCTTCTGAAAAGACTTTTTATTGATAATAGGTCTCATTCATTTGTTGTATGGAGTGAAAAAAGGCTTATAATGTGGCTGAGTGATAAAAAACTTTTCTGGTTCATAATATTTATACTTTTTTTAACTTCATGCAGAAGACAGATGCGCAATAAACATCTCCTATTGTTCAACAATAACAGGAATCGAACTCGAGACTCTTTGCTCCGAAAGCTCTGTTCTATCACTGGCTATTATATGCCTAGTGGCCTAATACTTGTGTTAAACTCTCTTATATGGTAGAATTGGTTATTGAAATATGTTTCCGATTGTTTCAATACCCAATGACGTTTTTTCTTCTAGGTTACCTCTGTCATTTCCCAGAAGCTATTGCTCTGCAAATGTTCAAAAAAGAAAAAAAGAATTATATCATTTTCTCAGTAGTTTTACAATTTACTATATGACGTCAAAATATCTTTATTATTATTTATGACAATCCAATCGCCAGAAGTATCTAGTGCACCTAGTGTAATAAGAATTAAATTAATAACATAATGAGATGATATAATAGTATAAATAAAAAGTGCTTGAAGAAAAAGAAAATAGTTTAGAGAATACTTAAGAATGTAAAGGAAGTGATTATAAAGCCATATTTTAATGGACTTATTTTGAAAATAGCATAATCCAAAGCATAAATTATGCAGATACTTTTAAAATGAAAATGCGTCCATAATTTGTGATTTAAAATGTAATAAACAAAAACAAATAAATAATAAATCAAATCAATATAAAACAATTTTCAATGATAAAAAAAATTCTGCGCAACTAATTAAAAGTTTCGTATTGTTAAAAATATCTCATAAACTGTTTATTTGTAAATTAAAGTTAACTTATTCTTAGTTTACTTTCTTATTTCAATATTTTTGCACACATTTCATGTAGTAATATTTTTAAACTGGCATTTATGAAATAAATAATGATCAAATTATGATTTTGTTAATTATATGCATTATGGAAAGTATCATTAGATAGCATCACTATTATGAATGTTTTCATTCTGTTGCAAATCTGAAATTCATTATTTGGTTCAAGAGGCTTTGATAATTTTAATGAAAGAAAATGTTGATGAACTTTCTTAGTTTTACAGTATGGATCTATGATTTAAGTGTGGTGTATTCTTTTCTGAAGCGGAGAAATTCAGTTCTAATAAAATGAAAAATTTTAGAGCTGGGCAACTTAGAACGAACTTATTAATTTTCGGAAGTGAGCAAATTAAAGCTTTGGAATCAAAAGAGCCAAAGTTTAATAACCATTACTGAAAATTCCACATTTTTTTTATTTGAATCATTATACCGAGGAAAAAAAAAATTAGCCTTTTAAGATGAGAATATAAAATCTGATGTTGTTGTGATACGGACTATATATTATATCGGGCATTCTTTTGCGATATTGCACAAGGTTTTTATTAACCGTTTGGTCGAGAATAAAACCTGGCCCTCCCCCATAAGCGGCTAGACCGCCACTTAGTCCCCTTGTAGGTACAAACAAACGTCCACGTCTTGCGGTCCACTTTCCGACTTCAAAGGTGCCGTCGGGGCTATTTTTCTTTAAACGAAAGTCCGCAATTAAGCCATATTGGGGGAAGAAAGTCGGGGTGGTGCGTGGGTGTTAGAATCTCAAGTACATCCGGGTCTTACGACGCTGTTAACCTATTTAAATGAGAATTTGCCATTGACTGGATTTTAACCTACGCTATACACATTATAGAATCACGTGTGTTATTAATGCCTTACAAAGAACTGAACTATAAGGCATGTTATACTAAACACAAGTAGTTCTATTTACAACGCGTTTGAGCTCAGATTTTCATTACAATGCTTTATCAAAACATTCTTGTTAATAAATGCTTAATAACCAAAACTTAAATTCTTGAAGTTAGTGCTGTAACTTGGATTTTTTTTTTATTGGTATATACAAATAAACTAATGAGCTTTAAACGTGTAGGAAAACGGAGGAGTTCCATATTTTTACATTTTCACCATTTAAAGAAGAATGTTCAGTGAAAAAAATTTAAATATTTAAAATAGAAATTACTGATAAATAACTCAATTATTTACAAATAGAGATTAATAATTTTGAAACTTAATTCACAGCAATACAAGTATACTGAGTAAAGGATTTTATCTAAAACAGAACATTTAATTCTAAAAAACATCGAATTCTATAAAAAAAAAAAATTTTTATTCTTACCTTCTAATCTAAGTGTTTTATGATTTAATTTAAAATTTTATCTTATATTGTATAAAAAAAACTTAATTTTATGTATTTATGTATACAGTTATTTGAATTTTATTTATATAATTTATAATTACAAATTTTTGGGATTTGATCATAAATATCTGATGCAGAGTGAAATATTGGTTTGAACAAAAAAAAGAGAATGTCACATTTATAGCAAAAATATTATGCCATTATTGTAAAAGATCTACAACAAGTTTTAGATTTTATAAGGTAACCATTAGTGGATATCCAAATGATTGGCACTTAAAAATCTTAACTATGTATTAATTACACACCATGAATTTAAAAAAAATTTGTTTTCCAAATATTTAATTTGTTCACAATTTTACAACAATATTCACATCTCGGTTATTTTTATTGTACTTAATAACTTTACACATACTCTCTCTCTCACTTAAGGCTAAAGATTATTGAATAAAAATGTTATTAGTGATTGGTTGCAGTTTGCACAAAGGGACCCATATGACAGTAATTTACTGTTAGAAGGGGATTACAAAATGAATTTTATAAAGATGCACAACAAAATAGTAGCACCAAACGAATTGTTAAAGTGGAAATTAATGAGTTAATCTTTAATTCGGCATTTAAAACTGAAGAAGACTTAAAAAATATTTTGGCAATGTTTTCAAGTAAAAATAAGTTGCACTTATAGCAATTTTTCAATAATTAAATATTAATTAAAGTCGTTTTTAGTTCGTATGTTAAGCATCTTAAAATGAGAGTAAATATTCCTTGAGAAATACAAGTCCAGTTTAGATTTAGAATAATGAACAAAAATGACTTAGACCAAAAATCCTGTTTACAAAATTTGAGTATTTTTTCTTCGACTGCTATAAAAAATGATCATACACCAGTAAAAATTAAATAAAAAAATAATACACACACATATATATATACATATATAATTTAAGTTGAATTTTACAAAGTGAGATTATACGATACTTTAAATTTATAAATTAGTTTTATTTTTTCAAAAAATGGGGGCAAGAAGTATCTTAGCCAAGAACACTCAAAAATATCTCAGCGATGAGAAATGAATCTTGTCACGGAATGAAGAAAGAACTCTATTTCATGGAGTTAGTAAAAGGAAGCAGGAGAAGTGTCAGGTGCTCTACAGATGAAGCCATTGGCTGTCACCAAAGATGGACTAACTGTGATAAGGACTGCAAGTAGTAGATGCACGTGCCAAGCATACTCCCCCACCACTCACAAGAGGGAGAATCGTGGGTAAAAATATTATAAAAAAAAAAGAGAGTGCCTCATTTGATAGCGCCATAGTTGCGGGAGAAGTCAAGAAATAACGCCACCGATATCGGAGAGCGACAGTCAGAAATGCCGTCTTTATCTGGAGAGCCTTCTGCCTGATTTGTACCCCTGAGAGTCTATAAAGAAGATCTGAGCAAGGAGTTGACACGTACAGAACTAATGTTGGGAGACGAGCCTATTAGTATTTCCGAAACTTCTCACAGTAGAGAGGCAGGTTGCGATTCTGGTGGTCACCCCCACGAAATCTGCTCTTCGGAAGGTGCGAGTCGTCACATCTCTGTCTTTTTATCCTCACATATGGAATGTGCCATTAGCATAAAATAATCTACATCAGATAATTTTTGAACATAACCTGATGTCGAAATTCCAAGGACTACCTAATTTTTTTTAAAGAGAGAAACATAAATATATTACAAAATATTTTGCTCCATGATTTCCAACATTCTTTGAAAAAGATTTTAATAAACATATTTAAAGCACCACTGTCGCCAGGTTAATAACGCGACTGATTACCTTTCGTTAAAATAACGATTTAATAGATGGTCCAGCTGAAAATCACAGGAGGAATGGGCCAACGGATGTTACACATTTGCAGAACTCAATGTGTTGTTTTGGTGCGGTAATCTGTAGAGGAAGTTGCCAATATGTTGATGAAATTGTCTATTGTTCAATGATTATGCAATAGTATGAAGTATCTGCCAGGTTAGAGGCTTTATTTAGCAGAAATATTCACTTGGAAAAGTTTTTGTTTATTTACGTTTCCAATTTTCAATAGGAAATACAAATATACAAAAATTTATGATTTCAGAGATTGGGATAGTCTAATAGAACAAAATTTGTCTCTGCGGCAATAGTGCATTTGATATTTGATCAAACCAAAAATCAATTTGCTGAAGGGGCTAATATATATATGTACATTAAATTTTCTCAAATTCGCGATATATCTATAATGATATAGTGTAAAAATTTAGAGAAAAGAGACATAATTCAGGTGTCGATTTTGTCACCTGCTATATTTCTAAATTATGAAATAATTTGCTCAGTTTAAGGAATTCAATAGTAAGAAACACGAGAAGTAAAATCATAAATTAAAAGCATATAACTTAGCTGTACCATTATCTCTTCCAAGTACAAATAGATATATAGAATATCATATCCTATGAATCAAGTTGTGCTTTTGTTTATGCTTATAAATACAGATGTGTAAAAGAACTATTCATTTAACAATTTTATTAAACTAATAAATTTACTTTAAATCATTGTTTATTTTTCTCAATAAAATTTTTTGAGAAATTGTCATGAAAATCGAAAATTAATGAAAATTAAATATTTTTTATTGCTTAACTTTCAGGAGGACTTATTTGCATCGTTTTTAAAAAATTACTTATGTATTGAACCGTTACATTTATTGCATTAATGCAATTTGCATCTTTAATAACTGAGTATCACTCATCTTGCCTCTGGTTATAAGTGAAGCAATCAAGAAATTTACTTGATCCACGAATATTCAGAGATTCATAAATTTATCTTTATCAATGATTTCGTTTTTGTGTAATGTATTAAACATGAATGAATTGAACTACAATTTTTAACTACCATACTCACAATATATGATTTAAATGTACTCAATAAGACCTCTTTCCTCATTTTGAATGTATACTTTTTTTTTTTAATTGCAAGGAAATAACGTAAAATTCTTTATAAATTTTAATGTTTACTTTATATTATATAAATAAACAAAACATAGATTTAATAATTGCATTTATGCAAAACGAAAGCATAATATTATTCTTCATTTGTAAGAAAACTAGGATGAAAAAATGGAAAGCAAATAGTAAATGCCCAAAATTTTTATCAGCCTTAATACCAACAGTGTGGTTATAATCTATTCTTGACTATTGAATAGCATGAAAAACCTGTTGGGTTGTTCGAAAAGTAATTTCGTTTTTCATGAAAATGAAAATCGTATAAATATCGTATTGCACATTGCATATTGTCCATTCTATCCGATAGCATTTAATATCTTTCTAGTAGTAGTACGATTTCACACTCATAAAGTAGTTGGATTTTACGAGCAAAAAGCTGTGAAAAACGAAATTACTTTCCGAACAACCCAATATATTGTTACAAATAAATTAAATATTAGGAAGCTTGTTGCTTTTCATTTTGTTTTCCAAGAAAATTAAATTCATTTGTGAAGGAAATTGCCACAAATTTTTATCACTCATTTTCATTAGTATTATTTAAGTTCTATTAATAAAATAACAAAAAATAGTAGCCTTAGACACGGAATGTTCTTAATTGATTCTATTATATTCCATTTCCTTAAATAAGGAATAAATAGCTAGCAAACTTTAATTTAACGATGACAACCATTACCAAACAATTAAATTTTATTATTTTAATTACTGAGAGAGAATAAATTAGCTGTTCATCTAGCTTCAATTGCCTTAATGGAGAAATAAGTTATTAATATAGACATTAGGTAAATTCTGTTATTTTATTTGTGGTTTTTTCACAAATCAATCGAATTTTTTTTTACTTTAACCACAAAATAAGTCAATAACAAACCAATTAGGCTCTATTACTTTTTAAATTACGTTATAAATTAAACTTAAAAAACATTATTCATTGTTACAATAAAAAACAATGGCCATTTTATCTTAACTCTGGAATAAATCTGGAGTTTTGTTCACTTACTATTAAAAACGTTTTTTCACGATAAATATTCAAGCATAAAATGCTTTAGGAAAATAAAACAATATTCACCATAAATTATTATATTCTTTAAAAAGTCAGTTTAATTCTTTTATCTGGAAACTATGTAAGCGATCAATGAAAAAGTATATCATCTATATTATTTTTAAATAACTAAATAAATTAATAACAAACCAAAGGAAACTGTTTCATTTTTTCTCGTGAAATAAAATATTAATATTAACAAATTAAAAGGTTTGATTATTTTAACCATGGAATTAATCATTCACAAACTAAACATATAAACTGTTCCAATAACTATCGAAAGCGCTTTCCAACCTAAAGGTAGAAGTCAATTACACTCCATAAGAATGAAAAGGCCAACTTTCCAGAACTGCGTTCACACCGATTTAATTTTTTTATCTCCTCTTGGCGACACGAAATGCAAAAGAAACTAAACGTATGGTCATTGATACGTCCTCAAATCTCTTCTGCCGTCGAAGCAATTCATCACGACGTTAAATACCGTCTCACCCGTCCTATCCGATGCCAACTTTATCAACCACTCAGT
This sequence comes from Latrodectus elegans, assembly GCA_030067965.1. Classification (NCBI taxonomy): domain Eukaryota; kingdom Metazoa; phylum Arthropoda; class Arachnida; order Araneae; family Theridiidae; genus Latrodectus; species Latrodectus elegans. Next base: position 67,052,600 of record CM057820.1, read on the forward strand.
AATTACCCTGAGATGAAAACCTCTATCAGTTCTGGCTACCATTAAAGTCATTAGAGGAAGGTCTTCCTTCATACCCATTGATATTCATTGGAAAGTCATCAGTTACTGATAGGCCCGATGAAATTCACGGTTCAAATAAAAATTAAAAGAATAAAAATCGAGTGAAAAAAGACAACTTACTCCCCCTTAACTTTTTTTTTTTAATTCCTTCTTTGGAATATTTTGTCCGCTAAGTTTTGGAGATAATCCTATTAAGAAATGAGAGATGAGTAGACAATAAATTCCTCCCCTGATTACGGTTTTTTCTTCTTTCTTTGCTTCTTTTTATGTCTGGTTCTCCAATCAAATGAGGGTTTTTTTATTTATCGACCTCTTCTGCTAGTTTCGAAATTAGTGTCTCATTACTTGCTACTCTCGCGCGCTTGAAATAAGACCTGTTTTAGTATGGGGAGGCCTCTTTGGAAAGCACATCATTTTAAGAGGGTGGCCTCACCTGTTAACGAACTTTGTTAAGCATTAAGTGTTAGATTTTCCTCCTTTATAATTACTGCATTCACTTCATCAAATTTTATCCCTTGAAGCAATGCAAATAATGTTTTAGCAATTAGCAAAATAATAAACAATAGAAAATACATGTTTATTACATAGGCAAAGAAGGTACTTGTCGGGATGCTATTTCTTTGAACAAGGAAAAAACACAGCTATTTTTTTATATAATTATATAAATCTACATGATATTAAAATTTAACCACATAATATAATCTTTATTACTAATATGTAGATAATCTGATATTACAAATGATTGATCAAATTTCAGACAACATGTTAAACAAAGAATATATTTAACAAAGAACTACATAAAAATAATGAATAACTTGTTGAATGAAAAAACATATTTTCAAATTTCCTTAATATAATTTAATTGCTTTATGTTCTCTTCTACAGGATTTATGCTACATAATCAAATTCAACTTACTTACTTCAAATTAAATTCAAAGTGAACTGTCCGAATATGACTGTCAATATTTACCAGCGCTGTGCTGATTCCAGGCTTTACTAGAATCATTGATGTTGTTTACGTGGTACATAAATATCGTCTCTGAGGAGATCATACAGATCAAGAAAACTCTGGAGCCACCTGAAATACGCATGACACAAAATACTTTGTTTTGATTAGTCTACAGTTTCAAAGCTGGCATCGCTTTGGAGCTTCTAATAGCAATGTTATTGGTGATGACACGATGTGAACCTTAAAAATTACTCTTTTTATTCTTTATTAGGGCAAAAAGATTGTCATTGTATATTTGAGGGTATAAATAATAAGAAACTGATGAGAGTTATTTATAATCACCTCACACTTAATTTTTTATTACTAAAATTGATTAAATTGCATGACAATAATATTGAAATTTAACTTGTTTTATATTTGGCATGATTGAGTTGATGAAACTTGATTTGGTATTATAAAATAATAGTAATAGTAGAATTGAAAAGTGCAAGGAAGACTTCTGGTATAAAAATTTGCAAATTTAAAACGTGAAAAGTATTTGAAAAAATTTTCCATCTGCAGTATATTTGATGAAATAATTTAGACAGATTAATTTGATATATTTGCATAGAATTGGAATTTTTTTTAAAATTATTTTAAACATTTAAGAATTTTAGCAAAGTATAGATAAGATAAATTTATATTTTATCATTAAAAAGAAAATCCAAGTAACATATTTATTTTCTATTGATACCTTTTTACATTCTTTTTGAAAACAGTGAAATCACTTTCGTTAAGAGGTAAAATCAAAAAATGAAAGAATTAAATTATATTATAATATCCTAACAATTTATTTCAAAACAAATTGATCGTATTAAGCCAGATTTCTGCAAGAAATTTTCTGCCATATGTCAACATCTTTTATTCAGAAATAAAGTAACCTTGAGTTGGGCCATGAAAACTAAAAGGGAGTAAATAAGAAAAAAATGTTAATATAATAAATTTAATTATAATCAATAATATACTTACAAATATTTTTGTATTTCTGGAATAAAAAGTTAATGAATGCGTAACTGTTGTTGTTGCTAATCTAGGGATCATTAAGCAGAACTTGACTATTCCCATGAGTCTGAAAATATCTAAAAAGTCTTAATTGAGATGACTGTCCCGTAGAACCTTGACCAGAATTCGTTACTAATAAAAGTAAACTTTGATCCTATTTTTATGGTTCTTAAGAGCATATAAGAAAATTATATCTATAAAATAAATTAAATTATTAAATTATATCTATAAATCAAGATATTTTAATATAAGCAAAGAAAATTTTACGTTTTCGTATCATCTTTTATTTCAAGTTTATATATTTTACTGATAACATACAGGAAAAATGATTTATATCAAATTATGAATACTTTAAAAAATTAAATGATGGATATCACATCTAAGTATTTTTTTTTCGTGTTAGTAAAAATTGAATCTATCAAAAGAATTATTTATAAAAAAGATCTTTATATAATTACAAATATTTCAAAATAAAAAAATTGGCCCACATTATATCACAATGCTAAGACCTTAGCGTTAAAGATTCTGACCTCGATTTCAGCCATCACTGAATAATAATAGATGGTTATTTTGACTTCTCATAATAAATAGCCTAAAACCTGTATGTCTAAGCTTATAGTAGCTTAGTATTTTTAAACAACATCCGCATATTTGCATTCGGTACAAATATAAAATATTTCAAAATAATGAGGCTTTATACGAGGGTTACTCTGAAATTTTTGAGATACGCGCTAACGAGAATTTATAAAATAAAAATAACGGTTTAATTTTAAAATACAAAGTATTTTAAACGCAGAAGACGATTTTTTACTGACTTACTTCAAGTTATTTAGCGTAGAATAAATTTTAAACAGAAGAGAAAATGGAGTTGACACGAGAACATTTTCGCTCCTATGATTTTCTACGATTTTAAGGCAGGATTAAATCAAGAAGAATGCGTTCAAAGGCTGCAATTAGCATGTATTGATGAATCTTCAGTTCATGCTACTGTATTCAGATGATTTAGAGAATTTAGAAGAGGTCGCAATTTTCTTCAGGATGAAGAACACACAGGAAGGCCGCCGTCGACAGTAATACAGGATAATGTTTCTGCCATACGAAAAATGTTAATGGATGATAATCACTGTACCTATGAAATGATACAGAAGGAACTTAACACTGCATCCGCAGCCATACACAAAATCATGCATGAAGAATTACAGATGAAAAAAGTAGTTTGGCGTTAGGTTCTCCATAATCTAACTGAAACCAAAAAGGGGAGCGTATCAGAATCAGTAAAGAAACTCTTAAATTGCTAAATGATGTGGCCACCGCATCATTTCTAAAATTGTAACAAGTTATGAAACGTACATACCGTTTTTTGACGTTCCAATACGTCAAGAAAGCAAATTATGGGTCTTTGAAGATGATTACACGCCAACAATGGAGAAAAAACAAAGCGCTCTAAAAAAATTGATGTATGCCGTTTTCTTCAGAAGTACAAGATTGGTCAAAGCCATCAAGTTGGAAGGACAGAAGACAGTAGCAGCATACTGGTATACTAGTAAATGTCTTTCAGAAATTCTACAAGAACTGAATGTTAGGGGACTAATGCTTTACAATGACAATGCATCTTCACATACAGCCGGATTAACAGTTGAGTTTCTTAAACAAAATCAAATTAAAGTGATCGAACATCCGCCGTATTCAGCTGATCCAGCTATGTGCGACTTTTGGTTATTCTTTAATCTAAAAAAGAACTTACGGACGTCTTTTTCATTCAGAAGAAGAGATTGATGTGGCTATAAATGCATTTCTTCTTCTATTTCAAGAAATGAATGGCTTGAGGCATTTAATTCGTTTACAAAAGTGCATTGATGCTGGAGGAGACTACTTTGAACACACCTAAAATTTTGTAAGTATAATTTTAACTTAGTTTTATGTCAAAAATTTCAGAGTAACCCTCGTGTCTGTATATATATATATATATATATATATATATATATATATATATATATATATATATATATATATATTGACCCCGAAGATTGTTCGCTTAATACTACATTCCTAAAAATAAAATCTAGATTTGTTTTATCACTGTTTTCTACATTCAAATCAATAGTAATAGTTCATGGAGGATGTTTTTATTGACATGTAAAATACAGCCTACTATTTATTAAAAAGTTCTCTTGGAAAGTAGTGCGTGGCGATTATTGTAAGTCTTACAACTTTCCCTAACTGGGTGGTATAACTATGGCATCAGATGTATATATTTTATGAAAAATAAAAATTCAATAAAATATGCTACTATATTTTCTTTGCCACAGCTTTAAGTTATTTGTTCAAAAAATGAGAAAAATATTTTTTTAATTACATTATCAAGAAATGCTTGAATACGCTAAATGTTTCCATCTGTTCACTAAAAATACAAAAAGAATAAAATATAAAAAATTTAAATTAGATATAGCTTGTAACAGAAGTTTAATTCTTAAAATACACTGCCCGACACTGAATAAGAAACACCAAGCAGGAGTGATCAAAAAGAGTCGAAATTCAACAAACAGAAAGAGACAGCAACGAATAATAATTAATATTTATTTCGAAATGATATGCATAATACACAGTGAGAACAGGTTTGGGTCAATAAGTTGTAGGACTACTGAATACTTAAAGCGACACATTTAAGCTCAGAATTAATGAGAGTACAAATAGTGAGCAGAAGAATGGCTCTCCACTTCCTGCCAACTATTTCCCAAAGTATGTATTTTGGAGAAGGCAGTGGCAGGAAATGCAAATGACATCCAATCATATCCCAAACTTTTTCAAATAGTGAAAGATCTGGTGAGCATGGTGGCCAGGGAAGCAGCTATACACTATGCAGGGCATGTCGGCTGATGCGAGCAACGTCCGGTCGGGAGTTATCCAGCTCATAAAGGGTATTGAACATATTTTAAAAGTAAAGGAATATCACCAGCCACTGCTTTTCATCCACGTAATATTGGGCAGTCATAATGCCCTGAATAAGAACTAGAGGTGACCTCAAATAATACGCAATGGCGCTCCAAAGCATGATACTGCGTTGTCTCATGGTTGGAGCGTTTCACAATAGCTGCAGGATTGGACCAATCTCCCTGTCGGCAACATACTATATTCGGTGACTATCATTGAAGAAACAGAAATGTGACTCATCTGAGAAAAGAATCCTGTACCACTCTGTCATCTGCATCCCTCTAATCCGACCATTCCCTTCATTGCCATCTATGCTGTGGGATAACTTATTAATTATACTTATTAATTTTCATTTAATTTCAGCAATTTTAATCATTATCAGAAAAAGAATCGATATTTTAAAGACAATTATAAATAAAAGTTTTAATAATGCATTTTAGAGACTTATTTTTTTATCAATATTAAATTATCGCTGTTCAGGCCCAAATGTAATTTATTTCATGCTTCAGTATTTATTTATTCAATAATAAATTTTTAATTTTAAGGTCCTCGTAAACACAGCACAGAAAGATAATAGTAATTTTGTAATGAATAATCGTTTAGAAATACTTTTTCCAAACTGTCATTAGTTATTTGAATTTCATAATTCCCATAAAAAAATAAATAAAAAAAAAAAAAAAAAAACTCAAATAGATTATATATTCCTTTGCTTAGAGACGCAACATTATTTGTGTCCAATTTTATGTTTTTTCAAACCGATCTGATAGTTCAGTGTTTATAATTCTTGTCTTTCGTGAAACAATTTGTTGGTTTGATTCACCCATTCGATATGGACTGAATTATTTCTAATGATTTGGAATTTTACTATAAGAGTGCGTCCAGTCAAATATGATCTTATTTACAAAAAGTCACATACATATGCTATTGAACCAACCATTGCCATTGTTTATGTATAATTAATTGGGGGTTTCTCTTAATTTCATTATACAGGGAATAAACTTTTTTCAAGAGTGAGTCGATATAATTCTCAATTAAAATAAAATTTTTTGCATTTCAGAATCACTTTAAAGTGAAATCAAGTTGTTAGCATGCCATTTTATTTAATCTTCCACTTGCAAATCGAGAGGATGAAATCCCTTACGAAGCTAGGAACCAATTTAGCATGTCCTACTTCCATCACTTTCATTTCAAAAAACGCCCCCTAAATTTCGAAAAGAGTTTCAAGAGTCATTTCAGGAGGATGCTGGAGAATCTCTCTTCATATCTCCCAATCAATCTGGTTAAGAGAGGAGAATGGGGGAGAGGGAACAACCCAATCTGCATGCCTGTGACGTTTGTACACGTATTTACGGCGATGATTGGTTCCCGGCGGGGGGTGGGCGTGTCCCGATTAGAGTGTCATCTTCCAGCGCCAAAGGTAAAAATATTCGAGAGTTACAAACACTTCAGCTCTCCCTGTCACTGTTTGCGGATAATCAATCACCCACTCGCAATGACCCCCAAAAAATACAATCCCAACAATAATAATAGCATATGCGTGGAACAGGTGAAAAAATATAATAAAACATATTTCGAACCGGAACGCGGTTTTCTAAAGTTAATTATTGGCTGTCAGCATTTCTTGTTTTATTCCAAGAGGATTTTTTTTTTTTTTTACTTGTTTCATTACTCGGTAGTAGCTGATTTTATTATCATGCAATTTTATGTTTATTTTTGGTTGAATCGCTGAATAGATCAACATTACGCATATTCGATAAGTGAACACGGTAAATGCTTTATTAAGCAGATGGAAAAGGGAGGGATTTTACCTGTGACATGAGGGGTGACAGAAGAGGCCAAATATCTGTTGTTTTGCTGTTGTTTTTTAATGATAGTATCTGTCGGCAGCTTATTTAAAAGTTCCTAACAAGATGAGGTGTCATTTAATTTCTGTGATATAGTATTCTTTTTCTTTGCATTCGTTCTCAGTTGCCCAATTCATCAAATTTATGGATAATCAAATTTATTATGAACCGGACCCTCACGCAATATATTATTCTAAATATAAGCCAGTGTCTGAAAAGAAATTACCAAAAATAAGAGCAAAAAAATTGTTGATGAGTCTCATAACACATGAATTATTTTATGAGACCTCATTTTCGAAATGAGAAATGACATGCAATACATTTCACTCACATTTTCTTTTTTTAGTAATGTATCTCAAAGTTTATCTCACGTAATTTTTACCTTTTTGGGCTCTTTAAGATAATGAATATTTATTTGGAATAAGCTCAATTGTATATATTCGGTTATGAAATATTCTATTTTTCTTTCTATTTTTTTAATTTTTTGAGAGAATCCTGTTGACAGTATTTGGATCAAATAAAAAATATTGAAACATCACTCATAATAAAAAAAAAATTTCATACAGGAAATTTAAGTTGCTCAACATAATTACCTCGATTTAAAATTGTCCAGTTTTATTTCTCCCCTCTATTTAAAGAATTTATTAGATTTTTTTTATTTATCAAAAGACTTTTTAGGTACAGAAAATTTTTCTTAAATTATAAATGTATGTCTACAGTCTTCCTATTAAGTCACAAATGTACGCTATATGGTAATAAAACAACTGGAAAAAAAAATTGTTGACATTTTCTAGATTATTCATTGAACTCTTTTATTCCAGAATATTATGGATAACCGAGAGTTAAGCGGATTAAAAATAAAATTTTAAAAGCGATGTAAAGTTATATTTATTAAATAATATATTTATTTATCACAGTGGCATTAAGAAGAGAGATAAGATCAAATTCTTCCTAGATACCACAAGATACATGCAGCGTTTCTGAATTCTGAATGAAATTGTGTAGGGACGGGTGCATCAGATCTTTCTGGATTCTCTTCTTTTGAGACACACTACTTATGAATAAATTTATTTTTAATAAAAAAAGTAATTTAACTATAAATATAGTTTTATAAATTTTTAGTGAGTTTAATATTCTTTATTAACAATAAAAATTATTCAAAGGGAGTTTGAATATTTCTTATAACTTTCAATATTATTGAAAAGAATAAACGGTTTAATTTACAAAACAAGCATCGATACTGTAATTTCTTTTAATGTTTAATTTTATTGGATCCAGAAAATGTAAATATTTTATGCAAATGTTTTTGAAGAAAAATATTTGAAAAAAATTGTGTTTAAAGATTATTTTAAGTTATTTTACCAAAATTCAAGAGATTATTATTTTAAGCTATTTTACCAAAAATAAACCTAGGTCAAGCAAGTCTGTTTTTAATGGAGGAGAGCCCCCGAGCATGAATGGTATGAGGAAAATCACCCTGGTGCTGTTTTGATTGAGGTTGGCAACATTCGAGATCAGACAACTCTTGCAAGATTTTGAAATGGACACAATAGTGTGCAACGTCATGTGATGGGCCACAAAGTTCATGCCTGTATACAAAATACAATGCAACTCAAGCTTCTCCTGCCCACATTTTGGCCTGCATTGGTTTAAATAAATGTCAGTTATTCTGAAGACCTGAGGCTGTGCTGCATTGTTTGAAGGCGTTTGGGCTCATGCACCTGTTTTGATGTTGCTGTCAATCAGGAGGGATAAGCCACAACAACAGCAACACAATTCAAATGTGCTTTACAAACAGTAATTAGAAGAAATGAACTTTATTAGCAAGGGCTTATAGAGATCATTTCTTCCAAAATACAACTTGTTACACTTCCTGTTTAAATTTGAAATGTTTTAAAATATTTATTAGTTTAAAAATAATTTTATAGATTTATGTGTAGATACTGAGATGGTAAGCTCTTAGCCATCCTTGTTTCACTGTTTTTTACTACATCATTTGAAAGATATTGTCTTTTAAAATTTTACTATCTATACACCCTCTAAGATAATGAGCTATCATCGAATAAAACGAGAGTGATACCTTTCTTGAGGAAATGAGAGTGATACCTTTAAAAGTGATGTGGTATTAAAAATGAGAGTGATGTCTTTAGTTATTAGATTAAAAACGGTTCATGTGTTAAAATTTAACAAATTTTGATATCACTTATTATCACAAAATTAAAACATTACTCATTATTTTCTGATGGAAACAATTATTATTAATTTATATATTTTTAAAAACCGCATGATTAAATCAAAAATTTTACAAATTTTCTTTTAAATTTTAAATTTTTAAAATTTTGGAAATTTAAAAATCGCATGATTGAATCAGAATTGTTTCACTAATTAAAAATAAGGCATCGTAGATTGCTGATTCATAGTTTATGTCGTTAACATGAATATATTCTCTATGGCTAATTTAAGCATTGGTATTATAAAAATAACAGTTATAAATTTAATATTTTTACTAATGATCTGTTTGTTGTTGTTGTTTTATAACAGCTAAGCTGAAGCTATGAAGTGCGCTGCTCCACTTTTCCATCTGAACCGGAGTTTGGTGTGGAGTCCGACTTCTTCTGTACACATATGCCATAGGAATCTGTTAATAGGGTAGGCAAGCATATACAACCCATTCACAACCCCAAGGAAAGGACAAAGACAGGATAGATAGAGAGAGAAAGTATATCGATGCCCAAACTTGGATTCGTACCCAAGACTTCCCTATCTGTAGTCAGGCACTCTGACAGGGTGGGCGGCAATCTTCTCTTTAAATATGGCTAGTGTTCTGATCTTCAATTTATTAATTGACAAGTTCTCTCACCTGAGACATAGGTGTTTAATGAAGTGCAAAATCCATTTTTAGCCTCGGAATCTACAGCAATTAACACTGATCAGTAAATGATGACAGTTTGGAACGTCTACATAAAAAAGTAAACCAAATATGAGAGCGATCAATAAGATTAAAAGGAAATTTTTAAAGAAATATTTAAATTGAGTAATACAGGTTTGGGAGGTAAGAAAAAAGAAACTTTGGTTGTTTAAGAATTAAGCAGCAACTCAACACCCACACACACAAGTGATCCACAGATTTTCTTAAACAAATAAGAAAAAAGAAAAGTGATTTGTCTTTAACAAATATCGAGCACATCCACGAACCTCCAACGCCGACTTTTGAACTTTAGTTAAAATAAAAAGTGAATTCCTATCAGATGCTACGAAAAACAATTTACGCCTCTTCTTAGGTTATCTTTACGATTCGCGGCTGCCCCCTAACATAAAGAACGAGCTCTGATCGGAGATAAAAGCCTTCATCTTTCGATCCTCGGCAGGAAGTGGCCTGCCGAGGAGGTTATGAAACCGTGGAAATGGATGTTTTAGTTATTTCATTTTTAAGCTTTCCTCTCAATATAGTGAGCTGTATGTTTTGTGTCAATATGTTTTTGTTACTTTTTTAAATTGTATATTTTAAATTATTAAAACTCATTAACAATAACCAAATATTTAATCTTCAAGAAGCAAAAATATAAACATTTTAAAAATATATTATTTTTATAATATTTTAAAGAGCTTCAACATGCATATATAAATCGCAAAAGTTTTCGAAATTATTTTTTAGCAAATATTTAATTTTTAGCATATTTTTCTTTGTTAATTTTAACCGGGCTGCAGTAGAATGCTGTTGTTGCACCAGCATGCTTCCCTGTACCTAGTCGGGCTCTCCCAGTTCTATAGAAGCAGCCGGATGGAATTTTATTGGTTTTGAAGCAAGGGCCAAGCAGGAGACTTAATATACTTGGCCTACCACCCCCCGATACATTATTTCACTTGGAGACATTGTAATCACGCACAGTTTTAACGTGTCCCAGCCCCGACCAGCAAACTCGACGGATCTTCCGTTATGCCGAGATTCGAACTAATTGCCTTTTGATAGTGAGGAAGGCGTCCTAATTAACTAGTTCGCCATAATAGAATGTCGATAAAAGTATCGTTTCCTGGTTTGAAACGTAGTACTTACGATACCTAAGCGAATTGAAGACTTTTATGATGTGAAAGTGAATGCGCGTCGAACGTTCCTCGGATTTGATGACCCTTTGTTGCTATGCACAGCTTGAAAAAGGTCAAATTAATCACGTGACTGTAGTTTAAAGTTTTTAACTAGTTTATCTGCATTTTTTGGGTTTTGGTTGCAGAAATCGGTAACCAGAAATGCATCATAATAACTTCATTTTAATATTACAAATTGTACCCAAGAATTTAATGATATATATGAGAACACTAAGTGTCTCCGTAGGAAAACAGGAAATTTTTCCAGGTTTCCAATGATGCAGGAGAAAACTGTTCGATAGATCGTCGAAGTTCTAACTGTTTTTACTCTTAAATTATAAAATTTTTCTCAATTCATAAAAATCTTTTAAATAAACATGCATTTTAAAAAAGATGATAAACATTTTAAAAGTGATTAATATTTTATTTTTCCTTATTTATAATTAATTTATATTTATATAGAATATTACATATTAATTCTAAATTATAAGAAAGCATAAATATTTAATTAAGAAAACTTAGATCTTTAACTTATATTTCTTTATAGAAATTTCATATAAATATACAAATCATAAGCCAAATCATTATTAACCGGCATTCGCAAATATTTGTAAATACCTAAAATATTTTTCCCAAATTTATCTTAACGAGGCACACAAACTCTATGTTGAAGAGATTTAATACTTTATACATTTTTCTATCATTTCTTATAAAATCGTAATGGTTTTCGTAACTACCCGTTTCGGAGATGGTTTGAATGAACTTAAAATGGAAGATATGATCTCATATTTTTGAAAACATCTGTAAAAAATTTTTTTCTTTGCTGGTTGCCTTGCTTGAGATAACTCTTTTTTTTTTCTTATCTTTATAATTGTGATAGTAATATTTTTGTAATCCCGAGCTCTCAAATTGTTAATTTGAGATTCCACTTTCTGTTTCCGGAAAATGCTTAGAAACAGACAATGAAAATAATGTGAAGAGAACAAGAAGATAGTTTGCAGAATAGAAACACACTTACGATTGAAGTCATAAGCCCTGACATAGTGTGATGCAAAACCTAAAAAAAAAAAAAAAAAAACTTCTAGATGTTGAGAAACTTTCAATTTTCCAGAATTTCTCGTCGATCTTCATTGCCTTTCATAGAAGAATTCTAATTCTGAAGAAAATTTGAATTGTCGTTTTTCCATGTCAATTTGAATTTTCTTCGGAAATTCTTGTCATTACAAACTATTTCACTGTTGTTGAAGTACCTATTTATCCCAAGTTCTTCAATCTAATTAGAAGAACAGAGTCACAAGGGAATCAACATTTAAATTTTCCTACTCCAGTCTGTGCCTGGATTTCGGATATCATTTCTCCCTCCCATTAACAACAACGATGGGAATGATGGGTGACTTGTTTTCTTAAATTTTTTTTTTTTTTTTTTTTTTTTTTGTCTAAACTATTTATTATTTCTATTAAGTAAGTTTTTCACTCATTCACATGGGATAGTTTTAATCTAAAATTCATTATTTTATAAATTCTCTCAATTGATTTAAATGTATAATATTTTCTTTGGTGTAATCTTATTCTAATTATAACTGAGCTTGAATTTATGTACTGTATTTATAAATATTATTTGTACAGCTTTGCAATATTATTTATATCAACTGTGAAGACATAATCTCAGTGTAGAATTTAAATTTAATATTTTAAATTGTTAAAAATTTTGAAGAGATTCTTAATTGCTTTACATTTCTTATATTATTTAAAATTAATAAATAAGTTAAAAATTTATTTCTTTGTTTAATTTTTGTGATAACCCTCTAATATATTTTTATTAACCTCTTTATCTCTTAAAACTCCTCCTAACAGTATAGAAGCAAAGGCATGACAGTTTAAATACATCGCATATCACCCCTGCACATACTCCCCAAAATAATAGAAATTCTTTTCCCTTTTACAATTCAAATACATTTATATTACTCTCTCCACTTCTGTCTTCTAGAGATTTAATAGCTTTTTTCTTCCTTCAAGCTTTCTTGGATTCGAAAGCTTTCTTGAGAAGAGATAAAGGCTCTGAATACACACTAAATTGAGAACTCTTATCTAATAAACCATAAACGCAAGAAATGGCCGTAAAGTGACTTATAAACCGAAATAAATTCTTCCCGTCTTTTAGTGATCGAATACTCTCAATTAATTGCTGTGCCATTAATCACTTAATGGCCAATAACTGGCATTATAAGTGTTATTATTATTGTTATTAACCAAAAGTGTATTATTATATGTGCTTTAGCTTTATTATTATTCAACAAATCCTATTTTCGCTTTCATTTTATGCATACATTTCTTGGGATTAATGAAATTTAAACTGTAATGCGAGTTCCGATGATAATTATGAATAATGAGATGACGATATTATAATCTTAGTACCTCGTGAAGTGTGATTTTAACATGGCGTCCTCGTGATATGATTAATACTGAGATTATGAATAACTTGATCTTAGTAGCTAAAATTATGATTAAATACACACACAAATTAGTGTTTATAAAGAGTAATTTAAAGTATAGTTACTTATATACATCTGTTTGATTAATATGGTGTCGTCGTGATTTGTAATTCCATATGTTTGTAATTCCAAAATACTTAAATTACACCGAAGTGGCACCTTTGATGATAAACTGCTCTTCTCTTATGCGGTTCATTTTTAAGGTGACTTCAACAAAAAAACTATTATTTAATAAATCCGTTTTTTGTAAAGCATAAGCAATCTCCGTACAGAACATGATTTGAAAAACACTTTTCAAATCATGTTCTGTACGGAGCATTTAAAAGCATTTAAAAGTACGTTTTTTGATGCAACAATAGTTGATTCGGTCTTCACTCACGGAGGAACTGTAACACAAATGATCTAAGTTTACAGGAAGCTGTACTGGAAAGTTGTTTCCAAAGCACTAAATCAGTCATGGAAAAATTTAGTTAAAATTGTGAGCTGTGGGATAGAGAAACAACAAGTAATCTGAGAGCTCAAGTTATGTTGTTGTTATTTATGACACTAGAACAAGCCAAACTCTCTAGCCTACAGCTATGAAAAATTAAGTCAGATGGGTGCGTCTTTCGTTTATCCAAAACACCATGAATGTGAAAGCAAGTCTTTGCTCAAAGACTCCACCAATAGATGGCCCCACCAGAGAATCTACTCCCTCAATTTTGAATTTGATTTGGAGAGGGAGGAAGTTTTCCCTTGGCTATAACACCCATGGTAACTACTCAACGACTAACCATACAGATTTAACGAGTACTTATATCGCATGTACTCAATGAGTCTTTGGTGGCATTGGAAATTGAACCCAGACCTTACAACGGAATGCTAATACTCTAATCAGCAATCCGCAGCAAGGGATGGGTTATACATACTTAATATAATTATAAATACGTCAATAACTTCAGTAATGCAGTTAAAGTTCATAATTTTTGAGTATTATAATATCTCCATCGATGTACATTAAATTGAAAATTTTTGTATTGGTACAAGTAACGTGTAACATTTTAACATTTTGAGCAATTAAGCTATTTGCTAAAATTAAAGAAACCCATTTCATTAATATGCCTAGTTATATTGCATTAGGTTCTGACCAGAAATAACATTGCATATACCTCGATTATTTTGCCAAAAACTCTGTGGGTAACGAATCATGCATATACTTAAAAAGAATTTATTATATATTTTGGTAATTGATAACTTAAAACTTTTTAAACTGATCTCTTCAAGCTTGGTTCGTTTTAATAGTTAATTAAATTAAATTACCCTTATTACCAATTTTCTTGCCCCCAAAAGGATTTAATAACGCTTACATAATTCAAAGTTTATTCTAGTCAAGGAAGATATTTTAATGATTCCATGTTTGAAGTAATTTTTTTCACACTTTAGCTCGTAGTGAAAACTGTTATAGAAATAGATAAAAGATGATTATAAAGAGGAAACAGTTATGCTCAAAGTTATTGAAATAATATGGATATCTTTACATAAAGATAACAGCGCAATCAATAATATTGTAATAGAGGATATCTAGAAACTTTGAGTTAGTCATTGACTTTCTAAGTGTCAACAATTTACTGGAGTTGATCTGACAAATGTCAAATCTTTAAAGAGGATAAGCCAACAACAACAACAGAAACTTTGTTCAACTAAAAGAAAAAAGCATTGTACTTTGAAAATTCAAGAGAAACTAATTTATGGCATTTCTTTCGAAGTTACCTTTAATTTATTCTGTTAATTACAGCATTAATAACAAGTTTCGGTTGTTATATTCGTGATGTCAGACTATTACTTGTTAAATAAATTTTATAAACGCTATGAAAATAAATTTATTGTCTTGACTACTCATAATCTATTTTATGAAGGTATTGACGATTACTAGAAAGCAAAATCCCTAAGATGTGTTCTTTTAATAGATAAATATTAAAAAATTAAGAAGGAGGTTATCATTGATACACACATATTGTATGAATTGAAAAATAAGTCTAGTCTAAAACAAGTCAGAATTAAAATAAATAAAAAATTTAAAAAAATCTTAAAACTTTTCAGCAAAAAAAAATCTGAAGAAAAAAAATTTTTTTTTTTTTTGTAAAATTTTTCATTTTATAACAGCAAATAATAATTTTAAATTAACAATTACCATATACAATCAATTAATGTAACTAGATATCCCCATTTCTTATTACATTTTATTCTAGAAAAATTGTTGCAAGTGAGATTGCTATTCTTGATAAAATGTAATCTGAATATGTATTTCTTGATAGAGATGATAGGAAAAAAACACTTAGTGCTATATCAAATATAATGTTATTAATTGACGTATGAAATTACATGACCTATCTTGTGAAACATTCTTGAGTGTTCATCTGTGAAATTAAAAATTCATCGTATTCCTCCCATAGTGTTATTCTCATGCTCGGCACAGCCTCTACCTCTGCAATTAGAGGAAGGAATTCTTTCTTCGCAGGGTGTACAGGTGACGACATCCATCTTGTGCGCTAATTGTTCGGGTTGCAACATCGATGTCTTTCCCTTCTCCCCCTTTCTGGGGGAATGAAAGTCTCTAAGGGAACGAGAGGGGTGGAGAAAGGTGTCGCATATCACCTGCCCTTACCCTCCGACGACACTTCCGACTCGGCATCTTTCGCACGCTGTAATTAAGCCCCTCTTACGGAGGAAAATTATTCGCCATTAAAGCAAACACCAGATCTCAACAGCTGATTAGGAGATAGCGGGGAACGTGTACAAACTAAAAGAAATCAACTATTACATTCATTATAGTTGTTATAATATTTAATTTCTCTTAAAGTTTCAGTCATTTAATTCCTAATGTCATAAATTTTTCTCACAAGTAAGTAACATAAATTTAGTCTAATTTTATATTCACCATAAAAATTCACTGAAATAATTCACATTTTTTATGAATGGGGATAGTTAGGATTAGCAATCATTGAGCATTCTGATGTTTCACAAAATGAGAAATGAATATAACCAAATACCGTAATGTTCATAACAGAGTAAATCAATTTATCTTTATGAGATTATTTAACAATGAATTTATTTATTGCTTCAATTTAGATTGAACAAACTGAAACCTTAGTTTCTTCAGTTGATATATCAACTTACACATTTATTCAATATCATCTTTCAATCAATTTCTGATATTTTCATCAGTGACCTATTATCTCGATAAATGGTTAACTCTTACTTAGTTAGTGGACCATGTTTTTCGGAGAAAGAATTATTTGTTGTTTGTAATACAGTCATTATTGAGCAACAAAATAAAATGTTGGAGTAATTCTTTCTGTATATGATCGAATGCTTGAGGTTTTCTAGATTTTATTGAGGTACTTGAACACAGCTCACAATATGTTAAAATGCATTCCAGGAAGTTAACCTTCCAAGGAGAAGATAAAATTTATGATTATCTTTAATTGCTGAACTAATCACTATGCAATGTCAAATGCTGTTCCTCGTAAAATTATCAAATATTATTTCATTGCATTTCTTTCGAATGTCTTTGTATCCTCAATAGTAATGACAAAAAATTAAATTCATTTATAATAACAGGAGATATTACTTTATATATCATAGTTATAAATGAACACAAAATTGCATGGTGGAAATAATTGCTTACAGTGGTAAACTTCAATTTCGGTAAATTTTGATTAATTAACACTCTCTTGTTCTCCAGATTTAATGACACGCTCTGGTTTTAATAAGATGCACTGTAGATATTAACAACTTATGCTTCCGTCCAGATGTTGTTGTTAAACCGTTGCTCTAACGATATAATATTTTTTTCTATATCTTGCCGTCAAATTGTTGTGTTGCCGATAAAATATCCCATACATCTTCAAAATAGTATTACATTGATAAAATGCCAGTGCCCCAGGCAAAAAGTTATACCTGTTCAGATACTATATCCTGTTCCACCGTCAAAATATTTTACAGATGTGCAGCTGTGAATTACTTTTGATAAATTGTAATGACTCATACTGATTTAAATTGTTGTCCTGTGGATATACTAAACATTCAGCATTGTATAGTGCAGATATGATTCTCTGAGCTGCTGTAAATGTACTGTGTTGATGATATATTGCCTTACGAATAATGTCTAGTGATACAATGTTTTGCACATCTGTCAGATTGCCATTCAACATTTTATGTCCTATGATTTTACACATTACAATTCTGTCAATATTATATCTTCTGACATCATTAATTTATTGTTTGGTAAATGTAATGTCCGATGCCATTGTCAAAATAGTGTCCTACCTCTGTAATATCCTTGAAGATGTCAAATATCTGTTCTGCTGGTTTAATCTCTTGTTTCTTTTCAAGCTGATGTTCCATCAGTATAACATTCAGTGCTGACGTCATTATATTATATAATAAATCTTGTGTTGCTTAATGTTTTACTAAAGATATTATGATTTGCTCTACCACTGTGTTGTTGATGTATCGTTCTTTGCTCTCTTTAAGGTATTGTGCAGTTGACATAATAGCGTCTATATGCTTTTTTACAAATCTTGAAATAATAATTTAAAGAGCAGTGCTGACGATATAATTTATGCATTAGGTTGAACACATAACTGTTACATATGCTTCGCGCCCCAGGGTCCTCTGTTAAGAACACAGATATGGGATAGGAGCTGTCGTACCATTACATAATTTATGCATTAGGTTGAACACATAACTGTTACATATGCTTCGCGCCCCAGGGTCCTCTGTTAAGAACACAGATATGGGATAGGAGCTGTCGTACCATTACATAATTTATGCATTAGGTTGAACACATAACTGTTACATATGCTTCGCGCCCCAGGGTCCTCTGTTAAGAACACAGATATGGGATAGGAGCTGTCGTACGATTACATAATTTATGCATTAGGTTGAACACATAACTGTTACATATGCTTCGCGCCCCAGGGTCCTCTGTTAAGAACACACAAATGGGATAGGAGCTGTCGTACCATTGAGTTTGAGTACAATGATATTTGTATAATATTTTTCCTATTCTTTGTTCCATCCATTTTATATTGGTTGCAATTTCGAGTAAGTGAATAAAATTGAAAAAAAAATAAATAAATAAAAATCAATAAATCTAAGAATAGATATAGAATCATAAATTTAATTCACATTTTTAGTGCTTTTCGATTATAAATTGTTAACCAAACACTTTGCAGCCACAATTATTCCACACTGATATTTGGATAACTTTTTTAAACAGTTAATATGAAATAATGAGAAAAAGCATATTCCTTTCTTATGCGGTAATTTTATGTTAGTTTTACATGGTTACAAAATAATAGTTCGAAATAGATTTCCGTAATTTTTTGTACTCATTTATCTATAGTATTCGTTTCTGTTTTCCAATTTTTACCAATCATAGAGCTGAATAGTTAGCACTGTGCCCTTTAGTTTAATAGATCATGCATTAGAGTTTCATCTCTAATGTACTCTTCTAATGAATCAAGGAAAGACATTTTCAAGAATCCATTTTAAAAAGTAAGTTCCACAATTACATTAGTTCCCATATTGGAAGCCGAGTTAGCAGCCGAAGGGTTATCATTCAAGCATTTGGCTTAACACGGATTGGAATCCCACCTTGAGTTTGGATTTTTGTAATGATTTCGGATTCCACTTTACATTGTATGTCCCATTCTAACTGACTTTCATATGCAAGGATTGACTGTTGAGTGGTAATATACATCCAAAACCTCTTCAATTGAAAAAATGATTGCAATATGTCAAAAAGTGACCATAATAACACACCAGTCATCTGCATTTTTTTTTGTTGACTGAAGCCACTAAAAAATAACATACTGCCACATATTTTAGAACTGTAATTTAAAAACTTCAACTGAAATTATCTTAAACTTTTACAACACACTAATGGAGGGATTAGAAATTTCAGCCTGCATTAGCCTTCTCGGATTAATCATTTTGTGCTGGAATTTGTGTGCGAACCTATAATTTCCCAGAACACAAACATGTAAAACAAAGATTTATTAAGCAAAATAATATTGATGTAATTCTGATAATATAATGTGATGCATTTAATCGCTAAAAAATAAAATTGTAAAAATTTTACTTATTAACTAAATATTAAATGTTCTTTTAAACTATTTTACTATATTTAGAATGATTTTATATAGTTAACGAAAACTACATACAAATTTAAAAGATTCCCTTAAAATGTAAAATGATGAGAGTGAAGTTGCTCTCTTTTTATCACAAAAATCAAAACTGAAACCAAATTAAAATAAAACCCCTATATCAAATTCAGGTCTTGTAAATATTACATAAAATTAATAAAAAAATGTGTTTGAAATATTAATTCAATATCCTCTTAAAATATGAGAATCTTGAATATTATTTTATCCCCATCTATCATCTGTAAAATATACTTGTGAATCTTTAACTTGGAAAATTTTTTCTATATTTTGATGGACAGCTTTCTTGACCATAGATGTTAACCTTTGTTATTTTCCCCAGTTTCTCTTCTTCCATTTGATCAGATCACCATTGAGTCACGAAGGATCAGTTCGTGAGTGAGGATCTGTCGAGAACGTGAGGATATTGTTCTAAATTCTTTAAAACTTGGGTGAATGAAGATTCATTGCTTAAGACAACCTAGAATTGTTTTTTACTTCTGTTTTGATTTTCTAATATAAATAATAAAAAAATAACTGTTTATTTTAAATGTTTATCTAAAATTATTTTTTTTATATTTATTGTACAATATGGAAGAAACCATATTGTACAATAAATATAAAAAAAATTTTTTCTCAGTAACGCTTCTATTTTCAAACTAGATTTCACACTTTTGGAGAGAAATTATTGAATAAAAATTAAAATCACTGATGTTGATGTAATTCAAATTTAATTTTATTAATTAAGTTTATTTAGAATTTTATTGAGTAGTGTAAAAAAAGTGTAAAATTGCAGAAAACTAGGATACTAATATTTTCATGTGTGAATGTTTTTCATTCATGAATGTTTGATTAAAAAAGAGATTATGTGGATAAAATAATCTGTTAAGATCAACTTTCCTTTTGGACAGCAATGTGGCACACGAATAGACACTCGAGTAGACAAAAATGGGCACTCGAAAATGTCAACAAATTACACATCAATGTAAATCATTATTATCTGGGCTTTCAATGGCCTAGTGATTGAACATCAATCTTGAGAAAACGAAAAGTCATGAATTCGTTCTCAGCGATTGTTGAATAATGAAAGGTTGATAATGCATTTCTTACTTCTACATGAACATCTGTCGTTCTAAGTACTTGAGAGTTTTCTGGGTTTTCTTCTTAGAAACACATGAATACAGCTTTGCAGTCAATGAAAAATCCTCTCGTAATATAATTGAAGCAGAGAGGTTGTCTTCTTCGTGGGTGTTAAAACATTACCTGCCGAGAGTACTTAGATAGGCCATCATCCCCAATTGACAGATCTACTTGCCTAAATTGGCTGTTGAATCAAGATTGTTTGTTTTACCTTGACTAAATCAGAGGCAATTGATAGAAAATATCAGTATATCTTGATTATTCATTGCTGCTTAATGTTTTTCAAGTCAGTAACGTGTTTGTAGGAAAGATAGATATTGGTTTTGGTATTGATTTCAATAATTAGCCATCAAGTTACTATGAGGACTTTTCTAGTATATTTAACCTATAAGCTAATCACTCCTTATCTAACAATATCTTCTTGTTATTCTTCTCCAAACCAAAAATGTTACAGTATTTAACATAATACAAATACAAATTAGTATATTTAACGTTTCGCAAACAACATCAAATGATTATTTCTCCCTTTTTAAAGCTTTTATTTTCCTAAATAAGCAGTGGATTGCAAATAGTATTTCAATTTAAAATATATTAACAATATGTTGTTTATATTTACAATTATATTTATTTTTTTTAAATTTTAGTACTATTAGCTTTAATAAATTTTTTGTTGTGATCGATTTGAACCATAAAAAAATAGTTGATTTAATTTGGGCTAAGCACATTGATTTATGGGTACCCTACAATCGTGAAGAATGCTAGCATCAAAATGTGAGTGTGATATGCTAACACATGTTTCACAAAGCCTAATATCTCTTTCTTAGTGTGGTGGAGAAATTTGAACAGAAGGATGCCAACTCATTGCTGACTTCTTCGTCTAAGGCCGAGGTGAGCTGTTTGGTTAGGGCGTCGTTCTCATTACCGGTAGGTAGTGAGTTCAAATCTCGCCTACCGAAGATCCGTTATGTTTACTAAAGGTGGCTGAGGTACGTTAAAACTGGGCATGATCGCAATGTCCTCCAAGTGAAAGGATATCTCTCTGAGTGGCAGGCCATATTGGAGGTCTTCTACTTGGTCATTGCTTCAAAACCACGAAGATTCCACCCGGCTGTTTCTATCTAAATTGGTAGAGCTCAACTCAGGGCTAGGTATATGAAAGAATGCTGGTTCAAAAACAACCTTTTCATTTTCGTCAAGATTC
Source organism: Latrodectus elegans (assembly GCA_030067965.1). Taxonomy (NCBI): domain Eukaryota; kingdom Metazoa; phylum Arthropoda; class Arachnida; order Araneae; family Theridiidae; genus Latrodectus; species Latrodectus elegans. The sequence goes on from CM057820.1 coordinate 67,074,529, forward strand.
AATATGACAAGGCACTACTTTTGAACCTATGTAAGATGTATCGTAGTATAACAAGGTTCCATCTATTGCATATATAGCAAGGCTCTATCTATTGTATAGATGTAAGAATGAAAATACAACGAGGCCATATTGCCACACCAAGGAAACGTGATTGTTGTTTCTGTTTCAATAATCAAGTCTACTGAAGATCATTTTGCTGAAAAGGCTTATGCACGTTAAATTTTCGATGAGACGAACAAACACTGCCATACTTATTTGGAATATAAGTGTGAGAAATAGTATGTAAACTCACAAATCAGTCTCGTTATTTATACGCAATTCAAAATTGTATTATGTTTGTTATAGTTAGAAAGTTCGGTTGACATGAAAATAAAGAGGGGGAAAGGAATGCAAAACAATCACAAAAACAGAAAACTTTTGAATTTTGTAGAATATTTTCATGAATCTAATACATATGCTGTAGATTCCAAGCTCATCCCTCTGAATTATGGAACTGTTCCCTTACCAGATAAGGATATTAAATTTTACACAGATGGTGAGTTGATTAGACGTGTAGCTGTGGTCAAAGGATAAATGTACTCAAATTCAGGAGGAGGAATCACTTCAGACATCGATTACAAGGCGGGAGTGTTCCAATCGTGATTAATCGATATAGCGCCGACTGGATCCTTCTCCTTATGAATTGGTTCTCAAGAAGAAGGGGGAAAGAAAAGACATTGGACAAGTACTTTCTTTTTATAATTGTCATTATTAATAATTTCGCCGGTATAAAACTGTCGCCAAAGATGGCAGGAGCTAAAACGACAGCTGAAAAATCGTCCCCTCCATCAGCTCGATGAAGGATGGTATTCGGAAAATGGCTCCGGGTACAGACTTCAGGTACATAAAAAGAAATCACGAAGGAGAATGATATTATATATACTTCGGCCGTGATTATATTTTATCGCTCGATGTGTTTAGAGATATTAAGAAAAGATTAAGAAGGTGAAAGAAGGTGAAAAAAGAAGAAAATGATAAATGACATGATACGTTTCTTTCTGCGGTGCCACTTATTTTACGATAAATATCGGTAATAAGTAGTTATTTTTTCTCTTATGGTCGACCCTTGTACTTTTATGAGTTATTGAAAAAAAGAAAAAAAAAGGAATTACAACAGCACTTAATTATAGTAGTGATATTTCTAAGATTTTTCAGAAGTTGGCACATTTAGTAATAAAATCTAACTAGATGATGTAACGTATCAAATGAATATATGTTTTTAGCAAGTACTAGTAAATGCTAGAACATAGATATTTCATAACCAAATGTATGAAAAGCATACTGAACTACGTAGTGAAAAAGTTATCAAAATCATAATTATTTAAAAATAACTATCAGTTTGAAAACTTTTTTTCAAATAATAATACAAAAATATTACAGAAGCAATAGTAATTCTTTACTATTCTATCTATAGAAGTGATAGTAAAGGGTTGTTAGATGGTAGTAGAAATTAAAAAAAAAAGATATACAAAACTAGTAGCAAAAGGTTTTAAGGGTACTTAAAAATAAATAAAAATTCTTGAGAAATAGAAATTTAAAGTAGATAGATTATGTTTCATGACAAACGAGTTAAAATTCTGCATAATCAATAGTAAAAGCAAAACCGAAATGTATTTTCTAACCAAATGTATAAAATTATACAAAACTGCTTACACGATTTTATTGGATGATGTTTCATAACTAAATAAATAAATGTTTTCCAGAATTATGGGCAAAAATTATCTAGATAATATTACTTACCAATGGACTTAAATTTCTACAGAATAAGGTATGAAAATTGTCAAAGTAATCTTTCATAACCAAACGGAGAAAAATGCACAAATACTCCCACGCACATAAAGGTAGTAACCTGTTCCTCCTCCTCATTAAATGAATAAAATTTCTTTATAATAAATAGTAAATGACAGGAAAAGGATGTTTCTAACCAAATGTAAATGTAAAAATTAAATCCTAGTAAATGTAAGAGTTAGACATCGTTAATAGTTAAAGATAACAGAATGATGTTTCTCTCCTGCAAAGCTTATTGTGCGGAAACAGGAAATCTATATAAATATTAATGAAAGGTAGCTGGATGATGTTTTTTTAATAAAATGCATAAAAATTACATGTAAAAATAAGCAGTAAAAGTAACTGGCTTATGTTCCCTAAGCAAAATATAAATGGAAAAATAAAATATAAAGAGACGTATAATAGTTATTAGAAATTACTTATAAAAAAAAAACGCGAACCAAATGCAAATATGAGAATAAATATGTAACTGAAAGTGTGTATAAATGTTAACATAGTTGTAAAATTTAACACTGACAAAAGCTCTCTTGATGGTAAAGTTAGGTGGAATCGGATATCCTACCCGCGACTTTCTGAATACTTAGAAAGTATAAAGGCATGGAAGCAGATACAACTCGTTTATAATATTTCTGTATTCATTTCTCGACATAACTATTTAAAAAAAAATATTTTATCATACTTTTGTGAGAGATTACTGTAATACTTTAAGCTCTTTAGTTTTATATTAATGTTTGAGTCTTTACTTGATTATAGCTTTTGTTTCCGTGTGTCATAGCCTAAAAGGTTAGCCATGAATAAGTGAAATTAATTAAGCAGTTTGTGTATAAAATACCATAATCTAGTTACCCGAATTTTGTTTTTAAAATGTTTTTTCAGTAATATAAATATCGATAATTTTTAATTAAGTTTATTTCAATATAAAATCTACCTATAATTATACAGTATAAAGTAATAAAAATGAATGTAATTTTTAATTAAATTTAATTCTATATTTTTTTATAAAACCTTGATATATTAGACAATTGGGGGCAGATATAAAAATATAGAAACCCAAATGCATTTAGAACTTTATGTGCAAAAAAATGACTTTTAAAATACTTTTTGAATAATTTAAGTTCTAAAGAGTGGGGATCACAAATAAAACTAATTTTATTATGATTTTTCCTTGAAATTTTAAGATCGTTAGAACCACAACTAAGTTAAAGTTTTAAATTTTTGGAAAGTAACAAAATACTAATTTTAAATATGGTATTTTTAATTTAAAAGCGAACTAGATACTATGTTCGTAAAAATTTTTTGTTGATAAAGTTTTTTTTAAATTTTATTGAGAAAAGATAAAAAATACAAGAAAAATAAACCCATTACATATGCATAATTAGAAGTAATCTCACAAGAAAAATATATCTACTTACACATTAATAAAATATGAAGATAAAAATAAATCAAACGCATTAGACTTATTAATTAAAATGACAGGAATGGCGAATTTAGATTTTTTTAAAAACTCCTTGTAAGTTATTTACTTTAGCATTTAAAAAACTGAAAAAAAATGGAAAAAATTATTGTTTTCTTTTAAATTTCAGCTATTTTTATTCGTTAATATTTATACAATCCAAACAATTTAAAAACATTTAGACTGCTTCGAAAAAGTAACTCCAACAACCGAGAATTTTTATTAGTTTATATAATTTAATAATTATTTCAATTAAACCTGAAAAATTATTAATAAAAATAGCTCTTATGAATTATTAATATATTTATATTTACGAATTTATGAACCACCTGAAGTCTTACAATTTGTTCTTAATTAATTAAAATGAATTATTAATTAAAATCTTACAATGAATCATTTAATTAAATAAAGTATAAAACTTACAGTTTATAACTTACTATTTACGGTTTATAATGGACTCAGCTGTCATAAAATATTGAAAAGTAATTGAAAAACTGGACATTTGTTTGCATATTCAAATTTATACATTAAAAATAGATCATTATGAATTAAATATGAAAAGTTGTTGGTCCTTATGAATCAAATATGAGATATTTATTGAATTATTTACATTATAAAATTATACTTTTAACGAAGAATTCTATTCAATCTCAGTACAAGAATACGTGTTACAATTTTTAATTACGAAGATATGGATTTAAAATTCGAAATATTCAAATAAAAAAAATTGAATGATATTCAATCTTTTGAATAATAAAATCCTTTTATAATATCTTTCCCAGGTATAAAAATGTAAAGTTTTTGATTTATTATTCATAATTGATTCAAATATTCTTCATCTTTATTAATAACTAAATTACTCTGCTTGAAGTACTAAGAGATTATTTGTGGGCGACATCTATGACAGAAAAGAAAAAAATGCCTCATGTGCAATTCACAGCCAGGTGCTCTTCTCAGCGGCAGGTTGGCACACTTATACTCCAAGTAGGCATTTGGAGTTGTAATTCATCGCCAAATATGACAAGTTAGGGAAGACTCATAAAGCACTGCCAGCATTTCACGTCGAGGGCTTCTCGAAGTTGTAAAAACGTAAAGCGGGACAGATGGATGGCCATCTTTCAGGGACCTTATCAGATGGCGAAGATGGCACGAACCATCTCCTTTGGGGGACGGCTGCCTCATCACTTGTTGCTAGTAGAAGAAAAAAAAATGTAGTAGGCGCTAGCCGCGGGAATCTAAGTGATTTGTTCGCATCTGCAAACTTAATATACCCAACTTGCGACAATCGTTCTATAAACGTCTCTTACTTCTGATGTACAGCTCAGATTGGCGATAGGATAAAATGGTAAGAAAAGTTCTGACAACGGTGGGCCGCTTATCGCCAAGCAACGTGGTGTGGTTTCTTTCTTTCTTTTTTTTAAGGGGATGGCAAAAAAAAAAATCTGAGATATGGATGAGGTATTTTTCCGACTTCTGAGGCGGTAAATTTGGACACGCATCTTTTTGAAGTGTCAAGTATGGGAAATAAGCGTCTTTCTCGATGACTCTATAGACATCGAGCTTGCATTTTATTTTTGACGTTGCTCGTCAAGTGGTTTTATGCCAAGGAATACGCCAGTAAGACATTTTTATTGGAGATGCAGTTGAAAAATGCGAGATTATAACTCACTTCTGAGCAATGGAATGTCCTTTTAAGGAGGGTCTGTTGGGGTGAAATTCAATCTCTCGTGCTATTGAAAGTGAAGAAATATGGATACGACAAATCCATTTATTTAATTTGAGCGTAGACCACAGTGAAATCAGTCTGAAGAAATTATATACTGTTTGGGTTTTTGATAGAATTAGACTAATTCGAATTTTGATAAATTTATCATCTAGATGTTTTCTTAAGCGAATGCTAGATATAAGAATATGAGAGTTTAAATATAAACTTGAGAAGCATAATGATAAATTGCTTTATTCCTAACTAATAATTTTCTGCTATCAAATGAAATTTAATGACATTTATAGATCATTTCAATTAAACAACTGCTATATAAAATTTTAAGAAATCAACTTTCACAACAAGCTAAATGTTTGGAGAGACTTGGATTCAGTTTGAAGTCTCAGTACTAGTTGGACCTATTATGTCAAATATTACAGCGACCCATCAATCTTAAACAGTATGTGTCTACTGGCTTTTATAAATTCCTCAACTTTCCTTTTATCTATTTTATTAATTAATGTTTCCCTATTGAATTATAATAAGAAACTTATTTTTGTAAAAAAATATATACTTTGAGGAGCTTCATAGTTAGTTTTATTATATGTCCTCTTTATATCATTCAATCTCTTTTTATATGATTTATTGCAAGACGTTTTCGATTGACTATTTCAAGAGAATGACGTTATTCAATATAGCCAATTATCTTGGTTTTTTTTTTCAATAAAGTCATGATGAATAATTGACACATGAACTAGCACTATCATCTTCAATCATTTATTATTCAACAGGGTAAAAAAATTAACCCTGAAAATTTATAATGTGGGGAAGCCTTCTTAAAAAAATGCGTTATTTATAAACAAAGAATGCTCCTTTTTAAGATCAAGCTCTATACTGCTTTATAATTATTAAAATCACGACTTATTCTTTAAATAACTTGGTTTCTGGTCTTCAAATTCAGTCGACAGAAATCGCTAAGTACAACCAACCTTTGGAAACTTTCTGTTATCTGCAACCCTCGTCATAGGTCGAGGTTGTTACCTGAGTTGCTGTTACCTTCCTCTGATAGTGTAGAATGGGTTTTTTCCACATGAGGAGAAGCCTAAATTTGCCATCCTCTACTTTTGCAGCTAAATGAAAGCATGTGTTATTGTTTCAATCTCACTTGGATTTGAAAGAAAAGAATTATTACACTTGGATTTGAAAGAAAAGAATTATTACACTTGGATTTGAAAGAAAAGAATTATTACACTTGGATTTGAAAGATTTCATTAATTAAAATTTTGTACGATTTTCAAAGCAAGTTTTTTAATACTCCTTCAATGTTAATTTCTATTGATTATTAATATCAACGTGAACACGGTGCTTGAATAATTTTTAATCAATTTCAGTTTAGAGAATCTTCTTTCATAACAGGAATTACTTAGCATTGTATATATATATATATATATACTTGATGACTAGGTACAAATAGTGCAACATTCATTCTATTTATTATGGCGATTTTTGCTAAACAATCATAGTATATAATATGATGGGGAAAATTCAATAATATACACGCACACACATATCTATATAAATATAATAACTTTTAAAAAGTGATACAAATATCATTAAATGATTTTAAAACTTATCATTTAGTGACATTTGTATCACAACTTAGATAATAAAGGAATTCAAAAGTCAGAAAAATCATTAGGCATTCCCTAGAAAATATAGACCATTAGTACTTAAAATTATGAAAGAATTATTATATGATGTAAAATTATTGCTTTCATTGTAATGAACTATAATAAATGATTATATGTATAGCATTTATTTTATTCTCGATTTAATCAAAAAAATCGTTAATTATAATATAAACTCCGGGCTTTTTCCGAAAATTATTATAAATGGAAAGTAAGTCGAACAGAGAAGATAATTGCAATGCTCAAAGTAAATACATATAATGAGTAAGTAATTGTATTAAGAGATTTATCAGATAAAGAAAGTATTCAATATCATTCTTTGCGCATTTTCAAATCGGGTCAAGCTGACTCCAATGTACCAGAACAGTGTTCCGCTTCGCCACCAGTGCAGTTACAAGGTATAAAATGCACTAATCGATCTCTAAACATGCAATAATCTGGTCACTGCGTTATCACATATCCTACCATTGGGTGAAATCATAATGATATAAAAACTTCCACTCGAAAGAAGAAAAAAAAAATTAAATAGATAAGGGATTTCCCATCATTCTTTTCACCCTCCCAACCTATCAAGCCATGTCATATCGCAAACCGCTCCTTGTTTCGGCTTGACAATTAAAGATAGCCTTGAGACAGCGATATGTGTTTTTTTAATATTTCCTCTTCATTTAATCGATATATCGAAGGAGTATCTGATTTACAAGTCCATGATCGTCCTTCTCGATTACCGAACGAGAAACGTGTCCAATATTTTAATAGCCCCAACTGGTTGAGGGGGTCCAGTGGGGAGGAGAAAGAAGTTTTCGACACGTGGAAATTGTTCTGTTATTACCTTATCTTCGATTTGTGCCCCAGCGACAAATGAGTATTCATCATCAAGACATGGCCCTGAGCCTATAGAATGGGGATAGATTAAGGATCGTCTCCCCCCCCAAGCATCGCATACGTGGGCATACTTTGGCGTTGCTGAAGAAGCTCCATGAGCCACTGGGCAAATACTTCATGTCCCCTCAGCTTGTCACGCAAGGGAACGTGTTCGAGGGGTTTCTCAAAAGGTGTCCCTTTCCTCGATGAAAGCTCAACCTGTATTTTTTCTTATTCTATGGTTAATGAAGCAAATCTTAGTGATAATGTATTCCACAGGTGATTTTCTTCTGAAAGTTATAATATGGATGCAAGCGCTAAGAATTAATTGTGAGAGGCACTTGAGGGGATATAGAATGCCTCTCAAAATTAATTCTTTATATTTATGTGTAAAAGTATGGAAACAGGTCTCACATTGTTATGTCTATCTAAAAAAATGCAGCCTTAATTTTTACTTATTTAAATTTTGGATTTTATCAGTTCTTATATTCCCCAAATATTCCCCCAAATACTTATCCAAATATTATTCCTTCAAATATTCCCCCAAATACTTATCAGTAATTGAAAGAAAGTAATATTAAGGGGTCGTGATAATGTGGTAGGGAAAACTATCGCATTCTGTTAGAAAAATACATGTTCAAAACTTGAAGATGATTATGCTAACAAAGCCATTAATTTTTAGGATTAATGAATAAAATTCTTTTGCTAACAATTCAGATTGGTAATTTTTTCCTCTTCATAATCATGAAGTTATTGCCATACAGAATTAATTGTAAAAAAAAGCTTGTGCCTTTAATTTTAATTTTCATTAAAATTTTTTATCACTACGCAGTATTTAATGCAGAAATTAAAAGAAAGAAATTCTACAGAGCTTGGCTAATAAGGCAAAGTGCGCCATTGGTGTTGAGATAGCAGATTTTGTACATAACAGACACCAAGACCGTTTGATAAGAAACCCAAGACATATTAAATATTCATAAGTTGCAGTTTCTTTCCTTTCGTGTACCATGGAAATTTGGAAGAGGAATGATGTCAAATCAGATGCCAGTATTATTTTATCGTTGATCGAAATGGCGAAATGGTTATTACTCAGAAACGTATTCTTATAACTTAATGTAACCATACCTCTATTTAGCATAATTTTTCTTCACACTGATGTAAACAAAAAGATAGGCACAGAAAGTATAAAAGCAATAAATTTGATTTATGTATTCAAATATATTTTTAATAGATATTAATAGGAGATCATCATTTGTAGGTAATGATATACAAAGCTACCTTTCTCTGGTGAGTTCATCTTCTCTCAACTTCAACTTAAAATTCTGATTCCTTTGGGAAAATCGAATTAACTAATGTCTTTAATTCACTATAAGTGAATATTTAACATTAAAAATGGTAAATCTATAGCAAAAGCTATGGAAGTTTTATACATGTTTAAAAAGGAAAAAAATCACCCAAATTCTCATTTTTGAGTGCTTCCTAACGATTTTCAGTAAATTACAATAATTACAATTTGAGAGCTTTCTATAAAAATTCGAGTGTCAGAAATTTTTCAAAAACTTTCTAAAAGCCTCCATTAAAAATTAAATTAGATTAAAAATACCTATGAAGCTGTATACCTAAATTATGAAAAATATAACACACATTTTGAATATCTGATTTACAATCACATTAAAAGGAGGTAAAACGCCTTGGTTACTGAAATTTTAGCGATTTTACGATCAATTCAACAGTTTATGGGCTTATTTTTAATTTCGTGACTTTGGTTATTTTATTAACATTTTAAAGATAATCTAATAATGAAATAAAAAAATATCCTAATAGAGCTTAAATATAAAATATAGATACTTTAAATATAAAATATAGATACTATAAAGATGAACTTGAAAACTAGATTTCGCATAGGAATCTTACTTGGAGTTAAAAACTTATTTTAAGCTGTAAATACTTTTCAAGCCATCCCCACGAGGAAAAAGCGACAAAAAACCAAAATAACAAAAGTATCAAAAAATAAAAAATTTAATTTTAAATCTACTTTTAACTTTAATAAAATTATATTTGATATTATATTCTAGAGACAGCGTTAGACTGATGGTGAAACGCATATATTACTTGGAAGATATAGCAGTTTTATTTCTAAATCGAGTCGAAGACTATTTGATACTTATGACACATTGACTGACATTGTTTTATTTGGGTGTGATGGTCCTTTGTTGCTGTAGCGTGGAAGTTTAGAGAGGAAGTTATCGACTCAGGTGGTAACAACTTTTCTTGATCATGGTTCAAATGTAAGTGGTGTTGGCCGGATTTATTGGTTACAATGAGTTGAAATCTGTTTCTGAAAATGTGTGATAATAACCTAATTAGTAATTTTTTCGAAAATTGGGTTGTTTTCGATATTATTTCCTCAAAATCTCATCAACTTAACCTCCATAACCAAAATGGTAAAATAATATTTCTCAATTATAAGTGAAAACTGCTTGATAAAAAAAAATATCATTCTCGTTTTAAAAACTCGACACTAATTTTGAAAATTCTGACACCTACCTAAAAAAAAGCAAAAGTTTTTCTCATCTATTTAACAACAAAAGCAATACTCAAAAGGCAAGAGAATATGTATATAACATAACAAATAAAGATGTGAGTTTTGTGCTTCCAGTTGTCTTTTTTAGACTGTCACACGAGGCTGTCAAGCCACCCCTTGTCATGAGACAAGGATGTTTTGCAAAGAAGACACGTCAGACTAATGAACCCTCTTGTGACACGAGGATCTGACATAAATCGAGTAGCTTTGTGTAAGGAATAAAGAAAAGAAAAAAAAAGATAACCGATGGACGAAATTTACATTCAAGTTCAATAAAGTTGTCAAACTTTGAACTGGCAGATTGTTGGTCGAGCGTTTAACCTCTTGGTAGGAAATCTTCATTCTTTATCATCGTCGTTTTCTCAGTTTTTAAAGCTCTAAAGTTAGATTTTATACAAAATACGATTCTATTTATAACTTCTTAATGTTTACATTAGAGTGATTGAACTTCAAAATTACCAATTCATTCTTATGGTTCTCTCTTTTTTAAAGAGTTCAAGCATATTTCTTTTATGGTGGCATTATGCTATTTTGCACTAACACTGAACTTTTAGGGCTATAACGATTTCTTTCTGCATTTCCATAACAATGTTATAGATCTATACAAACATTTTTCCCCTCATGACATACTTCTAGTATTTATATAGCTATTTATCTAAATTAAAAGTCAATAAAGCCTATAAAATCCATTTTCTCATTTTACTTTAAGAAGCTACGTAACCATTAATTTTACTACACGTGTATTTGCAGACATTAGAAGCGTTATTTATATGAATATATATCTTAACGTTTCTTATCTGAAACGTTTAAAATTTTTCCTTTTTTTTTTTTTACTTGATGAATTCATTCTCTTTAATCCTGGTATCAATATTATGAAGCATAAGTGGATTTGAATTATCTTTTACCGGTAAAATTGGCTTGTAAAAAGTTTTTTAACCCCTTGCTCCATCAAAATGAAATTGCATAATTATTATCTGTTCATTTGAATACCATTCATTTGGCTTACAGACATGTTTAATATAATTCTTATCTATAAATATGAATAATTAACTTATTTACTTAGCTTTGATGGCTATATTTTATACATCACTTTTCGCAAAATTGATTTGATTTTTCATTTCTTTGTTAATGTTCAAAATATAAAAACACTTTTTTTTTTCTGTGAAAGACCTTGATGATTAGTGATTTTTAAGGGTCAGTGTATTGATATATTTAGTCTTAAAATTTATATCTCGTAAACATATGCCTATGAATATTTTACAATTTAAGAATGCAATTTTAATATACGATATAAGATTTATAATGTTATAAATATTTAATATACGCCTTCAATATTGCAAATTAATAATGGCTTCATTACAAAAATATTCATACTTAAGAATTTAGATATTGTTTCTTTTCTAAAGCAAGTTCCATTTAAAATTTCTAAAGTTTATATAAATAAAGTACGTAAATTTAACTCCTGCAACATAATGTTCATTTTTAATTTTTTAAAGATTAATTAATACTTTTAGACTTTTATTTGCTAATATTATTGTAGAAATTAATATTTTAGAAATAATGAATATTTTAATTTTATAATGTATGCACATTATACATGAAATGAAATTTCTTTATTATATTTAAAGAAATGACAAAGTTCTTGTAAAAATTTACTATAATTTTTATGAAAGCAGTAAATTATATAAAATTCCTGCAATTTTTAATTTTCAGATTGTACACTTCTATAGTAAATTTATTTATTATATTTAAATGAAGTACTAATTTTTTAATAATGTACTTTTTAGTATAAAGAAATTATATACTCTGATGCAATTTATTTAAAGGATTGATAAAATTTTTCCAACAAATATTTTTCTGGTGAAATTAAATAAACTGAAATTAATGAATTTTTAAATTTTAATTAGGTCTAAGAGATTATGTATATATTGAAAGTCCATTGCTTTTAAAAGAATGAATTCGTAATAATTAATTTCCATCATTTTTGCAACAATTAATTATTTTTAAAATTTTAAGAACTAACCATTTTGCGTTCTCTTACTATATTCAAACGTAGGATCTAATATTAGCAATCATTTAGTTTTTATTAATTTGATATTAATAAATTCATTAATTTATTTTTAGACATTCTTCATAAACATAGTTTTTTATCTTCATTAAAGAAAAAATGCGGGCATTTCACCGCAAATCTTCAGAAGTTTAAAAAAAAAATGTTGTTATTATCTTGTTGGGAAGATACTCCCTATGCCAGAATTTTAGTTCCTAATTAGATTGGGATAATCAAACATGGTCATGTAAAACCAATGGTTAGTGGTGTTAATAAAAATCCATGGTCAATGGTCTTATTTCCATTGTTATTTTACATCTGAAATGACAATGGAATTAAGAATATTCTAAGTACTTATTTCATTGATTCCTCGTTGTTTATTTTTACTTAATAATCTACTTTACACCAGTAACACTTACTTTTACACCAGTAATTACGATGTAGTTTTGAATACAGTCAATGAGCATGGTTGATAACTAAGCTGAAAATGCGGTGTTCAACTTATGTTAGTGGTGGAACAATGTACTTTGGTGTGACAGAACCCAGGCTTGATCCGTTTGCTAACCGAAAGTAGTTGGATTCTGTCTTCAACATGGAAGTCTGTTGATGGGAGCTCTTATTGATTTTTCGGATTTTTTTTTCTGTCCGAAACTAAGTATCACTATCTATGAATAATCAATCCTGTTGGGACTCAATTTACAAGATGGGTATTAAGATGCGATGCAGCTTATTGGCTATCTAAAACATGGTGTTAAAACAGGCGCATTGTTATTTAAAACTGTTACGCTTTATTAATGGTGAAATATTGGACATTTTGAATCTTAGGCATCATAGTGTTTGTTGGACCATGTATTGAACACGTAATATTTGGGACATGAAAAAATGTTATTTTCTCATATAAGCTATAGAATCTCAAAAAAAAAAAAATTTTTTTTTTGAATCATTTAAATCAGCTTATAAGAAGAACCTAATTCAACTCATCATTCATTTTTTAAACTCAAAGATTTTTAATTTTTTTTTCGTTTGATTAAATTAGGTCTTTTTTTTTAAATCATTTTATAAGTATACTTCAATTGTAAAACAATATTTTGTGTTTTCATTAAATATTCATTTCATTATATCTTAAAGGTATCTTTTTAATCAGTACCTACATCCAAACTCTTAGTCTAGCTGTAACTTAATGATCTTTTGTAAATGGTCAATTAGAAGTAGATTTTCTTTATCATAATTAACATGCACTTAGCTTACCTTTTCAGAACTCACTGGTATGTTTCGACTTAGTATTTGCATATCCGCTGAATCAAATTTAATTGATAATCTTAATGGCCGAGTGGGAATAAAACATGTTCCGAAGGTAACAGGTTTGATACCTGATACACTGTGAGACACATTATACAGATTTTTAAATGTTATATAAGGTCCAATCTCTTTCAGCTAATGTGATACGATGAAGAGAAAAATGGATTAATTTGTGTATATACTTCGTTTCTTGAGCATGATTTAAAACTACTAGGTGGTTGTCGGTGTTTAACTTCTTCATGTACGTAACGTAATAGCCTACATTCATTTACCAATTGAAGATCCTTGTCTTAATCCTAAAATAAGGACTTTTTTTTGCATGAATATATCTATGCATTTTTTAAAGAAAAATAATATGTACGAATTTTTAACAGTTGGGATCTTTTAACTGTATGTTATACACCAGCTAAACTTAACAGTTGTGAACTTGATCACTGTGACTGCACAATTATTTATTATAAGCAAAGTATATAATACTTAATACTAAAAATACCTATTTTGTTCTTAATACTAGAGCTTATTCCTTAATATAAATGTTTTATTATAACTTAAAAATATTTCCAGTTTTTGAATAAATTGAATCAAAAATCACATTTGCTGTTTGGAATAATAAATACTTCACGAAGATGAACAAAAAATGAATAAATAAATATTATCAAGAAGAAATTTCGTTTTTGCCTTAATCCTAAAATAGTGAATTTCTTTGTAGGAAATATGTGATGCATTTCTTTAAGAAAAATAATGTGGGTGACTTTTTTTTGCCTCTCATATTTTGCACATATGTCAAAAGTTTGTCTTTCTCTTGACAGTTATAAAACCTCTATTTTTTCCTCAAATCAAAACCGTTCAATCTAAAGAGCATCAACCTTTGCCACCCCTCACTATCATATCATTTTCCATTATTCTATTCTACATTTTCTTATTATTTTCATTTTATAATCCAACTAGTGAACTCACGTAGACGTTTTTTCGAACGAGATAGCCACTTTTTTTTTTAATTCCTTCGGTCAAGACCAAAAGGTCTCGGAGGCAGATATTTTGTTTACGTTATTAGAAATCGCTTTATTATATTTTATTGGTCGAGCGGGGCATCCCATGGTGGCTCTTGAAATCGCTCTCTACGGGGGTCGAATTCGTGACTGAAGGGTCGAGTGGAAGACAGACGCGAGTGTCCAAACCACGCTCATTCGATGGTTCGTCTTTTATTTTTATTCCTGCGTTCGCCTTCTGTAGTGATTTGGAAGCGTTGATACGTCGACGTGATGCGTTGCGGAACACAAGCTCCGAGAAGGTATTGAAAATCATGCCTCCTCTGACAGCAACAATGGTTCTTGACTTGTTCGTTGTCCGTCTCACCTGTTAAGTCCTGCCATTCAGATCACTCATCCACTCTCTGACAAGAAAAATACGTGATGAAATTTTTGAAATTTCGGGAATTGCTCCGTTTGATTCTTACAAAGCCTGATTTTTTTCTCTCCTTGAGGAACAAATAGTTTTATTGAAAATATTTCGAAATTAAATTTCTTAAATTAAATATTCGGAAAATGTGTAATTTTTCTTTCTTTATTATTTATTTATTTATTTTTTACCTTACTACAAATGTCTACATTTATTGAAAAATTGATCATACTTAATAGTGGAATGTATACACTATGAAATAGCAATATTAATGGTTACGGGAATTGTAAAGTCTTTTATTTTTGAAAACGTGATCAAGTGGAATGTTTATTTGATGTCTGAACTAGCGGAAAACTGTCATATAGAATGGGCTTAGGCACGTTAAAAAAATACTATAGGATTTAATACTCATCCCCTGGTGTAACATAGATCATTGCAAAGGTACGAGTTATCTCAAAGGTCGACCATGACTTTGTATGAACAGATAATTAAATTTAGCGGATTTATTTGGTATAAGTAGATAGCTGAAGTATATATTGCCGCAAGCAAATCTGAGCTATATACAAGAAACAAAATGTTTCTTCAGTGAAAGTTTTATATCTTTTTAGATCCGAAATTTTTAAGTTAATGAATTGGAAATGCTATATAATATTAATTTCTTTTATTTATTTAGAAAAGTAATAATAAACAAAAATAAAACAATCATACCATGAAATGTTTATGCTAAATAACTTTAAAAATACAACTTTCTTTATGGGATTAAAAAAGAAAAAGTTCCTTAAAAATATTGTCTTTCTTAGAAGCTAAATTTATTAAAATAAGGTTTTTAAGTAGTTTGAGTGTGATTAATAAATGTTTTCTCTCCAAATTATTCAATTTCAAAATTAATTGTTAAATAAATTGATTAAAGTACAAAATTTATCTATTATGTGAAATGATATTACTAATGAACATGCAAAACCTTAATTACTTTTACTTTTAGAAACACAGAGAAAAAGCCTGCTTGAAATTTTTTTTATACTTTTTGGCGTAAGTTTGTTAAATTAAAGGATATAATCACCATAAAATAAAATTTTTCTCTTAATTAGAAAATAAATTATTTATTAAGATCAAAATTAGCAAGTAATGTGTTAGTATTCATAAACTTTGAAACAAAGGTTTTTCTTAACGAAGATGAAGAGAAACAGAAAGAATTTCTCTCTTTTTTATATACATTTTTTTAATAAAATTTAAGTGGGTTCAGTAATTTATTCGATACATTGATATTTAGTCATTGTAGGAAAACCAATTCATTAAAAAAGTGAATATTTATCATCAATTGGTATCAGTGCCACGCTCATAGTTTCAGATGATATTAGGTTTGATACTTAACTAATAATAAACAATGGAAAAACCGTACTTCATTTGCCAAGATGGCTTCTTAAGAATTTTCATAGCGTCTATTTTCTTTTTAAATTAATTTCAAATTAGTTTATAACTATTTTTATCAATGCATTGACAGATAAATTTGGTAAATATTTTATATTATTAAATTCTCTTAAAACACAGAGTTTTTGAAATTTCTTTTATAAAATCTAAGCAAAAGGAAGCTACCTACACTCTTAAAAAATCGAGTGGTTTTTCACCACTCGATGAGCGATGGATATTTTAAACTCCAAAATGATTAAAAATGAATCCTTTTGTACTTAACTGGGTAGATAAGTTCTTTTTCAATCACTCCATTCTAGATTCAAGGCAATTTTCACACTTTTTTTTATGTGTTTATGGCACAAAGCAAATATGATGTGCTCTGATTGGATTAAACCATCACGTGGCTCTATGCTTCCGGTTTAGTTTCGTTAAAAATGGAGGAAATTAAAGCTTCATCATTTTGTAAAAGCCATCTATTTCTATTAATATATATATATATATATATATATATATATATATATATATATATATATATATATATATATATATATATATATATATATAATTGGACAAGAAGGAATGCGCGCAGAAACATTACAGTAAGACTTTATTTCTTACATTAATTGAATGACTAAATAAATTCACATTTGTGATTTTTCACAATGATATAAGCTTTCGTTTTCGAAAGTGTGAATGAATGAATTCTATTGACTTCATATTCATGTAATATTTATAATATTTGAAATTACTGATTAATTGATAATATTTAATAATACAAAAATGTGTTTGGAAATTTTATTTTTTTATTCAAATACTTTTTTCTACGAAAATTTAATTTACTGTAAATTTAATGGTAAATTATAATGAATGAATTTTTAATTATTTTACTTTCGAAACTTCGTGAATATGATTATTAATTTACTTCTTGATTTAAATATCCAATGTATATTATAGAAATATTATTTAATATAGTTTATTGCACTGAATTGAAAGTGTGATTAATATCAAAATTTTACCAATGAATAAGAATAAATTTTTTCATAAATAAAATTCGAAGCTTTTTAATTTAAATGTAAATACAATATAAAGCATATAATCTACAGAATATTACTTGACAGTATGTATTGTACTTATTAAATTTTCACTGACAATATGTATTTTATTTATTGAAATTTCACTGACAATTTTTGATTTGATTGTTACTAATTAAAAGCATTCGTTGATAAAACGAAAACAAAATTGTATGTATCGAAATGTTCAATTAATTTGTATATTTTAGGATTTAAAACTAAAAATTTTATCAATGGAAATATAATTTATATTCGTATTTTATGGTTGTCATTGTCATCAGCGAAGAAAAACATAAAAACAAAATTAGCAAAAGTAAATCTGAAACATGGAGCTCTTTTGAAAATGATGAAATGCAATGTAAGGAAGAAATTTCTCATCAGGTATATTCTGTATAATATGTAATCAAAATAAGTTTTATGGAGACTGAGAAAATGTTAACTATTGATATTGCAACAAGTATTAATTTCATTGCGCTTGTAAAATTTATTTAAAAGTTTAAAGTAAAATTCTATGCTTAATGTAAGAATGTGGTAACTTAATTAACTGACATGAAAATTCCAATCAATTTTTTGAGTTTAAATCTCTTTTTAAAGTTTCTGATTTTTAAAGTTTATTTTAAAATAATGAAAGGTAGGATTCATTAAATTATTATTACTTATAAATTAGCTTAATAAATTTTAATAATATTTTTAAATCTATTTTGAATTAAAGTTTTGTTTGTTTTTACTGCTAAAACCAAGTTCTCATTATCTTTATAATAAATTTATAATTCACTTAAGATTTTCTTTTTTTTTAATTAAAAATATTTAATTTGAATTTAATTGTTTAAAAAAAATAAATATCCAGTATTTATAATTCATTTGATCATAAATAGTTTTTACATGTATAATATTATTGAGTTAACACATATGTGTATGTATGTATTTTTCCTTTCATATAAAATGATTACAATTTGAAATGCCTTATGAAATTCCTCGAGAAAAAATATTTGAACTTGTGAAGAAGATGTTTAATATAAAATAGCATTTTGTAATGAAAAATAGACCATCTATTGTTCGATTCTATAATAGAATTTATTTCTCTAAGTATCCAAAATAGGCTGCCTTCAATAAAACATTGGTAGTATAAAACCTGTATATTTTTTACATATTGAAAAACGAATTTAAGAATATTCATGAAAGCACTAAACTTTTATATCAAAATTATTTTCTAAAACGCCACAATGACTTAGGCGCACCAAAATTTACAATCCCTAACATTATGTGTGTATGTCTAGATTTTTAACAGTAGAACATAAAGCATGCTGTGCATGCATTTCCAATTTTTTTTTATTGCAAGTGAATAAGATGTGCTTTAAATTATTTTAATGCCAAAAATATTTAGTTGAAATTTTTCAGAGAAAGGATTTTCTTATATAAAAATTGAAGTAAAATCTCATTATTATTTTAATATTTGTTTAATGATTGCATGAACCAAAAGAAAGTAATTAAAATCTATATTTTACAAAATATGCAATATTGCTTATGTCTTTTATTATATTGTAGTTTTCTATCTTGTATTTTTAAAAATCATTTCACTTGCAATGTATTTGACTATTAGTATATGTGATACAAAAGCATAGCATCAAAAATTTTTTTTGCAATTTGTAAACAAAAATTATTCATTTATATAGTTTCTCCTGTTTTTCAGTTCTATTTGATTGATTCAAAAATACTGTAACATTAAAAATAAATTTATGTATGTATGTATATATTTTTATTTAATGTTTAATAACCCATTTTGTAAATTATGATGGGGGCTATATCTATTTCATAACAAAGAAAAAATCCAAAATTATGTTGTTATTGTTTCATTGTGTATCAAAAATTTATCACATTATTGTAAAAAAATTTAAGAACTAGTAGATAATCATTAATTTACGAACCTCAGTAAGCTTTAATGAATTAATGAGAATGCCTTTTTTAACAAATTACACTTGCTTTAAATTACAATAAAAAGTTCTATTGTAATTTAATATGAATGATTATTCTCTTTATTGCAGATAGATTTGGAATTTGATATCCAGAGGCTGACTGTTTTCTCAGTAAATATCCTGCATTCTATGCTCCTAGAATATTATCATATATTCAAAAACTTGTCCTACAATATGGAATGGATATGTGATAATTCAGAATGATAGTATTTTTTAGGATGAGAATAATTTTAATACAGCATATAATTACGTAGAGATCTGATTCCTTGCAGCTTTATTTTTTTGAAGTATTGTTCATATGAGATTTTGTTATTAAACTTTATAAAGACATTAAAGAGAGAATACAAATATTATAGATATTTTAGTTATTATGTTAATTTTATTCGAATCAGGTGAAGAGGTCTTTAGAAGAAGAACAATGCTCAAAACTTTGCTGTGGTCATAAGCACGACCTGAATATGAAATATTTTTATCTGTGGATAGTGGATTCATTGATGTCGGATATGTGAGATCAATACATTCTTACTATAATCGATTAAGATCTAAATTTTGCAAAATACATGTATTAAAATGCATGTTATCTTTTTTATTCTTATTTTAATAGTATTCTTATTTTTTTATTAAACTGATAATAAAACTGTCAATCTCCAGTATTAATTTGACATCATAAACATAAGAATTTCTGTATACATATTTTTATTTAATTTTTTTCTGTATTAAAAATTGAATAAATATTTTTTGTATAAGCTTGCATTTTATTTTTAATTTCATTCATTGTTTCATTGATATCTAAATATTTAAATAGCCTGTAATAATCTGTAAATATGTCTTTATCCTCCTGTAACTCCAAAAATGCATATTATCAATATTCAAAAATAAATGTACTTATATAAGATATTTATGTATTTTTTAAACTGTGCACAATTTGTTGTACTAATAATGTTTGTAAAAATTAATTTTGTATTTAATGGGCCCATAGCAAACTAAACTGAAAAATAAGTAGTGTGAATATTTTTTCTTGAGAGAGAGAGTGTGTGTGTAAAACACTATAAATAGATATAAATAATGTAATGCACACACATGACTGAACAATTTGCTTGGTAATGAATGTAAAATTTAAAAACCACTATAATTATCCAAATCAATTAAAATGCAATATTTAATTGTACTGTTAAATTATTGAATAAAGAAATGATATCTTTGTAATGTAATTGAAAAAAAAAAAAAAAAAAAACTACATTTCTTAAAATTAAAAATTCAATGACTAATTTCTGCACTAAATTGTCAATATGAAAAAAAAATCAGCAATACTTCTATAAAAGATTGAAATTCACTCTTTATCTATCTAATTTACCCCTTTAAACGATTTGTTGTTACTCCTCTTAAAAGGTGTGGCTTACCCGCATCTTTCAAAAGAATGAATTTCTATCTTAAAGATTGGTTGAGTTTTGTGACAATGAAAGAGTGAAATTTCACTTCTTCTGAGTGAAATCCACTCGATTTTTTAAGAATGTATTTATCATTCATTCAAAATTAAAATATATATACGTATATATTCAATTAAAATTAAGTGTCAACTGTTGGAAAGTATTCTATTTACTAAGAAATTTAAGTCTTTATATTTTTGAACTCGTAATAAAAATATGGTAAATATTTTTTATTCAAAATGGAAGTTTTCAAGTCAAACAATTTCCAATTTCTCTTTCTTGCTTCATATTAATACAATTTACTGTAAATAAAAATTGGATAGTACTTGTATAATACAGCACCGTGAATTTTTATAAGAAAATATTTTAAATGTATTCCAGATGTTTGTTTAAGATGATGTAAAAGTAATCACAGCATGGATAACATATAGCCTGATGTAAAACTACAAATTTTAAACTAGAAAGCCGTAATCAGTTTTAATCATGGCTGAATAAAGTAAGAGGAATATACTTTCTGCATGCGCATCAATCAGTGTAAACCTTTGAGTTTTCCAAATTTTGTACTTTGCAGTAGTTAAAAAAATATGGCGCAATTTATATGAGAATTGTACTATTGTAAATTTTTATATTACAAAGTTCCTAAAATTCCTACAACTGCTTTGAATTGTTTTATAGTAACCATTATTTGAAATTAAATTATGCAATTCACAAGTGTGATATCTTTGAACAGCAAAATTTGATTCAGTGAAGTAAAATATTCTAAATTATATTGCCAGCTATTTTCAAGCCAAATGAAATGGAGGACGTATTTTTGTATCCATACTTGAACTGAATGCTCTGGAACTCCCCTCTCCAGTTGAGATATCTTTTGTAAAATATGAATACACAGCTTCACTCACATTAATAAAAATACTGTGCATGTTTAGAAAACTTAAAGAAGTATCGAGATATTATGGTATCCACAATGCAATAATAAATACTATATAAACATTGACAAGTATTATTGATCATATTGTATTTCGAAATGTAGAAACTTATTCTCGACAACTTGAAAAATTTTTTTAAAAATATAGCCAAATCGATACAAATGCTATTGGTTCTTGGAGCTAAAAAACTGGTTTTAGTTACATTCCGGACATACATTTTAAATACGAATCAACTTTCTCCCTATACTCTACTATCTTAGATATCAAATTATAGGGGCTCCATCCTCATTTTCGTACATTTTAACAAGAAAAAGATATTTTGTACCTTCATTTGATCATTTGAATAATTTAAATTTCATTCATGGCTTTCATACCAAAATAATGTCACAAAAAATTTTGCATCGCACTTTATAGGCTACCATTTCCAGGAAAAATGAATAAAAGAACTCCAAAAAAAAAAAAAAAAAAAAAAAAAAAAAATACATGATTGAAAATTTCGTTTAATTTTAATTAAGATTAAATGCAACTCTATGTGTAATTCAATGTTTTAAGTTCATTTTTGACTTCTGATTTTTTGCAATATATGTCAAATTACTGGGGTTTGAACTTTATTTTTATGTTTTCTTATAAAAAAAATCTCTAATATTCGCCTTTGATAATTTGAGTCTTAAAATTCAATGCACAGCTTCTCTACTTTTTAAAAAAGCGTATAATACAAAGATATATTATGAATTAAGTACTTTTATTTCATGCATGGGATAAATTTAAGATAGTGTATATATTTCAATAAAACATGCTTCATTAATATGAGTTTTAAAGTAAAATCGTATGTTATATTTGAATTCAAGGCGTCATAGTATTTAAATGAAATCAGTTCAAAACAATCACCCATCAAAAAAATAGTTTGCTCATAGGATAGATGTGCAACATGGTAATTTGCTGAAGCAGATCAAAATCGCAATCTTCAAGTCAGGACAAAGATAACACTTCTAAAAAGCATTAAAATGCTATCAAGATTCACACTTAAGATCAACACTGAATCTTAGTTTCTGTATTGACTGTGAAAAAAAATCACGCATTCTCTTCTCCCTTGCCTCAGAACCATTCGATGGTATTAATTCAATAAAATATCAGCGATTTTAAAGATAAGAATCCACAACAGCTAAACACAACCTAATGCTAAGCTTTGATTTATGACGCAACCGATACCAAAATATACGACGTGATAACGATTGCAAAGACAGAAGTTCTTTATTATTTTTTATTTGAATGGAACTCTGGAATACTAAAACGAATCTGTGCGGTAATGAGGCTTCACTTTAACAGTTGGGGGTAGCTCTCGTCATCTAAATCTTCCCAATGCTTAATGGTACAAGCTTTTTCAATTTATATTTTCTCTTTTCTCATCGTTATTCCCTCTTAGCTTTGAAATTTCCCTTCCTGATAAGACTATTTTTTCCTTGGCATTGCAATGTATAATAAAGAGCTGTTGAAAGAAACCTTTCTTTGATGGGTTATAGAGGCTCCATTTTCTTCAAGATTGCTTGAACTTATTATCAGAATTAAATGTATTTAACATAGCTATTTTTAGAAATGTTCGATTAGGAACACTATGCAAAGTCAGAAATGATTTTTTTTCGGTAATTCCTCTAAGTAAGTACTTTGAAGTGAGTAGTACTTTCTCTAAGTGAATAGTACTTTAAAATCTTATAACAGATAAAATGTCTCCTATGCGGTTAAATTGTTTCTCTTTAATATAAATTACATTTTTCAAGAAGATTCTGAAGAACTCCATTTTTCATCAATTTTGAGATTATTTTAATGTTTTAAAAGCTTTAGAAAATTAATGGAAAGCATTGGAACTGATAACATCAAAGAAATTTGAGTGCCTCACATCTTTATTTTTATTATCAAATTAATTCCCCATGAAGCTTCTGCTTAGTAAAAAATTCTTTCAAGTTTATCACGACAAAAACGATAATTTTTTTTTTTTTTTGGAAATACAACCATCGTAGTTATTTTAAATAAATAATAATGATTTGTTTAGTAAAATAATAGCAGGGAAAAAAATTATCTGTCAGAAATTCTGTATATCAATGATTACCGTGAAATTTTTTTTTTGCTTAGTATAAAAATCAGTTATAAATAATTTATTTTAAAATCAAAAAATAAGTTTATAATTTGACAAAAATATAAAATAGCTCTAATATTCATTTACTCTGAACACTACTTTAAGTAGCTGATTTCGTACATTGTTTATCGTATTCTGTAAAAATTTTCCTGTGACTAATGTATTTAGGATTACTTTTCTCTTACTTCAGATTCAAATCCAGCAACTATTAACAAAACAAAAAGATGTTACTTTTTTTATTTCTACACGGATATCTTTTGGAGTCCTTTTAAATAACAGCAGTGTAGCACTGTCTTGTGTATTGCTTAAAATGTTTCCAATTCTCTTTAGAGATAAGATAATCCTCTTCATTATGAAAGATTTCAAATTCAGTTGAAGACACAGTTAAGCATGGAAGAAGGACACTTTATTTTTGCTTTCCGTTGCATTTTAAATAATCATCATGAAGTACTGTTTATTATATAATATAAGAAGTAATTCTATATAGACTAAAAGCTAATCTCAGGTCATCATTGTAGGTCTTAGCCCTATCAGGACCAAGACAGTCCTGATAGGGCTAAGACATACAATGCTCATATTTGTTTTCTTCTTCACTGACCGTGCGATGCTAAGCATAGGACACGGCTAGGTGGTCAGCCTAACTCGAAGCCACTAGTTATAATTCCCGAGCATGCTTGGCATTCAGTTTTATCGACCCACTGAAGGGTGAGTTGACCTTGTTCAACCTTAAGCCTTGGAAGCGCAAACCACATCAACTACACCACCAAGCTCATCTTTATTATGTAACGGAATGAAATTGAACTCTTGGAGAATGAAAGATTTCAAATTAGATTCCAGAGAATGTTCGACAAGAAAATGAAGTTGTAATATTGTTTTCTGAGTGAATATCTATTTCATAGTGTTCTTAATATTTTTATAGTTTTCCTTCCTTACAGTTCTTAAATACTTGCTATAATCTATAGAATCTATTTATTTATATTATTGTATTATATGATTTGTGAATGATAGTACGAGTAACATCATATTTATTGATAAAAACAATAAGCTCTGAATTTCAAAGTATTTAAGCATTGCTTGTAGTTGTATTTTTAATAATTTCGACCTCTAACACAGTTCTCACTTGTTTATAGTTGTTGTTGCTGTTTTGTGCCAACTAGACTGGCAATATGGGATGCACTGCTTCACTTTTACAACTGAGCCCTATTTTGGTGCTGAGTCCGACTTCCTCAGTACACACATGCCACAGGAATCCATTTATAGGGTAGGCAACCATTCACAACCCATCCATACAAAGAAAGAACTAAGACATGATATACAGAGAGAGTAAGTACATCCATGCCAGAACCGCGATTCTAACCCAGGGCTTCCCTATCCGCAGTCAAGCATGCTGACCACTAGACAAATTGGGGGGCACTTGTCTATATTATTGGACCCTTATCTCTTCTAATTAAAATATCATTCTCATTTCTAGTCGTTTAGCAAAGATATATGTTATGTTTTTGTTACCTGTATTCTCATATGCATTTATTGGAGTGGCTGCTTGAAAGGGTTCTAGTGATATGTAAATTTTCTTCATTCTTTTTTTAAAAATGCTCTTCTTGAATGCAATATATTATTGATATTAGAAAAAAATAGTGCATATACTTTCTCAGCTGTTTGTTATCAAGCGAACAATTATTACGTAAGTAAAATATAAAGATTGTTCGAAAATACATCAGAAATCACTTTTCCGAAACCTTATCAAGTGTTAATCTTATGATTATACAAGTGAAATTATACATACAAAATAAAAATGCACTGTTTCAAAAATACTATATATATATATATATATATATATATATATATATATATATATATATATATATATATATATATATATATATATATATATATATATATATATATATATATATATATATATATATATATATATATATATATATATATGTATGTATATATATATATATATATGTATATATATATATGTATGTATATATATATATATATATGTATATATATATATATATATATATATATATATATATATATATATATTTAGAGTGACAATATTATATATTTAATAGTAACTTACACATTATTTATGTTACGAAGTTCTTAGACAACAGTTTAAAGTAGATTACGAACTGCTAAAAATATCTATGCCTGAAGCAGAAATTAAACCTATGAATTCTTGTACTCCAAGACAAAACTTTTACCATTCAGATGCCATCTCGGCAATGCATTTATAACTTATAGCTGCTCATTCATCACGAGAAATAATGTTAGAAATTTATTTTTATCAAGTAATAATCGTAGGCAGAACTTTTCAAATACTTCAAATTTTAGACTTGATTTAAAAAAAGTTTAGATTTTTTTTATTTACGCTTATATAGCCAAATGCATTTGCATTGATTAAATATTTTCTATAAACAAGACAATTTTTTAATTTCTGTTTTTCTGTTTCGCAGTTTTAAATATTTATTTCAACTGAAATTTCAGAAAGTCACATTTTCTTATTCTCATACAGTATTTGCAATTTAAAAAAAATTCAGAATTCCTTAAGATTTCATTTATATTTAAGGAATATATAATCTAGGATTCACCATCATTTAAAAAATAAGAAATATATATATATATATAATTGAAAACTAATTTATAAAATTCCTTTCAAATTCTTTATGGAATAATTTTCCACGTTTATAATATACTTTTCCATTTTCGTATCTAATATGAGATAAAAGATTGTAAATTCCCAATTATTAATTTTATGGATAATTGGAAGTACTGAAAATGGAAAAATAAAACCTGTTCAGCTGTAACTACTAAGATTTAGCCTCATAATTAACACATAAATACTATTAGCTGTAACTACTATTATTACTAAGATTTAGCCTCATAATTAACATATATTAATGATAAATTGTTTGCTCTCTGTGACTATCAACAATTTAAAGACCAATAATTCCTTTCCCTTATGTTTTGTATCTTGCCTCCAAAAGTTTTTAATAAAATTCAGAAAAAAAGTTTAAAAATTATTAATAAGAGAAAATGAATGACATTTATCATACGAAAAAATTGTATTATCTTAAAAGATAAAACAATTACTTCTAAATATATTTACAAAATTTAATCTAGTTTTTCAAAAATTTTAAGGTATTTATTTAATATTAACACAATGTTGAAATAGCTGACAAAATTTATTGTAGTTACATTTACTTTATAAATTATTTGAAATTATAAAATGTATGAAATTTGTTTTAAAATACAATACCTATTAACCAGTAAGAAATATTATAAATATTATTACAGTTTCATACTATGTGGAAATGTGTGAATGTGTAATGTGAAAATGTGAAAATGTGTGAATTCTGCTTCAGGAAAGCAAAAATGATTTTAAAATTCATCTCTATTTAAATTAAAATTAATGTTTGTGTAGCTTCTATGGGTATTGTACTTTAGAGTAAAAAATTGAATAAACAAACAACATTTTTTTATTCTATCAAATATTAAAATTCATAATTTTTAATCTTTTACATTATAACCTCGAAAAGATATCGTCATTTATATTTATTTTTCAATAAATAAAATCATGACTCACAAGTATTTTCTTTAATTCACATCAATTTATTCAAAATTTCGAATTTTTATTTTACAATAAAAATTTTTTTTCATTTCATTTGTTTCAAAAGAATATTGCATTTATCTACAACAAAAACATTTAATTTATCTTTGTTCATATTTGAAACTGTACATCATATTTATGTATCCGAAATCGAGTTTAATAACATTGTAAATTATAATTTGAAAATTTTATTTGCAAAATTAATAGACATTTTATATATATAACATCGTTTAATATATAATTACCATAAAATCCTCATCATAGAATTTATTAAAAATAGGAATACTATTTAAAATAATGTGCATTTTTTTAAAAATAATTTTTCATAAGAATGATTTTGCAAAATCCCATCTCTAGCAAAAATCAATATAATGTTCAATTTAAAACTTCCTCCTGTGTTTTAATGACTCGATTATTTCTATATTTACTATATTTGTAAGTAAATGTATTTATTTTTATCTCTTCTTATTAAAATAACAATCCTTTTGAAATATTTTTAAAATTTATTCTAGAATCCATAGTAGTGATTTTATTAAAAATTTGATTTATACGATTAGGGGGGTAACAATCTAATGTACATTTTGTTTGTAAAATAATATATTAGTTAAACTTATTGCCTTCAAATTTTAGCTTGGTATAAAAATTTTCAAAATTGTGATATTTATATTATTGTTTTTATTGATCATTTTAAAAAATAAATAATTTTTTGATAAAAAATAAACTGATTGAGTTGAAGAAATATTAAGTGACTTTATTGTCATTTGATACATAAAAGAAATTGTTATGGAAGGATGGGTTAAAGATGATAAAAATCTCACTTATTTCATATAATTGTACATAATAACAACTCTAAAACTTATTTTTTATAAACTTAAATACATAATTGATTAATAAAAGCATTACCGAGAAAAGTTTAAAAATATTATTAAAAATATCTGCTTTCAACCAAGTGAATTTGAAAAGAACACAAGTTATTTTAGGAATGAAACCTCTAAAATTTAATATAAAATCTGAAGGACTTTAAATATATTTTTATCAAGATATATAATATGTATGTGTGTGTGGGTATGCGTGGTATGTGCATGTGCGCGCATAACTTTAAATATTGTTTTTCACTGGTATCTCATTATCAAATGATTCCTTTAAGACACATTTGAATACAAGAAAATAAAATACTTGAAAAGGAAAAAGTGCTTCGATTATTAATTCTATCTAAATTAATAGGGGTAAATACTTTTTCAAAATGCGGTATCTCAAAGCAGCTGATAATTGCATTTTAATTAAAATCTCATAATCATTAATCTCTCATAAGTATGAAAATAATTGGTATCTTAACTTTTATTAATTTTGATTTGTTAATTTTTAAATTTACAAATTTTTTTTTCATTCATGAATCATGCTGCAAAACATCCATAAAAATAAAAACTTTTAATTTTTTTTTAAATTAAGAAAACGTTAATGTTTTTTTCATTATTTTTACTATGATTAAATCATAATAGTAATCTCAAAATCGAAACAAAACTCTTGATGCTAAATATTCCCTATGAACAGAAAAATCCCTTTCCTTATTGGCAAAATCCCTTTTCTGCTTCGTCAATAAATTCTTAATCCCCGTCCAATTGTCAGAACAAAATTTTTATAGACTTGAGGCGTCTGGTAGCGCTGTTATGTAACCACAGTGGTGTAGCCTGATGCAGTAAATGGCCCTCTTTACTGAAGATCCCCCTCTTTATTCTCGATATGATAAAAACACAAAAAGTAAAATATAAATGAAATACAAGAGAGACGGTAGCTCACTAGAAAAAGTTTTACGATTTTATCGACCTTGGGTCACTAGACTAACCGAATTTTCTAAGAGTCTTTATTTATTATACAGGATACAAAAGTAGGCATAATATATCCTGATTTTTGGAATGTACCATTTGCAAGCATTATGCCTATTATTACAATTCTTACGTACCTATTTTATGGGAAATTTTGAAACATTTATTCTTATAGGTAACTAATCTGCAGGAGAGAAACATTTTTTAAGATTAATAGTATTTTACGAAAAGTTCTGTTTGTTTGTTTGTCGCTCAACGGTCAGTTTTTGCACACGAGAGCTAATTAGACCGGGACGTACGGCGAAAAATTCTGGGAGTTTTATATACATATCTTTTTCATTATAATTATTTATATTAAGGTTTTTTTAATTTTTTATTTAATTAGTGGTTTAAGATAAATATATCTTTACATTTAATTTACCGTTATTTCACGTAAATTATAATAATTTTTGGAACTTATATAACTGAAAAAAATCATTGGGATAAATTATTTTTTTAATTTTAAGTACAAGAGACTCTTAAAATATGTTTATATATGCTGTGTAATTTAGGAATATATTTTTTGCATCGATGATTTATTAAAATTATTTATACAATTATTTTATTTCAATTTTCAAGTCACTAATAATACTATTTATTGTTATATCCATATAAATGTAATGTAACTTATAATGCTTTTATATTAAATTATCATTTATTTTTCTATAACTCTTGACAAATGAAAAAAAAAAATTCGCAGAGAATTTTAATTTTCAAGAAAAATACTTTAATTCTTAAAATTGTTTAAATGAATGTTGTGAAAACAACATGAATATGTAGTTTCCGGTTACTTTTCTTGAAATATGATATTTATATATTTTTATGGAAGTCAATATTTGCAAATGATTTTATTTCAGAGAATATTTTCTCATTATTATTCAATATTAAGTATTACCTACAGTGTAGTAAAATTAAAATTTAATTTTGAGTTAATTTTATGCATAATATATCTCATTTGTAAATGTGTAATGTAAGTCTTTTTTAAAAAATAAATTATTATGATAAAAATAATTATTATATAAAAATAATTATTAGAATTTATTTTCTTTAAAATTTCAAAATTTAGTGCGACTTTGAATCGAAACCTAAATGTTGTCTTTATGAATCTTCAGTATATTTCTTAATAACCAACTTTTATGTAAGAAAATATTTTTCATGGCAAAGACATGTCTAATGGAAGAAAAGTTTCAAGCACTCACCTTGACAGATGTCTATGTCGAAAATAGAAATCCAGTATTTGTATTCCAATTTTTAACAGGAGCTAAATGCTAGTATCAGTGTTATATTGTAAAAATGTATTCTGTCTGCTGGCCCAGAGTAATCCGTTTTATTAAATATATTTTTTTATCTTTAGTTAAAATTATTTTTTTACGTGTAAAAAGATATAATTTTTAATTGAAATTCTCATTTAACAGTGAAATTCAATAATGATTTTTTTACGGTGCACCAAATATACTTTACTAAATTTTTTAAAAAAAACATCCAAACGTATTTATTATTTATTATTTAAAAAAAACCAAAGCATATTTTTCAAAAAGTATAATTTCATTAATCAGGCATTTATTGGTACCAACTTCAGAAATTTTTCTTGTTTCATTGCATAAAGATAGTTGTTGGTAAATATGTATCTAGCTTATAACACATACAATGAAATGCAAAATAAATTCTAAAAGAAAGTCACTGTATTTAATTTTCAATGAAAGCAATAATTACATGGTTTTAATAATTTGTCACTATCGTAGTTCAAGCCAAAATTGAAACATATATTGAAAGATTAAATTAGGGTACTAGTAATTAAACAATGCGATTACTGCCCAATCTATTACCCTACATTTTTAAGATAATACCTCACACGTGCATAGATTTGAACACCTGCGCGAGCTTTTTCTGCCATTTACTAATCCCCCTAACTCACTCCCTTTAAAGAGGGACAATACATTGTTTTATTACTTCCACATTCTCCTCCGCGTTTTTTTCCTTCACTTCTTTTAGTTTCATTTCAGTTCATTTGTCAAAGAAACAATTTTTTTTATGATTGTTAATAAAACATTCTAAGAATGGCTGGAATCATTGCGTTTATTGAGCTTAAAACAGCTTTTGTATACTCTATTTTGAAGTAAGATTATTTTGAGTACATATTTTACCGTGTTTCAATAATAAAAAAAGGTGAAAAAATTCTAATAAATATTCAGATATCTTTATTCAAATATCTGCAATAATTATAACTCATACTTCATTGTCATTAGTAATTTCTAAGGTAAAATTATTTCCTTAGGAAGAAATTTTCAATTCTTTTAAGAAATCATATTTTCATTTACATACTTAACAAAAGACGAGAGAAATTCCTTGTTTCTTCATAAAGAAGATACATATTTTTCAAATTTCAAAGGTTGGTTGGGCTTATTTAATGGCGCAAGGTCCAAATAAGGACAAACTGCACCTCAAATTTCAAAGATATTATCCAAGAACTTATCTGCTGAAATGTTTCTTTTCCTCTTCTCACTTTCATTAATTGAAGTATATGGATATCACACATTGTTTAATTTGCCCTTAAAGTATATTTTCTTATCTGCTGCTGCTTGGTAGAAAGTAACTTATTTTCTTATGTTAGGAAGGAAATGGATTTAAGTGACGCACATAAAAAAATGTCTTGTTGGTTGAAAGAACCTGCGCAAGTTGAAAATCTCTGGAAAGCAATGAACTTCGGTGGACATGGCATTGGATAGAGTGAAGAGTATCAGCTAAGGTGTAAACTCACCAGTTAATTATTAGTCAAATTATTGAAGCTATTGACTGTTTTAAGGGTCTGTAGTCGTTGAAAATTAAATTAAAAACTTATCGCAATAATCTAATCAATATTTCCTTATTATCTCTATGACAAATCTTGTACTGATATTCATTTATAATCAATCACTAATATTCAAACGACTTTTTCATTCAATAGATTAGATGTTACTAGAGAAACAATGAAACTAGAGAAATAATAGATTTTAGATAAAAAAAAATTAATAAGATAAATTATATTTCAGTTGAAGTAAATAATTAAATTTTCATTTTTCCCATTTTCAGTTAAAACAATTTATGCATTTAAATTATTTCATTCGACTTATTATCTATTTTAAATTTGATTCCAAATAATTATATTTTCACGTGAAAAACCATAAATAACTTTTCCAAGGCCACTATTTCCCAAAATTTCATGAAAACTTTGAAAATAATCGATATATATAATTCTATTGTTTGATATTTTAAATAATGCATGCATGAAAACATAGAGTTTCAAAACTATTATAATATTATTAAACTTTTACGCATTTTAAATTTTAATATAAATTAAAAAAATTAAAATAATATTTAAATAATATATAAGTAATAAATATATTTTCAAAAGGCAAATTTTATAATATTAAGATAACATCATAAAAAAATTTTATAATATATAAATATTTTTTCAAAAGACAAAAAGTAGCGTTGCAAAAGCCGGAAAGCTGAAGATTGTTGTTTATCTTTGAAATTTAACGCATATTAATTTCTGAATTATTTAAAACATATTGATTTCAAAAAATTTTTTATCATTATTAATATTTTATGTTGCTTAAATTTTTTATAAATTAATTAAAACATTTTATGCAAATTCAAGATATTATAAGCCTGCAAATATTTTTTCAAAAGCTCAATTTGAAGTAATTATGCGAACAGCCGAAAAGCGGTAGGCTGTTGTAGATTCTTTGAACATCCAAAGCATATTAATGTCTGGAAAGACTTTCTATAGATTTGATCGATACTGACGTGTCACAAGATAAAAATATAAAAAAGTAATAGTATTCACTGCAATAAGCGTGCTTGCCGAGGAAAAGAAAGTATTAAAAAAATTTCAGTAATGACTGTAATTAAATTTTCTGCATCCTAGAGTACTGGCCTAAAGCATCCTCCCATGGATATACAATGAACTTTACTAAACTTAATCTATCTCGATGAATAATAATGCGTAATGTCAATAATAAAATGCCTACTATTATTTTTTTATTTTTAATTCTAGAGTACTAAGGATATTCCACCTTTTTAGCATGATAAGGGGAGGAAGTGATAACAACACACATAGTTGAGGACCTAGTGGTGTGTCATCGTTGACCCGAAAGTGAGTGGATTTTCGTAGTTCACAAGCAGGAACAAAGCAGACCTCCAGACATAGCATGCCATCCCCAAAGATATCATTTTACAGGGAGGACATTGCGGTCACCACATATTTTACGTGCTCCTGCCACCATTAGTGAACACGATGAATTTTTTGTTTGGTGGGAATTCGAGCTCCCTTTTAACGGGGGCGAACTTCCTAACCAACCAGACCACAGAGATCCATACTACTATTATAAGACATGTACTTAGTAGATGCTATTATAAGGCTTATATTGTTATAACATTTAAGATTTAAAATAAGTTATAATATTTTAATTGAAGCAGTTTTTCTGATTTATATTATATTAAACAACAAAAAAACTATTTAAATTTGAAATTTTAGCAACCACACACATAAACGAAAAAAAAAATGTTTTGATACTTTTTATATATAACTTATTTTTTTTTTAAAAAAAAACATTTAATGATGAATCTAATTTTCATAATAAAACCGGAGGAAAGGGGTTATCGCAAAAAATAAAAAGTAATATCTTTCAGAGTTGCATGTTAGTTCTTTTAGGGCCAAGCAAAAAGGTAACTTTTTCTCAAGTGAGGCACAAGAATTAACGACCCTTTAAGTGTAATTTATTTATTTTTATATGAGTGTGAAGTATGAGCTGAGTAATGTATTCAAACACATGCCAGACGAGTTGTGAAAGAAACATTGTGTCAAGAAAATCCTATTCGTGTCTTACGGTCACAAGAACAGAGCAAGAAAGCGTCAAGGGGACCCAACGCCGCCTTTGAAGTCTTCGTCTCCCGGGTCGTTAAAAGGATAAGTAACGGCTAGTTATTACTTGTACCTTCGAAATGTAACACCTTTTTCTAAGGAAATAGCGGGGAACATTCGTTTTTATGGCGTCCAAAAACTGGTCTAAGCGTGCATCTTCATGTGAAGCTAAGAGACTCCCGCTAAGCTGTTGAGATTAATTAGGCACAAAGGTTGCCGTTAAAAATACGCAGGCTGCGTCTTCTTGGACTATCATATACAAGACTATTTGAATAGTTTTTATTTTATTTTTTCTTTGTATATTTTGATTCATTAGTTTTTAGCAGGCTGATTTTTTTTTTTTGTGACCTAGACCTCTAAGCGTAGTCAAATGTCTTGCAACTTTGAACCATGGTCAAAATCTTAGTTGGAACTTTCTTTCTAATTTTCCTCACCATACCAACGAATTGTTAATGGAACATTTACAATATAACATGCTCTAGCTTTGTTAGAGAGACAGTTTTCACGACAATGTAAGATACTTAACCAGTTATTCTTTTATACAAGAAATACAGTCATTGTTTTAATTATTATAACCATAGCATATCATTTATATCTCTTGCTTCTGACATCTTATACCTGCATGACTAAAACCCACAAAGACAGTCAACTGACACATAATTTTGAATCATGGTTCAAAATTATGTCAGTTGGCTGTATTTAACCAATAACTAAATCAATTTTAAACTGGCACTCTCTTCACAAGTTTCTACATTATTTTAATACATATAAGTTAGACATTATCAAAGATTAGCCGACACAGATTAAGATAGCATGATAGAATTTAGCATATTTATATATCTCTTTTAACAAAAAATTGTATACATAATATTAAAAATAAAATGCAAAATTATGCTATAACCTTTGAAAATCCTTTAATAATGTGATTGGTATCTTACTTTTTTATCATTCACCCACACTCACATTTATAAAAGTACATTATAGTATTATGATCAAAGAAATAATATTCATACTAAAAACATTTATTCTAATAGTTTATGTAAATATTAAAAATATTATTCTTGTCTTATATATTGTGCTTGTTTCTCCTATCTGTTTTTTCTACCTAAAGCTGTAAAATACAACCAATTGCCTTGTGTTTTGTGCTACGATCAAGTGTCGAGAATGACGCGAAAGAAATTTTTTCCCTCAAACTTCTACAGATTAGGAGATATTAATTATAATCTAAAATGTTTCATATGAAAAAAAATAGTACTTTTTTCAACTCAATGGTTTTTGTGCACATTCAGATAGCAAAACCAGTACTTTCGTAACGTGAGAGAAACGACTTTACCATCCCGGTTTGAATCAGATGTTTTTTTTAACAAACATACATGAATAAGAGTAGATCAAAATGTTTTGAATTAGGATAACAGATGGTGAATAATATAAACATTGAAGATATTTCTGATGTGATGCCCATAACATCAAATAACTATCAATCAATTGAATTTTTTTTAAAACATAACTTAAATTTAGAAAGATACATTTTCTTTATAGTGAGAAATATTTTTAAACTACATCTTAGTAAAAGATTATTATTTAAAGAAAAAAATTTTGTGTCCAATTTTTTTTTAAAAAAAATTCAATTCTTTAAAAACATTCTGAAAAATTCTTTTGACTTTAGTTTTTTACTATTTCAATCAAAATTTTTTATAAAGCCACAAAAATTCCCATAAATATTTTCAGCAAATGCATTGTTTTGAAAATAGAGGGTATTTTTTTATGTACATGATACATTTTATCGAAGTAGAGTGATTTTTATCTTCTTAAATTTTATATTTGATTTCAATTGTGAAGAGCAGAAGTTTCCAATACTACCCTGATATTTTTAATTCTTTCCTCAATAAAACAATAGATTTTGATGCTTGTTTGAATCTTTAAAAAAATATAATTTTAAAATTGTGTTAAAGATAAAGTAAAATAATAGCATTAATATATTTTTATCTGTTAAAAATTTATTATATTTTAAAGTTCCATATATATTTAATTAATTAGCTTATTTAGAATAAAAACGAAGACTTAAAAACTTCAAAATTCAAGTTTGACATTTATTGCATTGGTTACAATCAAGATAACATAAAAATATTTCTAAATTTTTAGAATGTGTAACTACTTATATATTTTAGTTCATTCACATCTAATTTTTGATCAAATATTATGCATCATTTTACATGATCCATGTGATAACCGGATATTATAAATTAGTATATTTAATAAACGTGTAAGCCTCATCAATAGCGTCCATAAAAATAATCACTCTAGCCACAGTGAATTCTTGGAAGTTTTCTGGGATTTTTATGAAACATTATGATTTTTTAATCACGATCTATTATAGATTAAATATTTTTCTAAAAAACAACATTTTCTTGTTGTTATCTTCTTGCACAATAGCAAATTGATTATTGGGTTGTTCGGAAAGTCACTTCGTTTTTCCCACCAGGATCAGCTTTTTACTAGTAAAAACCAACCACTTTAAGAATGTGAAATTGTTCTACTACCAGAAAGATGGTAAAAAATATTGGACTAGAATGGACAATATGCAATGTATTGTGATATTTATTCGTTATACGTTTTTTATT
Organism: Latrodectus elegans; assembly: GCA_030067965.1. NCBI lineage: Eukaryota > Metazoa > Arthropoda > Arachnida > Araneae > Theridiidae > Latrodectus > Latrodectus elegans. Next base: position 67,111,339 of record CM057820.1, read on the forward strand.
TTCATGAAAAACGAAATTAATTTCTGAAAAACCCAATATTTGGGCTTATTCTTCCCCAAAGGAGCTAGTTATCGATGTTTGAAATCAAAGTTTGCAATATGAAGGGACGATTGGATGTTGCATTTATATTACTTGCAAGCCCATCTTTTAAAGTTGATGATTGAGAATTTTTCACGTTTCCTGTAGTGTGATACATGAAATTTCATAATCTATATGTTTTTTCGGAAAGCACAATATTATGAATTTTAAATGCTGGATTCTCCATAATGTAATGCCTCAATAATAAGTTTTAAAATGATTTTGTTAAATATTAATTAAATAAATTTTTGTTAACTTGTTTTATTAATATTTTTGTAGTTTTTCTTTTTTAAATTACTATTTTCATTAAATTTTTCCAAACATATTATATTTTTGTTGCAAAATAATAGTTTTACTAATGATTATTTAAAAAAAATAAAGAAAACCAAATAACAATTCTCTAATCAAGAATTCTAAATATTTAAATTGTGGAAAAATTAAGTCAAAATTTAATCTTTTCAGGAATCAATGAATAGACGTTTTAGGAATCAATTATTAATTACAACGTTAATTTTCTAATATTTTGATCGATTTTTTTCTAATAATTAAAAACGTTTTGCATACAATTGTTACATTAGAGAATTATAATACTTTAATTTGATTTTATATTCTAATTAGATCTCGATAAATATTCTGCAGCAATTAGACAATATTTAACATGGTTATTTCTGGAGAATACTTCCTGAATAGACAGAAGTCTTCTAATGAGTCTTGTGCCTTCTTCTTATCTGACCTTTGACCCTCTCTGAAAAATCAGGGTCGTCTTCACGTGTTTTCTTTTCAAAGCTTTCTATTCTTATAAAGTACAGCAACAAAATCGCAGTAAGACATCAAGTAATGTAAGCACTCGAGAGTTATTTTACCACCGTCACTGTAGACTATTAAATCCACAAGTGACAACTTGTTCGGAAAACAACATACAATTTTTTTTTTCTTTTGGTCAATGTAGATCGCATGATTTAACGTACCGTTCAACTAACGTTCAAGGAAAACAGCACATTATATATATTTCACGGGATGCTACATGATGTTTCTTTGAAAAGAGGAAACAAAAATGATTTTACTCTCGTATGTTACGTTTAAAACAACAAGAAATGTTTTCTTTTTTTAATGTAGCAGTTTAGATTGTTGCTTTTTGAACAACTTAGATTGTTGCAGTTTTTGGTTTAATATTTGAGCAATACAACTGATATAATAAAAAAAGCAGTTATTGTGACATTCATTTCATTTCACACATTTGAATTATAGTTTATTATTTACAAAATTTACTTGTAATCTTTTTCCTTTTAAAGTAATTTTAATATTTCATTTTAAATTTTTGATAATTGTTTTTATAATTTCACATATTTCTTTGTGTTTTAATAAGTATTATACTCTTCCTAAAGTCTTCAACTTTAAAAGAATGGTAATATTTTTGAATAGTTTTATTGTTTTTTTATATTTTTTGTGTTTTAAAAGGCAATAATATTTTTTCAGGCGTTTTTAAATACAATCATATAACTTCAATACCTAAAAGAAAAAATCTGCGAACAGTTTATATTTTAAATTCAAACAGGATATTCTATTATTCTACGGAATAAGCAAATGTACAAAAATTGCAGTTTACATGTATTTATATTCTATTATGCATTTTATTTGAAATAAAGAATACAACAGATTTGTTACAATCTTTATTTCAAAAGTAATATTACTGACTTCATTGTATTTTTAGTGAGTGTTCATATATATATATATATATATATATATATATATATATATATATATATATATATATATATATATATATATATATATATATATATAATATATATATATATATATGAGAAAATAGCTATTATACATGAGGTATGCACTCATGCATAATAACTGTGTAATACACAACTTTTATTCTGTTTGATATATAAAACTTGGAGAAAGAAACTGACTTTGTAAAGAAACAATATGGAAAGTAGAGAGAATTTATACGCTGAGAAAATACTTACTCCCTACAATTTAACTGTTGGTAATAATAAAATAAAATGATTATTTCAGTAGTATTAAAAAGAATGAGTATTTATATTTATTAATTGAGTACAGAAGTTATATTTCATTAATTTTTCTTATATTGTTACTATTTTGCCTTTTATGAAATATTCATGGTGTAGTGTACACACGATTTGGTGTATTATATGCTGTTTTAAAAAGTTAAAAAAATCACAAATTTATATAATTATTAAATATTTTAGCATTTAAAAAATGTATTAACTATTTATCAAACTTGTAAGAAAGTAACAAGAGGACTTCACGGAGATTAAACTAAACATCTAAAACATATTTATTTATATTTTCTCTTGATAATACATTAATTATAAATATTTTGATTTCAAAAATGAAACTAAAATATCTATACTTTTACAAGTTAATATTTTTTTTAAATTTGGAGTCCAATTTCTCATTAATTTTCCATAGGATCATAAGAATTCACAAAATAAAATAACAACACATGTTTTGATTTCATTTCTTAACCCTGGTTTTTTTAAAATAGGATGTGGTTGGTAAAATTTAATAGTTTCAGTAAGTAGAAATAAAAAGCTGGAAACTTATGCCACAAAGTTTGTGGCATAAAAAAAATGATGATTAATCTAAAATACACTTATTAAAACGCATTATCATTCATTAGTTGCTTTAGGACTCTCTTTTAGGATTGAAATGTCTCGAGTTCGATTCTAGTCATTTCTAAACATCGGAAGATGAGTGTATTTTTCTTTTCTGTAAATATAACGCTCATTTATATTTGGTTTTTGTACGTCACTTCATACACTTGAGGTGTGATTCAAAATGGATTCCGCTGTTCAAGGTGTCTATATAGTTCAACCCTTTGCTAAAGAAATTTACTAACATAATTTAAAATCATCTATGAACTATTGGAAATAGCCACCCTCAAGGTGTTCAGAGAAATTAGAAATTATTGAACTAAAACCATTTGCTAGCATTGCTGCATTTTGCGATTCTCCTTCGCTATGATAAATAATTACAATCTCCGAAAAGTGCTCAAGAAACACACAAGAGTTAAATTCGATTCTAGATGATGAAGAGATTTAAGTCGTCTTTCCCATTACTTCTTTCATTTGAACACCAGCGATCCGGATGTAATGATTATCAGTTTGTTATCTATTTGCTTCCTGCGAATAAATAATCAGCAACCACCTGTGCGAGAAATGTTAAACGGTTTCCCTTTATGACATGCGTCAAAATACTCTTATCCCAACTTAGAAAAAAATTTGACCAAAAAAAAAAAATCATAAGAGGTATCGTAGCATTAAAAATGAGAAAGAAAGAAAAAAGAATCCTTGAATGAAGTGTGCACCCCTGCCGGGAATGCGTAATTAATCATTTATGATGTTCACCAAGACTTGTAATAAGGGTGCACCAGGGATAATGAACAGTTGTCCGTCGTTGCCTGCACCCCCATACTGTCTTCAACCTCTCTTTTTCCGACCAGGAAGGTCAAGGCCGATGTCTGACTGGAGAGATATGCATTTAGATTTTTATGATCAACACAAATTCCGAGAAGGGGAGATAAAAATAAGAGGAGCCGAAGAAGGTGATAGTGAGAAGGTAAGGAGATAAAAAAAATAATTTGGGATGTCGCGCGGTTGTTTTGAGCTTAAGAAACTATCACTGAGAAAGTTATCTAAGTCCGTCGCTCCCAAGACCATTTTAGGATTTTATCATTTTACAAACGAGGCGTGAACTTGTTTTCGAAAAGAAAACTGTATTGAAAGAAGAAAATACTAATTTCTCTGATATATATATATATATATATATATATATATATATATATATATATATATATATATATATATATATATATATATACTGTAACTGAAATGAAAAATCCCCTCTTTAGTGTAGCGCGTGGTCCTTATGATTAATTAGTTTCTAGAACCAAATTGTAACATTGGAAGATAACCATATTATATTTCGATAAATGTTTTTATTACATATTTCACTATAAATAGCTAAATACAATTTCAGTAATTTATTCGACCGAAAAGGTATCAAATAAAATGCAAATATTGCAATTATTTTGTTTTCTTAACGTCTTTACTTTTACTTTGATTATTTTTATGATACTTTAATATCTTTATGAAAAGAGAAATGATTGCTCAGATAATAATATCAAATTCTTTTTAATACAAATTTGCTCATTCTGAGTGTTAATTAAAAAAAATCTCAGTTGTTTTTCATTAGACTTTCAGTGGTTTAGAGATACTACAAATCTGTGATAGAAGTCATATACATTAAATATCAGTAGTACCTAAAATGAATTTATAAAGATTGCAGAGAATGTTTCAATTAATGATTTTATTGCAACATGTAGTTAAGTGGCTTAAAATCACTAATGTTTTATATGTGTAAGATTTATCCTTTACCATTTGGTATAAGCCGAGATGAATCTAGAGTATTTTTTATTCCGTACGCAAAGGGATAACAAATAAAAAACCAAATTCTAAATTCAAAGAATATTAAAAAAAAAAATAATAAATAAGTAATAAAGAATAAATTTTTAACATTTTGTGAGGAAAAACCGGCAAATTTTTAAGTTTCATACACATTGAATTATATTCACTTATCACTCTGGATAAATTCTAGAAAATCTTCAAACATTCATACTGACTTCTGTTCAAGCAGAAGCAAAACATAAAATTTTCATAGTTAAAAAGTTGCTGGTATTGAATTCACAACCATTTACTTAAGCGGATATGGTACTTCTCCTTTGCCACAATAATTACTAATGGGGATGGTTTTGATTTTGGCACCTTGTTGAGAGTAACTTAAAAGTTAACATTATCCCTGATATGACTTTTTGGTAAGATTTTAATGAGTAATGTGCCGTAATCAGTGTCAAAAGGAGAATTCCCGGAAAAGTCCTAAAAACCACTTTGACAAGTTTGCATACAGAATACTGTTATAAGCAAGGGTGAGTTTTCCAAGTTTCCTCCCTCGAGATACATAAAGGTAACGTTGCTCTTGAAAATGTATTGAGGAAAACAAAACAATTGAAAAGAATTTAAAGCTGCCATAAAATAAATAAATAAAATCTCTTCAACATGTGTTTTCCATACTAATTCAGAAATTACGTCCGTCTTAATTAATCATTTTTTGAAGAAATAACCTTTCTAACTCAGTATGAATACGTAGAAATAATTATTTTTATTCTGCTTCATCACGATGAGTTCGCATTTTTGTAAAAATCTTTCATGAATACAGAATCTAGTTATTTCTGTGCGTGGGTGAAAAAATTCCTCTCGCTTACAAAAGCATTGGCCCGACTTTTGAGCAAAATTGGATTAGCACTTTTCCGCCGCCGCAAATTGATGAAGGTAAAGAAAGCAAAGAAAGATGCTGCGGAGGAATTACCTCAGTTTGCGGAGCGATAACTGACTGTCAGACTGCAAAATGGATGGGGCTCAAATATTATTCCTCCTCTAATAACTCTGGGGCTTAGTATGCGTGTCTGCTACCGGCTGGGGCTTTTCCAAAACAATCAAGTTGAGCTTCGACGTTTCTTGCATCTTAATTGAAATGTGAGATGAGAGAATGGAGGGAATTGTAATTGAAGTGGAGAAGTAACATTGATTTTCTTTGACAATGATATAGTTTAAGTAGAGATCTTTTCAGTCTATTATGCTTCTTTCAATTAATGTTTTGGCTCGTTTCTTTGAAAATGTAAGTAATTACCTTTATGTCTAATCTAAAATTAATTCTATTCTATTGTGCTGACCAAAGTTTCGGGCAAATATTAAAATTTGCTTAATTACTCAGACAATTATAATAGATGATTATTTTATAAGGAGATGACTGATTTTATTTGAAACTTCATATAACTAGATGATGATTAATGAAAGTAGATTAAATTAATTTAAAATAATAAAAATTAAAAATATCTAAAAAATGATAAAAAAAAATTGCTATTAAAAGGAAAATACACTATTCTTTTTATTAAAATCCAAGTTTTCGATAAAGCTAGTTAAAAAATAGAAAATACAGATCTAAGCTCCAAGAAAAATAATAAAATGGATTAATTGAATTTAAGTTTTAGAAAAATTAATTCTGCATCGACGAAAGCACTAAATTAATGTGACATTTTGGGGTACTTTAATTTTGTTCATTTAAGAATAACTAAAAATATGAAGTTATGGTGTTTACATAGTTTACTGTTAATTAAGAATTTAGAAGGAATAACACCAAAAATTTTACATTCATGGTTATTTCAGATACCTTCAAGGGAAAAAACATTTTACTAGATATTAAGAACCAATTTATATTAATGGAATAATATGAATGTTAAATATTTCTCTACTATCGCGAAAATAATATTATATTTATAATTAAGTAAATTATGTTAACAATGATTAAAATTTGCAATAATTTTTTTTATATAAAGTATTATTTATTTGTGAATGTAAAGAAAGACAACAGACTAAGTTGGTAAAAATAGGCTTCCAAAGAAGAAACATTTACTTTTTTCATTGCACTGCATTTCATCCGCTACAGGTGATAAAATTCAATTTTAATGGTACTAAAATTGCTTTAAAAAACTAACCTTCGAATAGATTTTACTGAATGGTAAACAACATATTTTACACGTTAGGGGAAAATATCCATAAAATTCACGGTTAAGATCTAACCGTACTTACAGCACGTGCAGGTTGCGTTTGAGAGTATATTTGTCAATATTTGAGCGACTCGAAAGCATTACACCTCTCGAATTTAATTTCTTTCCAAAAAAGCACGTTTCCTCTTTTATTTTTCCAAGAACAAAAAAAAAAAAAAAAAAAAAAAAAAGAGCAAACAATATTGTTCGCGCTACGAAAGTACAGGAACAAAGTCTAATGAGTCTTTGTTGAAAACATTAAAAAAACTTTGCCTGTTTTCTTCTTCTTCTTCTTTTTTTTTTTTTTGGATTTTTATAGAAACCTTATAGAAAATTCGTGCGTACAGTACGATGAGGGAAATTAGTTACACTTCCGTTCGTCGTGTGGCGCACCGGGATGCTTAGTGTAGTGGCAGGTGTTTCTTACAAGTTGGAATAAAAGTTAAGAGAATGGCAACAATAGGAAATTTTTAGAATTGTGTTGAACTCAGTGGGGCATCTTTTATGAAGGACTTAATGACCGTTGTGGTAACTGCAAACATAGATCCACTGAGAGTTTCGGGGTACTTCTTGGAAATTTGTGTAGAATCCACCTTGAGGACTTTTACCAGCTGCGAAAGAAAATTTATTTATGTACAAAGGAACCTGTTATGACAAGGGGACTGATTATTTCTCTCATACCACCCACTCACTTGTGAGTACATACCTCGGAAAAAAATTGTCAATAAAATGAAAACTTGCATTTAAAGATTTTTTCATGCTCAATATTTATATTTTAGCCACTTCTTATACATGAACAATTTTTGCATATAATATTCCTACAAAAATCGTTTGTGAATTAAGTTATTTACATTAAAATTATGTATGATTTTACTATGCTAATAACGCGCTTTTTCTTCGAAAGTGATTGCATTAAAAACTACAAGCATAGTTTCGGAAAACTGTCACCTACATACAATTTATAATGCAAATCAATGTAAATTTAACAGTTTTAATTTTTTCAATGCCGTGGTTTTGTCATAGAAATAGTATTTTTTTTAATTAAACATTTCTAAAAAATAATAATTTTATTGTGTTTACCATAGTTTTTTCTTCGAAAATAATTATTAGCAGATAATATGAAATAAAAGTATTTTTCTCATTTAATATATATTAGCAATTTTAATTCTTAAATGCAAAATTGTTTTATTAATAAAACAATTTTATGCGCAATAAGTTTTTATTTATGGTATTTATTTATTGCGCACTTCTTTAATGGAAAATACATATTTTTATCAAAGTACTTTCGATTTTTAAAATCATTCCTTAAAAACAATGATCGCTTCTTTCTATTAAACACGATGCCTTGTAAAAAAATGTTATGTATTTGCGATAGTCGTATTAAGTAAAGCTATGAATTTCTATTACGGCTTCTGTAATTTCTTTAATGATTTTGGCTTACAAGTCTGCCACAATGATGGCGATTCTCCTAAATTAGAATATACACACACAAAAACTATTAAAGAATGAAAAAATTTTGTTGTGCTTACCATAATTCTGTTGATTGAAAGCAAATACTGGCAACAAGTATATTTTTATATTTAATATTTGTTCATACTTAATAGCATATTTAAATCTTGTTACATTCAATGTTGCCATTATTATTATTATTTGTTATAAATTTATTAATTTTTTAAAAAATTTAACTTCTCCGTGGGATTTTTTTCAAGAATTTCTTCTAAATGTTTGTATGAAAACCTTATTTTATGTTTATAAAAATTCAACATTTTCTTGCACATTTCTTTGTCATGGAAGTTTTCATTCAAACCATTCAATTAGCCATTGTATCGTTTAAAATAAAAGATTCATTCTAATCCTAAGATCCAATTTGATTTGACCACATCAAGGCATTGCCCAACAACTGAAAGCTGCTGTAAGATATTTGACTACCCACTTTGCATTGTAATCTTGTAATCACACGAGAGGGATTTTTCAGGCAGCAGACCGTATTCAAGAGTCAAAAACAAAAAAACTGGATACTTCTTCTCCAGCACTCAGTGGAACTCCCTACACTAGCGATTAGCCTACATTTGCATGCAGGAATCTAAATTGTGGAACCCACCTCCCATTTTTCGTTAGTGGACTAAAACTTGGACTTTCCCCTAGAGATATACACTGCTTAAGGATCATAACAACAGGAGGAGAAGATATAATCATAATAACTGGAAATTATTAAGCTTGATATCTGAACACAACAGAGATCATGTAAAAAGAGATTAGGCAAGTTAAATTTTATAGAGATTTTTTAATATTAATTTGTCGGTAGAAGTTAAGAGAATAAGGAGTTAGCTCATGTATAAACCTCATCACTACCAAGGAATAAAATTATGAGATCGTCATTGAAATTAGCATTTACTGTGGATAGAAGTAGCTAGAAGAAAGCAATCACAATGTTCTACCCAATCATTATTTTATTAGTATTAAAAAATTTTAATCTTCTGTCTAGATGTTAACGAATTCAATACTTAACCCAACGTAATGTAACCATATTTAAAGGGCTTATGTTAGGGATGAGCATCGGAGAGCACAGTGGAGAGAAAGGTGCCAGTTCGGGCGTTAACCTCATCACTAATTCGTGGTTTAAAGTGTTGAAAAGATTTGTCTGTGTTCGAGTTTAATAGTTTCGGTTGCCAAAAATTTCTTGAAAATGAATGAATACAACCTAACTTAAGCAATACTTTTTTTTAAAATTCAGCTACCGAAATTTATAAAATTTTTGGTCTCTAATGATTTATAACTCCGTGAATAAGGAATATCGTGGCAAATGATAATAAGGAATTTCCTTACTTAAATAAGAAAGATTGATTTTATATATATTTTTGATTATATCTTTGCACAGATATTAAGCAAGAAAAAGATAATAAAATTATGAATCCTGTCTGTGACAAGAAGGCACGGAGCTACTGTATCTCCAAAATGAGAGCTATAGGAAGCCGCGACTCCCCGCAGAGTGGCAAAATAACGCGAACGTTGCGTTTCCAATCAGGACTTGGGTCAGGAGGTTCACACTTACTCAAGTCCCCAGAATCTGATTGTCCCTCAGCCCGGCCATCCCCCTCCAGCAACAAAAACAAGAACAAATCGCTCAGACTTTGAAATAAATGTTCGATGTCAAAGTTCGCCGACTTACCCTAGCCACGGCAGATCGTTATTATTACGGTTAAGGAAACCAAGAATAAAAAAAAAATTTTTTCTAGAAGGTTTTGTTTTTGTTTTGTTTCAAGAGGGCCTAGGAAGTGAGTGTTATGAGTGGTTTCAGAAGGAAAGCGATTTTTCCCCGTCTTTTATTTTTTCATCGTTAGAAAAAAGACATAGGTAAGCAAGAGACACAAGCCAGTTTTTTTTTTTTTTTTTTTACTCCTTGGATTTGATATTAAGACGTATTAAAACTTTATTTCCGAATTTCATTGCAACAAAACATTCTACAAGAGGACTATAATTTTCAACAGATATTTGGATATCATATTTCATAACTGTCTTTTTAAGAAATGCTATGAATATATTCATGAAATATCCTTTCTGAGCTTAAGTAAAGTTTTTGGATTATTACGATTTAAGGATCCATTTTAAGTCTAAGCTCTTAGATAATCTTTCTATCTTCTCTATTTTAGCCATAAATTGATCGTTATTTCCAAAAGATAATAGTTTAACTGACTTAGGTTTGGTTTAGCTTATTGACTCCAAAATGTCATAAAATTTTTTTCCCTTTAAATTCGCAATCAGAACTTCCAAAACGACTTCTTCAAAGATCTGTATCATAATATGGGGAAGGTAGAAAATGCAGAGATAAAACTTTAAAATCTCTCTAGCCCTCATCCGTACATTCGAAAAGTAGAAATGCGACATCTACCTCCCATTGCTCCTCTAAACAAGTTGCTCTCCTCCTGCTGCGATTAAACTTGAAACTCTCACTCTGAAGAAGACGATTTCCAGTTAATTAGGATGGCTTATTTTCTATATTCATTATCAATTAAAACTTTGGCTGTATTTAATGATTCTAACTAATGGAATAATCTACTTCTTTGAAAATCGAAAAAACAAACGTTGTTTGAAAGATCGGTACTATCGTGTGTGGATGTTTGTAGTGGCCTGAACCCATTCTAAACTGTAAAACTTGATTTTACTAGTTTTCTTAAGCAAAATATGATTGTTGAGCCACAAATAAACCAAACTAAATTAAATTACGAACAACATAAATGAAGCTTCGTGCGTTGACCATTAAATATTTTTCGGCAATACGCTTTAGCAATCTTAGCGAAGCGTATCTAAGTAATATTCTTTACAATTCTTAGATATCCTTAGAAAAGTTACATTTAAAACAAATGAAACGTTACAGCATCTCACAAAAATGCCATTCAACAAAATGTGCTTTTATTTTCAAAATTGGTTTGATATTGTTACTTTATTGAAAACTAATATTACTCATGATAATTCAGGATAACTGTCAATAATTTTATAAGATTATTGATAATTATAATTTTGTTATTGTTATAATAAACATTTTATGATATGCTGATACGCTATAGTGAGTTATTTGAAAACTATTGCAGATGATGCCAACATTTAGTAAAGGACTTAAAATGTTAAATCGAAAAAGAAAGTTTTCTAAAACGCCCAGTTTTATTATGAGAATACAATGGTTCCACTACTTTTGTGAAGTAGAAATTTGTGTTGAAAGCAAAGCTCAGTCAACATGGGAATCTTTATTCTAGAGATAAGTTTCTTATCATTAAGCTACGCGATAAATTTATTATTAATTTCATTTAATTATATCAAGATTCAATAATTAAATCGAAATGCTAAGTTGATGTTGTCATACAGAGTTCTATAAATTTATATTGTTATCAATTAAGAGTCATTTGATTCGGTAACAATTTTAATGAATTACTATTTAATTGATTGAGATAGTTTTGTAGATTTTTTGTCACTGTGGTTCTTTTTCACCTGAAATTATTTCTTAAACCGAACCTAGGACTTAAAATAAATTTGGAACTACTATAAGTCTTGATTCAGAGGAAAGTTCGAAACAGCGACATGTTCATTTGAACGACAGTGTGCTAATTATTCATATATCAACTTTTTCTAATATTACATAAGCTACTGATTCATGTTTGGAATGAAAGATCGAGGATAAATCGGCGGAAAACAGAAGTAAAATATGTTATAATCCATACGTTACTTGCGAGATCTCAATCAAGATTAATCAGTAAAAATTAATGTAAAGAGGTAAGTCATTGATACGAACTCTAATTTGCAACGAGTTATCTGCATTATACATATGAGATTTAATTCCTGATTTATTTCAGGGCATTTGTCAATATTTCATCCAAACTAGTTACAAAGTAACTGAATTTCTAGGCATTTCATTGATAAGGAATTGAAAAATTGATTCTAAATTCGATATGGTATCAGCACATAACAGTTTGATAGATTTCTTTTTGCACGTTTGTTTTTTGTACTAATCTTAATCCTTTCAAAGTCTCTAATGGGTGTCATCATTTTTTTACGTTGAAAAATCGGAATTATCTCTAGAATTAATTGAGCATTTTGTCATTGTCATTTTACAATTCTCAGCTACTGCTATCTCGAATGCAAACAGTAGAGCATACCAATTGAAAAGGTCGCCAAATTGGCTGAGTGACAAAGAGTTGAACGGCTGATAAAAGCGTTCACTTTCCCACTGAATCATTTATTTGAATTGAATTTCTGAAAGATAGAAAAGTAAGACGATATCAATTCATTTTGAAAGGATCGACCTTGTTCAAGAATCTTAATCGATATTTCATCGTCACCGATACGACTTTGGTAACTTTTTTCAATCATTTGTCACTTGCTCTTTTCAGATGTCCTCTTCTGCCAGAAGCAGTTTATATTTTATGTTTGTTGATATTTTCCTTGCTTGGTAAAGCATGGTTTATTTTTCAGCACGCTTGAAAATAAGCACGAATCTAGAGCATAAAGATCGCATGTTCTTCATATGTTAGTTTTGAGGGGAGGAGATGAAATCAGATAACATGTGATCAATACTTGTCACGTTTCGTGACTACAAGGTGCGGCAAGCGCTCCATTGCATATAATTCATTATGCTCAAGTTTTGGCTGAGGAAAGATTATAGAGTGAGTCCTTTTGAAGCACAGGAGTGAGAAATTACAGTAATTTGTAAATTGACCACTTAATTCAATCTCCTTGGTTAAAAATAAATAACAATTAAATTCAAGTAATTCTTTTAAAACTCAACTTTTTTCAAGAAAATAAAGAAACTTAAAACATTCACAGAAGAAAGACATTTCCTTTCTACTTACTTTTTTGAATGTTGCAATCACAATTTTTTTAGGTTTTGATTCTGAGTTTGAATTTTATGTTATCTAAATTTAGTTTGCGGTTTGTCGGTCTATGGTCCCCATTTGGCACGAGACATATTTCCACCCTGACCTACTATTTAAAACCAATTTTGAATCACTACTCAAGATATCAATATCTTAGAAGTGACATCCACAAATTGTTGCAATTTAAATGAAGTTGTTGCATTACTAACCATTCAGCTTTCAATTTAACTTTAGTTTTGAATAATTATACACCCTAATTTCAAAATTTTTTATATATGATTAAAAACTCATATTTACTATTCTCCATGATACATTTTTCTATGTAATAATTTTCTTGGTTGGTTGGCTGATTGGGTTTTATGGCGCAAGGTCCAAAATTGGACATGCTGCGCCAGTAATAATTTTTTTACTATTTTGTTAAAATATATAATGCAGAATTCTGATGTTTATATATATATATATATATATATATATATATATATATATATATATATATATGGGGGGAGGAGGGGGTACGTGTGTAATAGTACATATATGTATGTATATTAAACACCCCTTAAATTTATGACAACATAGTAAAAATTTAATTTTAAAAGATCTACTTCATCGCGATATTTTTAATGCAGTGTTTTTCCCATAATTTTACACATTCACTCTTTAGTACTAAGAAACATTCAACTACCCAAATTGTTTTTCAACATCAATGCAATTTTTGATATTAATTTGACATTATTTTTTTAATGAAAACTGTTTTTATAAAATAACCAAATTAAAGCAAATAAGGCTGTACAATTCCTAAAATTGCAAATAACTATTATGTGAAATTCCAGGTTCAGTCATATCCACAAGTATACGAAAGCAAATAATTTTTTTTCTATATATTAATATGTCGCAGTTGGGTTCTTTCACACAACGAAAGAAGCAGTCTAGCTAAAAGCTGTAGTCAGGTATTTGAGCAATTCAACACGAATTGCTTTCCAGGAAATAACTTTATCGATAAATTGGTCATATTTACTTTCAGCAACACAGAAAACTTAAAAGCATACATTTCCACAGATGCTCTTCCAGAAATCAAAAATTCAACATCAATTGCTCTTCCTTCAACTGTAACAGAGATTGAACTCTCAACTTTCCAAACCGGCAAGTATGATCCTACCATTGAGCTACATGAAGCATGAGATTAGGAGATTTAAATACTTTCAAATAGTCAACCGAAAAGCTGGAAGCTTTTGCAAAATTTCTTTAAAAATCCAAAACATATCAATTTTTCGGAATAAATTTTCATAGATAATCGACAATATTTATAGGTCGCAAGGAAGAATCCTGAAAAACTCCCAAACATACACTAAATAGACGTCCATGCAGAAGCTCATCGTTGTTCTTCGATATTTCAACAGTGGCTAAGTTCAAAAGGTAAGATCTTGTGTGTTTGAAAGACTCTTCTTCATGCGGTGCATTAAGAATCTTTCTTCGTAAAAATATACTTTGTGCAATCTTATGTGCAACCTTTAAATATTAAGAAAATATTTTAAGAAGGGAACACATAAATCACTGAGAATATCCAAATATGCCTTACAACTGATTAAAATTGTTAAAACATCGAGTTAAGGTAAACAAGAAATCAAATGAATGAAGCTTTTCTCGACTTGATCAAGAGATTCTACAGCTTGAATTCCATATCCATTGCTGAAAAACAATTTATGACTGCAAAGTTGTTTCCTTATATAAATGCTTTCCTTCTAATTGCTTCTAAAAGCTGGTCTTTCAAGTGGAAGCTTTGGAATTTTCTGATTATTGAGAAATGTAAGTATGATGTGCAACTAAAATTTTATTCTATGAAATATCTACCATTAAAACTTTACGTTTTGAAAATTAAAATTTAAAATAAAATCTATTGTTCCTTTGCCTATTTGTAAAGCAAGAAATTAATTTCAAAATTACTTAATTATAGTTGATTCGACAGTGCTCTCTGTCATTATATTCGAATCATGTAATATGTATTGTAAAATATTTTCTTTATCTAAATATTTTTTTAGTAAGGTTTATAAGTTTAAACATAACTAATGATTGAAAAGATTAACCATTAATTATCGGCATACCATATATGATTCATAATTATTTAAAAATATGTTATTAAAAAAATAATGCGTAATTAGAAAAAAATTAGAAAAAAAAACAATTGAAATAGACGTTAATCTTATTTTTTTTAAATTTCAATTACTCAGAGTACTCTGTTACTACAGATTTCTACATTGTACACACATTACACACACATACATAGGTACATATATATATATATATATTATATTATATATATATTATATACATATATATATATTATATTATATATATATTATATACATATATATATATTATATATATATATTATATATTATATATATATATATATATATGTATATATATATATATATGTTGTCAAATCGTATGTAATATATGTCAAATATCAATAATATATATTTCTTTCAACATAAAAGAAAATTTTTTCAAAGTAAGCCGTTCTTTTACACTTTTGATGTAGGTGAACAACCGAGGTTGAGTAATATGTAGGTGTAATTAGAAAAAATATTAAAGAAAAAAAACTTCAAGGAAAGGGTAGGAGAAGAAAGAAAAATATTTCTGACATATAAGATGGATTGTTTATTCCTGCCTTCAAACTCTTTGCAAAGAAGGGGTGGCCCAGCCGAAAAAAATACAGTTAAGACAAAAGCTGCACTCCACACCTACCTTCATCGAAATTTCCTTCCAGCAATTAATAAAGAAGCACTCTCTTCAGAATGATGGTGTCTCAATTAATTCCCACTTTTCAGAAAGATGGGGACGGGCCCTAATCCCCACATTTGAGAATGTACAGAGTAATGGGCTTTCCCTTGAAGAGTTTCATAACTGCTAATAGAAACTTTAAGGACTAATTACAACTTTCATAAAATGCTAGAATTGTTTATCTTATGTGGCTCACAAAATTATATAATATATTATCTTGTTACTGCCCCAGTACTCTCTTAAGTACTAGTTTTATGTATTACTATTTCCACAAAATGAAAAATAATATGTATATATATATTTGTATATGTATTGTTTGAATTTTGTTAAATATTATTTATACTTTCATCCTTAAATATTTTTATATTATTATTTTTTCAATTAATTTCTTTTCATCAAACATTTGAAAAATTTAGTATTTTTAAATTAAGTTATTCAAAAAAAGAATTTTAAGAAGCAATTTCTATAAAATGGCTTTTATAATTAATGTATTTTTATAAAAGGTACAAGCATTATTTTCCTTTCATAACATAACATAAACATTGATTCGGTACAACATTAGTTAGATCTGTTCAACTGTTTTTAGACTACTGTTATGAAGTTAAACAATATTGTTATGATATAATACATGAATATGTAGTGTAATTTAGGAAATGATTTCTATTCAAAAAGTATCTGTTCCATGTATAAAAGATTATCTTTACAAAAAAAATCATTGAAGAATTTAAAGCTGGAATATGGAAATTAGCTGAAACTGAAATTTGTGTGTCACGAATTTCAGTTCTTACGACACAATACCCAATTACTCTTAAAATGACAACATTGACTTAAACAAGGTATTACAATTGAGAATCATTAAACGGCTAAAAAGCTGGACAATCATAAGCACTTATCGTTTATTAGCTACAAATATCACAAAGGGCAATAGCTGTAGTTATCTGATATTATTTCTTGGACTAAGGCCGCAGTGGCCAGGTTGGTTAAGGCTTTGTTCTTATTATCTGATGGTAGTGAGTACGAATCCCTGATTAACCCAACTTAAAATCCGTCGTGTTTACTAAAAGTGGCAGGGGCGCGTTAAAACAGCGCAAAGTCCCAGTGTCCTCCAAGTGAAAAGTAACTCTTAGGGTGGCAGGTCAAGTATGGAGGGTCTTCTGCTTGGTCCTTGCTTCAAACTCCCGAAAATTCCACCCGACTTTTTCTTTACAACTGGTAGAGCTCAACTCAGGCCTAGGTACAGGGAAGCATTCTGATGCAACATCAACAACTATTACTGGGACTGGACAATGTCAACACAGAGTTACAATATTTTTACTTGCTCCATAAATCTTTAGAGCTTAAAATGCAGGACATCTTACTGATTTGACTGAGGGATATCTTTCGCAAAACATTCTTCTGGAACAAAAGTACCTATATAAACTGTATAGGCGTCTATTTGAAAAGACTTTAATGCTTAGCAACCAGTAACGCGTGTTCTTCTCACGCAATCGTTCAATAAAGTCTTTGGAAACCAATCACTCTTGGGTAAATCAAATTTGGCATCAAGTCTTTTTCAATAACGACTCAATATTCAGCACAAGTTATTCCCTTCAAGTTTTCATGTGAGGAGTATCTGGAGGTGTCTGTTATTCTACAAACATCAGAGAAAGCAATCGCTTTGCTCACGTTTCATATTTATGAGGAGAGTCACATTTTATAAGCGTACATCCACTGCATAACTTCTGCATGAAATGCTATAGAAATGATACTCCTTAGCTTTAGATTTGACTTTTTTCGAGTATAGCTAAGAGAGACATTCATTTTTATGAATGATTTCGCCCTACTACAAAAATTAAAATTTATTGCCCATTATCTGATAAAAATAGTTATTTATCGAATAATGTGGCTAGCAAGAATTTCAAAAATAAAACCTTAATGACAAATAGCATTTGTGCAATGCTTTAACAAGAATCCTTGAATGATGATAACTGCCTTTCAAACCTCTGAAACTGTCAAAATCGGAGAGTTGAGGAATTGCATCATCAATTTGCTTGCTTTGATATCATTCATAAATGTATTTTTAAAGAAAAAAAATAATAACTCGAAACAAATTTAAATGAAAAGCAGTTACATTAAAAAATTTATCCGAATTATGATGTTGATTTCTCAATAACATAATTTAATTTTTATAATATAATTTTACTATTAGATTTCAAAATGTTATTATTGAAAACAAACTAATGCAACAAATGGAAAAATTGTAAAAACAGTTATCCAAACACGTATTATTTACCAGTAATTCAGAAATAAATGAAGAAACTGCAGAACAGTATAAATAATAAAGTAATGAAAGTGGACTAAATAATCATTTAGACTTTAGAAACTCTAAGCCTTCTTCCTCAGAAATCATCAATTATCAAACTGCAAGAGTAAATGCAGGTTCCAACTTCAAAGTAACTCTCAAGCTCAGTCCGATCTGTTACCTGATTGATACTGGGGAGAAAAATTCGTATTATGTACTCAGTATTTATTAATGTTGCGTACCATTAGGAGGGATTATCATAAAGCCCTTAAATATATGATACAAATAACTTTTCTGCAACGTTCACACTATGATATCAAATCCTGCACCCGGGCAGTTCTTGCACTGCTCCTGATTGACATAAACTCAATGTTGTAGGCTCTAATCCTTCCTTTTTACCGAGTATTTTTGAGGACTACTCAAGGCACTTCGTAGGAGTGTTTTAAATCTAATTTTATATTTATGTTATGCTTTATATATATTATATTGTATACTAATAAGATATTTATATATTAGTTAAAAAATGCACACAACATAACACATCACATTTTATTCAAAATAGTTTTTATTTTTGCCATAACCGCACCTTAATTTTACACATACATTTATAAATATGTACACTTGATACATACAATAAAATATAAAAAATAGGTATTGGCCTTTCTTCGCATAAAACGACAGAAGATTTAAGTAATTCTATATTTACACAAGTGTCTATACACACATATTTACAATGGAATGTTTATGATTTTAAAAAAAAGTAAGATTCTTTTTGCTCAGTAAAAGAGAGCTTAGATTGATTGAATAATATATATTTTGATTAAGAGTTAATGTTTTTAAATGGAATGTGCTTCTGAGCATAAAATCTGCTTTTAACGCAATAAAAATTAAAAAGTTACACAATAATGATAAACGAAATAATTCATGAATAAAGCAAGAAAAAATAATTAAAACCCAAAACAAAAAAAGAAACACAATTAATCACTTTTCATATTCTTATTAATGTCTGAAATAGTAATCTGAATGTTGAATGTAATAACAAATATGTTGGATTAATCATTATAGAAATATATTTCATAACTATAAAGTTTCAAATAATGTAAGTTTTAGAAGGATCATAAGTTTACATTTAAAAAGAGAATAGAATAAGAACACTGTCTACTTACTCTATTGCTTTTAAGCTCATTAGCAGAGATCGTATATTTGAGGAAATAAGTTTGACTTATTTCCTCAATTTATTTTATAAGCATTAAAAATCAAAAAAATAGTTATCATAAAAATATATGATAATTCTTGATATTGATACATAGTTTAATTGTATGGTATGAAGTAAATTACACAATAACAGAGAAAACAGATTAACACATTATTTTTCATAAACCTAAGACAGATTCAGAAATTTATATCAGAGAATAGAGATTTGCAGATACGTAATGTGAATAAATATATTTTGCCTAAACCCTATGTTCTAGAATCTAGAAAAAAATTTCAAACTTAAAAAGTAAATGGAAGAAGATCATAGAGTCTTTTATATTATATTTAAACACTTCGGAAGCGACGGAATTTTCTTGAGAATAAGTGAATTTTATTTTATATTCTATAGATTAAAATACATGAAAATGATAAAAGTATTAATTCCTAAAAACTCAAGACAAAAACTAGACTAAAAACTCAAGACGAAATAGATTTATGCAATTTAAATATTTTTTCTTCGTAAATTTATAATTAATTGAAAAATTCTTATTTGGGAAAAGAATATGTCAGGAAGACAGATTGTAAAAATAAATTTAAAATTATATATTACTGCTGTAGAATTTAAAATTAACTATAAAATGTAATTTCATTGATTAAAAGAATCTAAAAGTCTTATGAAGACACTGGAAAATATGGGAAGCTTAATTTATGCATATTCTTAAAAGGAAATTTGAAAAATAATAAATCTGATATAAAAAGATTTACTTTGGTTTTTAAGTTTTTTTTTTTCAACATACAGTTAAATCATTAGAAAACATTGATTAATGTTTTCTTACAATCTCTTAAAAAGAAAATATTGATTAAAATAATAACCTTAACATTGATTAAATTGCTGTTTTTGTATGATTTCTTTTATTTAAGACGCAAAAACAATTTTTTAAGATATGAAGGCATAAATTTTATACAAAAATAGTGTACAATTTTTTTTTCAAAAAGCTCATTTTAGAATGTTAAATTAATAGCATGATATTTTAAAAATTCTATTTGTAAAAATTTGTCAGTTTTCTTATTTTCTTATTTTTAAGTATATAGTTTAAAAAATCACTAATTGGTCACTTATGCATAAATTTGTTTTAAAAGAAATATGTCTATTTTTATGTATTTAAAATACATATAAAATAACAACTAAAATATCCTATAAAATATTCTAAAATAAATACCCTATTAAATTGTACATGAATTTCATGCAGTATTTAACGAAAAAATGTATCTGAAAGTAAATAGGAAGAATTTCTAAAAACAAATGCTTTAATAACAAACAAATGAAAACCGAAATTTTTGCAAAATGTACAGTTTTAAAAATTCAATATGTAAAAAATTAAGTTAAAAACAATAATAAAGTTTTTCATTAGTGGCTCAATGTTTCAAACACATTTTTGTTCAATGACTAAAGTTGCGTGGGAATAGAAAGCTGTTTTTTTGTGTGTGTATCAGCACCATCTTTTAATTCTTGATCCCCATTTCACCTAGAAAAAAAAAATATTATTGGTAAATTAGAATTTTCACAATGATACTTATGAAATATGTAATTGATCTGCTTTCAAAATAGAAATACATTACATAGTATAATATAATATTGATTACTGAATACATCTCAAATTCTTTTTCATTAAAAAAAATGTAAGGGTGAAAGACAATGAATCCAAATATTTTGAACTTTAATTTAAGAATAATGAAACATTGTATTGTAGTTAAACTCGATTAAAACACATCTAGAGTCCATAGTTGTTGTTAATTTTTGCTAGTATTAAAATTTTTACCATCATACTCTTTCTTTACAAAATTGAATTTATCTCCACCGAATGACGTTAGTACGTCCTTAATTAAATACCGATGCTAGATATAAGATTAAATAAAACTTACATACTAAAATTAAAATAAATAATATACTAATTAGTATATTCATTTCAAGACGAAAAACTTTTTATGATGCTATGTATATAGATTTTCTTAATCTCGAAAGGAATTTTAAAACACAGTGGGGTTTCATTCAGGGAGTACTTCTGCTAAAGAGGGATAGAGTTGCGGTGTGAACCGAAGCCTCTGCCTCTCCCACCTTGCCCAATTGAATCCTCTAATTTTAATGTGTGCCTAGATCTATCCGAGAGAATTTTCAAAAAAGTCACAGATACGGAGATCCTGAGGGTTCTCGCCTATGACACCATAAGTACTCATTATCCTGTGCCAGACTGTCTGAGAATTTATACTGTCTGAGAATTTATACTCCCGGTTGCGGGAAGGATCCAACGCTGGAGCAGGGATCTATTGTCCCCTTTCTTCAATTGCAAATCCAGCTGGCACATTTGCATCCGCATTTGATGGGGAAATGCTTGCGACCAGGATTGCTCTTTCTCAGTTGAATTGCCATCTTAATGGGTTTTCCAAGGCAGTTTTACTTAGTGACTCCCGGGCTACATTGCAATCCTTGATGCCTACTTCCAATTCTGTATCCTCTGTTGTCCATGAATGCTGGAGCCTACTTCAGAGTTTGTCTTCCAATGAGAAAGACATTGTTTTTCAATGGATCCCCGGACACTGTGGAATCCATGGCAATGAAATTGCCGATGCACTGGCAAAGAGGGGAGCCATGACTTTACAAACATCTTTTTCTAGTGTATCTTTTTGCATACTAAAACGTCTAATTAAAAATATATTGTCAGAAAGATAAAAAAAGATTCTCGAATCTCGATCAGAGCAAAAGTCTCTTGGAAAGATAGACTTTCTTCAGTCTCAAAATGGCCCAGACATAAAATGGTGGCTGAGTTTAGGCTCACCACCGGTCATGACTGCCTTCTTAAGCACTTGTACCGTCTTCGTATAGTTTCAAGTCCTATCTGCAACCTCTGTAATCTGGGACAGGACATGGGTCGTGACCATCTACTCCATTGTAAGGCGTTATCGAAACGCTCAATTGCGGACTGCTACTGAGGGGCTTTTTAGACATATAGACTATTGTTGCAGCTGTTTTATTTTTCATTTTTCTCGTTATCTGTATTTTTGCTGTAATTGTCTTTTTATCTGTGCCATTGGAAATATACAATATATATATATATATATATATATATATATATATATATAGTATATATATATATATATATATATATATATATATATATATATATATATATATATATATATATATATATATTTCTATAGTATATTTCTTTAAAAAAGAATTTCTTTAGGAAAATATGAAAGCTATTCACTCTAAGAAGGAAATCTCTCTGGTAGACTTTTAATCACTTTATTAGAAATATATGCGAAATCCAGAAAAGCATCATCCGTTTCTCGTTGTTCAAAAAAGGCAACTGAGCTTGTGAATTTGCACTCAGAAAAATGTGGATACTTATAGACGGTGAAAATTTAGTCAATTTATGACAAAATATCGATGGTTAAAAATACGTAGTACGAACTTCTTTTACTAATGAATAATAAGAATAAGTCTTCATTTGAAAAAATATTAGAATTGCGTAATTTTTTAAATATTTTACCTAAAATAACTTAGGAATTTATTCAGACTGATTTCTGGTTACTAAAAATATATTTTCAATTATAATATGCTTGCATTAGGAAATCTGATAGAAATTTTGCTAAAAAAATGCATTTGATTTAGTAAGATGATATTGTGCAAATTTTTAAATTATTGTGCAATGAGATTTTAAAAATCATAGAATTGTTTTTATAAACAAAGCGAAGAATTCTGCTCTGATAATAACTACACTGTATTAAAGTTGGCGTAGTGGTTTCGCTTCATGTTTGCAAGACACATATCGAGGTTCGATTCTCTAGGCAAGGTCGAATCAGCCTTTCATCCCTTCAGTTGGTCAATACAACTGAGTTTCAAGCATGCTTGGGAACTAAACCCTAGGGTTTTGTATTAGGCTGACCACCAAACAAGGACATATTCTTTTCACCACAGGGTCCTCTGTCAAGAAAACCAATACAATCTAAAAAGGAGCTGTTATGCCACACTGAGTAGAAAAAGATATATTCGCTAATAAAGATTTATTTAATCACAAATATATAAATCTTAATATTTTTACTATAAAAACAATAACTGCAGAATGATAGTCTTTTAGAGTTATCATTTAAAGCATTTAAATTTCGTAAAATCTTTAAAAGATTCCTAAATTTGAAATAGTTTGTGCATCCTGTGTATTTAATATCAATCATAAAATAATATAATCTTCATAAGCTCGAATTTTAAGCTTTAATCTGAATTAATAAACTCAAAAATAATGTAAAAAATCATAAGGATGTAAGTTTAAAAAATACGCTATAAAGTCTATCAAAAACGATACCAATAAAATTTACATATAATCGAATATACATATGGCTCATTTATTTCTAAAATATTTTTATTTGAAGACTAAAAGATTTTTTATTTAGAAGTGTCAACTGAAATAAATTATCTAAAATTTATATACGAACATTAGAGATTCGGTTGTCTAATGAGATAAGGCATCTTATCTTGATCACAAGGTACGTGTTTTGGTATTTGATTTATTGGGAGACAGTTAACCTTATACATTCATAAAGTCACTGATTGGTCTTGAAATCTAAGGTGGATGTTGCCAGCGCAAGGGACAACTCCATCAATCGTCGGCTATAAGTAATTTCAATGAGTACTTTTGTGTGAGTAAAACCCCAATATAATGCCATTTAAGTTTACAAGGCCTTTCTCATATTGGTAATTTTTTAATTGTGTTAATTAAGAAATTAAGGTTTAGAAGTTAGAATTAGGGCTATCGAGCCTCATAGTATTTAACTAAATTCAAAGGTTAAAAGATTTAAAATGATTTATCTAAATTTAGAGAAAGTGTTACTTCATTTATTTATAATGAATTGTTGAAATCGGTTTTCAGTTCAATCAACTGATCGAATTGTTAAAATTAACGCGGAATAAGCAGTTTATTCCATATTACTTTTAAAACCATAAATAGAAAAGTATTTTTATGTTTTTTAAATCTAAAAAAATTTTTTTTGTAATTAAAATAATTTTGTCGAAATTTAATCGCATACGTATAAAATTACTATCATTCTTTAAATACCAAATTAGTAAAATTGTAGAAAATAAATTGCTGACTCCACTTTTCATAGTTTTTACATCTTATTCTTCAATTCATTTTACCTGCAATATTCTATTTCAGTTGCATTTTTTCAAATTTTCGAATATGAAAATATTTTTCAGTTTCGAAAAGTAAAAAGTAGAATACTATATGTAAAACAAAACTTTCTTTATTTTTTTGTAATCATACCATTAAAAATAAAATAGAATAACAGTTAACTGTATGTTTCATACAATAATGCATATGATACTCCAATTTTTGAGTTTTCAAGTCTCGAGAGACATTTTAGAGAAGATATAAGACTCGAATGTCATAAATAAACCTAACAAACTCAAAATTATTTTTTAATTATCAGTTGGTGAAGTATGCAATAAGCAATTTATTTCTTATCAATCTTTAATTTATAAGCTGAACAGTTTACTTCAGTAACAGTTTTTGTGTTTTTCAATCCAGAAATTTTTCTCAGATTTTATAATTAAAAAATACGAGTGTTTTGCAATATCATAACCCAGGAAAATTTAAAATTGTTTTGCTTTAAACTATAGTAAACTTATCGTTACTTAGAATTATTGATTATTATTTTATTTACTATGATAAGATTAATAAAATAATGTAAATTGTTATTCTATTTCACATAGTTAATCCCTTTGAGTGCTAAATTTTATTTTACCAAGAGAGTAGCTGATTTCAATAACATTTTTTAAGTTTCCAAATCTAAAGATTCCATAGATGGAACAATGAGAAAAACTCGAGTGTTTGTTTAAATCTAATGAATTATATAGTTTTTTCCTTTGCCATTATGTTGATATATATATACACTCAGAGATAAAAAATATTCGATTTTCAACTAAACCTAAAATTTTTTTCATTATTTTATTAGTTTAATCAAACTGTTAAAAAGTAACATGAAATAAATTATGTAAAATTTCAAAAAATGAACAAAAAGTTTAAAAAATGTAGACTTTATGTTTTCCCGGAACTTTTAGTTACTGAAACCTTTGAATCAACATTTGAAATGAGTTAAATTCTTAAAACTGAATCAATTGTTTTTAATTAATTTTCTTAATAAATTAAATTTATAATAGCTTAATTTATTTTTAGACAGAAGCATGTAATAATAGTTAGAAACGATAATGAATGTAATCGGTAAAAAATGCGTGCATAAATTTCAATCTAGTTGCTGATAATCAGCCACTTCTACAAATGTTAACCTTGCGAAGAATGAGATGGAAACAAATAAATAAATAAAAATAAATAAATAGCGTCAACCAATCGAATCTTTTTTTTTTTTTTTTTTTGGTAACGCCACCTAGAAAATTCGCTTTTCTTTATCATTATTTTTTTTCCTTTCATGGCTCTAAATTAGAAAGAAATGCTGGCCTTTTGTGATGGTAAAAAAATGGATCTTTACTGCATTGTCCTAACATCCTTTCGCTAAACGGAAATGGTTCTCTGTCACTATCCCCAGAGCTTTTATATTTCCTCTTCTCACTCACTTTCCACCGAGCACGTCTGCATGCTCATGCCGAGCACTTTTACTTGCAGGAAATATGACTTTGGCCCCACAAAAGATTTGATAATCATCTCGTAAATTCAACGAAAAGGCAACAAAAAGAGTTTACATAAATATTTATGTAATTCTACCTTGACCGTATATCTTTATAAGAATGCTCAAGACTGTATATTCAAGTGCGCTGCTTTTTATAGTTTGTAATACGATTTTCAATATAAACATATTAAATATGTTCTGCTTATATATTTTTAACAATTTTATAAATGTTTAATTGTTGACTCATTTAGGCATGGTATTTTGGTGTATTTTTTACACTTCTAGCAGATGAACACTAATCAGGATTTGTGACTTGAAAGGGATATCAAGTTAATGCAAATAACTAAATAAGTTAAAACAAAATTCTATCAGACTTATTATATACATTAAAATTTACTTAAATTCTAAGAATCTTAGAGATTTAATATTTTTCTATTTTTTATTTGAGAATAAAAAATACAAAATTATAAAGATTTCTTCAATTAAAAATAAAAGCTTAAAACTTTATATACTATATACATATATAAAAGAAATATTTTAACGAAAGGGTATTGACTCTATGCATACCAGGATTTAATTGAAAAATTTATATTTAAAGATTTTGGTTTCACCTGTTTTATTTATAACTTTCTTATTCGGGTTTTTATTTAAGCAATATAATAATATTTAAAAAAAATAGTCTAATATAAAAGCATTATTCAGCATTTCAATATGTTTTAGAGAAAAAGTATACTTAAAGACGCTACATATGCTTATGATCTTATAGTAATTAGTATAAAAAATTTTTAAAAATGCATTCTTGTAATGATAATCTATGCAATTTTTGTTACAGATATATAGAAGTATTTGTCATTGATTGAGCGATCATTGACTAAATTCTCATGGAAAATTTAAGAAATTACTAAATTTACATTCTATAACCAGTCACATTGCAAATTAAAGTTTAAATTGATTCAACATTAATTAAATTTTATTGAATTAATATTATTAATAATAAATAAATTAAAATATATATTGTTAAATTATTTTTTCTAAGAAATTTTAGTTTGATTTAGATGCTTATGGACACTTAGAAGAGAATACTTTACCACTTAAGGGAAATATTACAATGATTTAGATTAACATTCAGTAGCTAATTATCACATATTAAAAATTACATTGCATTTATTAAATTAAAGGAAACTGCAATTGTAAAGAATAAAAAAATTCATCTTAATTACTTTAATTTTTCTAAGAATATCAGCAATTATAATTCAAATATTAATGACTTAAATTGACATTTGAATTTAAGTCCTATGCTAATTAGAAAACTTTTTCAGAATATTAATTTCCCATTTTATAGTTTTTAAATGCAAATGAAAGAATTAATATTGTAGTTCAAATTTACTAAAACATAGTTTTTTGAAGAAAATCATGTGTTAAATAAACTGTTTTATTTTTTTTAAAAAAAGATTAACATTTGAATTAAAATTCTTATTAATTCTTAGATAAAAATATTTTAGAATACAATAACAATATTCAGGTAGAGCTTTAATAAAACTATCAAAATAACATTTCATATATAATTTGTAAAGCTCACTGAAAATTGCTAGATTTTTTTAAAACTGTTGCTAAAAAGAAAATTATTAAATTATTTGCGTAGTGCTAGATATTTATAACTTTTAGTTCCTCTATTTTTCTTCAAACAATTTAATTAGAATTTAAAAATTATATGGTTTTAGTAAATTGTTTGCATAAAATATTTTAGTATTTATTATTTAAGTTCACAAATAATTATCATAATCATAATTAATTACTAACCTATTATCAGTCTAAATATATAATTTAAATAATTACTTACTATTACATAAAAATTAATAGATGAATGATTATTTTTCTATTATATAAGTTGATCACATTAACATAGTGTAAACTAGGTGTACTCTTTTTCCCATATTTCAAAAGTTCATGCATACCGTATTCCACTTTCAGTACGGATATTTCATAGTGGTTCAGAATCGAACTCGAAATTGAATGATCAAGTTACTAATTATTTGCAAAAAAGGATGATTAAGTGACATGAAAATTAGTAGAAATATTACCAGAGCAAATAACAAGATGTAACAAAATCCATAAAATTTGTATAGATTAATAGTATAATCTCACACTTTAACTGAAATTATATTTTATTTGATTATAAATTTTAACGTTAGTTACTAGTAATTAAAAATATTGTTGGAAAAGTGCGTTTGGGGCTGCTAAAATAATTTAAAATTTCTTATTGAAACTTTAGTAATTCTAATTTAATTTTAAGCAATATAGTTTTGTTAATTTCAAACATGTTTCGCTATCCAAAATTTTTCATGCGAATGTTACTTATAAAAAAATAAAAAAAAATGTTGAAAAAATTACGTGTGAAATCTAATTTAGGTTGACAGTTAAGTCATTTACACTTTACTGATTTTAAATTAATGCTAATAGGGGGTTTTAATTATAATATAGCTATATAGTAATATAATACCATTTTCTATTAAAAAGAAATATTTATAACAGGCAGCTTATTAACTGCCAATATTAATGCCATATTAATTGTGAAATTATTTATTATCGTTACGTTTTCTTGATATAATAAAGAAAGTCTTCTTCTAGCTTTTAACTTCCGCTCTCGAACATTCCTTTGGAGGAACAGTTCCGCTTTCTTCATTACAAAAATATTTGTTCCTAAGAGTTCGCAACATAATACCATGACTTGTACCTCTATAATTCCCATTTCTAGCTGTCAAATACGTCAGTTATCAGGAATGTAGGTTAGTGGCATAAATTATTGCCCTACTCACGGGCCTCAATCGACAGTGTATCACATTAGCATAGTTATGACATGGTAGGAAGCTTTCCTCTTATTGGAGGAAAATGGTTATTACATTGGAATGAAACAAAGCTAATTATCATAATGAATAAATACATTAATTTTTTTAAATAAAATATTATGAAAAGGATATTTATAAAGTAATAAGTATCATGAGCATTTGATGCTTTAAGATTGCATTAAGGTTTTCAGATAATTTGTTTCAATGAAAATAATACAAAACGATAAAATGGTATAATATAAAATAAAAAATTTCTTTAATTTACAAAGTTTTATAAAAATGAATTTTCGTATCATCATAATTATTTAATTTTACTTTTTTTAAAAAAAAACTGTTTTTGATTCAAAATAATGATGTATTCAGATATATGCTGTTGTCTCGGATATTTCTCTTTCCTTCAAAAGATATCAACATAGTTTAGGGGTTGACACATCAAAATGGAAAGTTCCAAGTTCAATTCCAATCACTCTTGAATAGCTAAATTGATGGATGCTATTTTCTTGTTTCAGCGTGTACATTTCTATTTGTAATTTTTGAGAAGTCTTCCAGGTTTTACCATTTACAATACATGATTACTGCTGACTATGTATGAAGTCTTCGGGAAGGTAATAATGACAATTTTTCAAATCCCTCATTATTAGCTTTCGACTGTTAAATTATCCATTGTGTGTGTGATGTTAAATAAATGTGTTATTAAAGAAATATCAGTGTTAAATAAATGCTGAATTTTTTTACTAACTAATAATAAATATTTGAAATTAGAATAAAATATATTTCACATTAGCTTTAAATATATTTATGTGTTCAAATACCTTACAGCAGATTTCCGCAGTTACGAAATTCCTTACATTGGCATTATATATTATAATATTAGTACATTTCTTGTTCATTAAGGATTAGAATCGCATATGAGTGCTTTCACATGGAATAATTTTATTCCATTAAATTATGTGAATAATATGATTCAGATGTATATTATAAATGAGAATGAACAAGCCTGAATATAGCAAACAAAATTTTATTTTGATGACGATTTAAAGTTATTAAATACCATAATTTTTAAATTTTTTCATGGAACAAACTAAAAAAAAAAGCTGAATAAAATGAAGTACTTGGAAAATCATCGCCATAATATTTCATATATTTTCGTGTAAAAACCCGCTCATCATTATTATTGCACAGATACTTGAATATTTCCATCAATTTTTTGCCAGGCTATCACTCGAATAAATTAAAAAAGATTACCATCTACCAAAACCTTTTTTTTAATAAACCGTCTGCACACGTTTAGAGACGACGACAAAATAAACAGTAAAAAGAATATTTATTTTCAAAGCGAAACGAAACATTTCCCATTATTTACGTGGATCTTTGTTGGAAGAGACAGACTTCATTTGGGTAGCAACACGTGACTGGCAGTGGTTGCCCTTCATTAAAAAATGCTTTGTCGTATCTCCGGTGCATTTGTGAAACGATCCCCAGAGCGTAATATTTGGACTGCGTATCTCTATCTTAACACCACGGTCGTGACCATTTACACCCTATTATTAGTGCCAATTTATCGGTAGCCATATTGACTAAACATTTACTTATCTGGCCAATGGCAATGCTTTCCAGGGAGGCCATCACGATCTGAAGAAGAGATGGATTCCGAAGATACAAGACTGCCTCATTAAGTTTTATTTGTGGGGACGGCAAATTGAACATTTTTATCTGGAGCTCGGCAGGGTAGCTAACATCATGGTGTGAGAGAGACTCGAGACCATGATGTAGATCTCCTCGGAAGATAATGAACCGTTTCTTTAAGTGACTTTAGCACCTGTGGAAGTAATTTAAAATATTTAGGGTTTTTTTTTGCAGAAAACCTGGAAGATAGGAGATCACTCCGTATATTGAAATTTTAGTTTATTTTTGTTTCTTTATAGTTTTGCAGAGAGTACTTCTTCAGCCTTACGTTAAGAAAATATTATTTCTTATAAAAGAAATTCTTTCAATATTTGTACAGTCGAATGATTGTACTAAAACAGTGGTTTTTGGATGTAAAATGACATTTTTATGAAAATAACGGGAAGTACAAAAACTGATTAATTTACAATGACGGAATTTATTACAATGCATAGTAAATTTTAAGTCTTGTTTCAAAGTTTTTATAAGTTTTTAAAAGATACTAAGCTTAAATAAACAAACAATTTTAAAAGGAGACTTGTTTTTTTAAAAAAATCTGTATTAAAAAAAAAACAAATAAAAGATTTTAGCTTACAGTTAGCTGTATGTATGAGTATACATACATACATAAATGTATATATATATATATATATATATATATATATATATATATATATATATATATATATATATATATATATATATATATATATATATATATATATATATTATATATAGTGTTGCAAATAATTATTTTAAGCTTTTATTAAATATCACTAAATTCCACACACCATAAAGTCATTTAAATTTTATTTTCAATTTTCGTTTATCCAATAATTGAAGTTTGTAAAATAGGCAATCAACAAAAACTTCTTCTCATGAAAAATGAAATGCAAAAATTGACATTATTATAGATATGCCACTTAAAAAATAATAAAATTTTAAGAAAAAGAATTTTGGAAAAATAAACCGATTTTTTCAAAAGTTGAGGAAATAAAAGAAATCATCACGCTATATAGATCAAATGTCATTACAGACAAAAGGAAATAAATGCTACAAAATGTAGGAACACCCTCCTCTTTTGTGCTTTAAGTGGGTCGCCCAGTTTCCAATATTAAAGTTTGTAAAAAAGAGGTAAAAATGAAAAACTAAAAGAATAATCTTCTTGATACTATTGGTACAACAAAAGATCCTTTTTGGAAGAACAAAAGAAAGTTCCGCTACAAGTAATGATATTTATAATATAGGAAAATCTAGGATGAACTATGTTTAAGAATTTCTTGGCATATCTTTGTTAAGATTGTCCACGAGTTATGCAAATATGAATGTTTAATATATGAGTGTTTAATATATCAAATATGAATGAACCATTAATATGAATGTTTTGTTCTGGTGTTGTGTTACGATTGAGTGTGATACAAATTACTCTATTCTCTTTATTCATAAAATTATTTTAATGAGCAATGAACAAAAATATTAAAATAGTTTGAGCTGTCAAAAGGTTTCATGTTAATGTTTTTTGCATTTTTGAGAAAATATTGTGTAAATTTAACATGGCAAAGGCTGAGATAAATCTCAATATTAGAAAAACGACAAAGAGTAATATATCTAAAGAAAATATTTCAAATATTTCTTCCAGTGTAACACTTTTTAAAATATAACTTAATAATAGAATCATAAAACGATTTTTAAATCCAGAATATTTATAATTTCTGCTACACCTTGTGAAAAGGCAATATGTATTCTCTTTGAAAAATGATATCGGATGAAAATTCAAGGCTCTCAGTGCTTATCTGTCAACAAGCTGTTATTAATATCAGTTTTAATAAATCTCATTGTGAATAAGTCACTATAGTGACTTCTTCAGTGTGAAAATTCATACATTGTTCTTAGTCATTGTTAAGCTAGAAGAGCTGGATATTGCCCTTCAGTATTAAGTATGATATCGATTCGATTTAACTGGAAAAGCTTATTCAAAATAAGTACAGGTTAGTCTTTTGGGGTACAAACTTGTTAAGCAGATATTGTTTTATAGGTTCCTTCCTAATGATTCGAAAATGTCCCCCTTAATCTGTGATAAATTATCTAGTTGTACAAAATTACAGCACAGGTGCCGTATAATCCAGAATGCCAAATTCTGAGATTGGCAATTTTTTGGCCAATCTATAATAAAATGTTACTATTTTATTGGATTCATACTTTTTCGGATTTTCTTATGTATCTGGCAACCTCATTTTTATTACGTCATATATATGGAGACCTACAAGAATTATGCAGAAAATTCTATTTAGTAACCCTAGTATTTACGTCATCGCGCACGTCACGATACGTCATCTTGGCAACATTTCTTCATTGCCAAAAAAATTCAGAATTTAGAATCATGGATTATACGGCACCTGTGCCAAAATATCTTTTAATAATTTTCAGCTTTCAATAGATAATGCTACCAAGTCAAGATAAATAGAATTTTCCATAGACTTTTGGAAAAAATCACGCCCTTTATAGAGGAAAATCAGAGACATGATTTTTTTTTCATTATTGTTGACAAATGAGTTATAGACATTGCATTTCTATATACGCATCCATTGAGATATGCACTTGAAAGTATTCAAACTAAGTCCCTATCTATGAAAATTGAATGGCAATAATCTATGTAACTTTTTTAAGCTGTAGAACAAATTTCAATGTTAGATCGAATCAATACTAGTAACGAAAATATTAATAATTTTCTATTATATTAATTTTAAATAATTTGGTGTTACAGCTAAGTTTTTCACTTAATAAGGTGTTACTATTTAATTTGCGAGATAGCTGAATATTTGAACAACTCATGTCAGATAGTTAATAAAATGATACACTGCTTATCAGACAACGGAGTGTGGAAATTCTATATACTAGATAACTGGGAAAAGTGTGACAAAGTCAGATAGTTAAGTACTGGAATGGCATGCAACAGATACTCAATAATCAATATTATATGGATTAGTTAACAGATTATCGAAACCAAGTATCTCAAATAAATGGGAAATTAACCTCGTTAGATAATTAAGTATAGGATATAATTTATAGTGGTTTTCAAAACTTAACAAGCATCAGTGTCCAAAGTAGGAATTGTAGTCATAAACTATTAAATTCCAAAATGCTAACTATTCATCAGCTAGTTTGATACAAATACTTTAGTTAATTTATTGAATTAAATAATTGTAATAATTATTTTTGAGTTAAATAATTAAATATTAATCTTATTTATGTCAAATAATTGAGCATGGTTGTTGTACAAGTACCATACTCATTATACCAAAAGTATGTATTTCTTTGTGTATAAGTGATTAATAAAGTCATGAAAATGTATTGAAAAACTTGATGAAATAATAAGAGTGAATGAATGAACGAATCCACTCTGCAACATACGCGTATGTGAAGCTTACAATGTATGCAGTAATTGACCTGGGAAACCAGGTACCTGCCTTAATTGCATTCGGATGTCCGATGTATTAAAAAAATACATTTAAGCTTCACGGTGAAATTTTTATATATTCCACAGCATTAACTTAATTGAAACGATGCCTAGAGCAAAACTGTTTTTTTTTTTTACTTACCTCCTTTCTGGCCACAGATTTCGACTGAATTCACAATTGGTCAAAAACAACAATAGGATTGTGGAGGGGGGGGGGGAGACAATCAGTGTTAAAGCGGGTCAAGGTCCAGAAATAAATGATTCGACTGACCTTCAGCAAATATCGGACCAATTTCGTTTCACTTCACTTTAAAAAACTTCTAATTGTAAAGCTTCGTGAATTTTAACCGGAATATTAAATGAAAGGGAAGACTTCAGTTGTTTGATTTATAACGATGATAATTGTTCCACACGAGTACTTTGCAAACATAAGTGGCTCAAATGATAATAACATCTGTAACCGCAACCGTCTCTTCGATATAGATAATAACATCAGGCTTTAAATCGATAACTAATTGATAAGTTATCGATTTAAAGCCTGATGTTTAAATCATAACTTCTAAACGCTTAAAAGATGAGGTACTTAAGGTCTCCTCTAAATAAAAAGATTTTTACAATTATCTGAGAAAAAAATGAGAATTAAAAATATATTTCTCATAAAAAATAGATTATAATAAAAAATAACCCTAAAGAGAGCAATATAAAGTGATATCACATTTTATCTAAGTATTATTTCATCTACACAAGTGTATGAGGGGAACATTAAAGTAAAATGAAATCTATATTGATAATATCTTGAAATGTTGTTATATAAAATTTAAATAAAAAACGTAACTATTTGCATGTATTTTAATAAGTGATAGTTAAAAATGTTATTTTTCTTTAAAATCAAAAATTTCTTGGAAAGTATTTGAATGTATATATAAGAGAAACTTTATATTCATTTCATTAGTTATTGCCTTTCATGAAAACATAATTCGTATTTCATTGTGATGGTGGTAATTTAACTTTATATCATTTACAAAATTTACTAATTATTTAATCTATATTAGTTTTCACATAATTTATAACAGTATTTTGCAGTATGATACACAAAAATAATTAATATATTAATTGATATAACGTATATATATTTTAACTAATGGCTTTGAATTTCAAGCAATATAAATTTTTTTTAATAATTTTACTCAACTTAAACAATAATTTTTGCTGCATTAATTATTCATTTTTACGAAGATAAATTGTCAAGACAGTAAAGTTAATAAAAAAATATAACTTCAGTTATGTAAAACGTAAATTATAGAATTTTTCATCTAATAAAAAGTACTTTAGAAGAAAATAGAAACATGACTATTACATTCATAATAATAATCAATAATTTTATATTATTAATTCTTATAAGAATTTACCCAAGAAAACAATATATATTATATATAATTATGAATCATTAGATTATAATTTCTAGACTTAGCGTTATAACATTTATTAATTAATGATTTAATTCACCGGCCAACTTGTCTAGTGGTCAGCGTCCCTGACTACGGATGGGGAGGTCCTGGGTTCGAATCCCGGTTCTGGCATGGATGTACTTTCTCTCTCTATCATGTCTTTGTCATTTCCTTGTGTGAATGAGGTGTAAATGGTTGCCTACCCTATAAACGGGAGCCTGTAGCATGTGTGTACTGAAGAAGTCGGACTTCACATTAAATAAGGTTCAGTAGGAAATGTGGAGCAGCGCGCCCCAATTTGCCAGTCTAACTGGCATACGAGAACGATGACTTAATTTATATTCTATTTTAATTATGAACTATAGTTTTAATTATATTTTAAATCGAATACAGTTTTAATTATATTTGTGATATTTTGCTGTACAATACAAAAATATGTAAAATAATGATATTCCATGATGATCAATCATTTTAAATTTTGGGTTGTATAAAAATGTACTAATCTGCCTTACTAAGCTATAGCTCACTGAAGAACTGATTACTCCTCTAGATGACTTTAAAAAAATGGAATTTGATTTATGAAAAATATAAATTGTAGAATACTTTATCTATGCTTTCAAAAAATTTAATACAATGATTTCAAATAAAATATAAAAAAACCTATTTTTTCTTATTAAATTAATATAAAAATCTGTTACAAACATTTTACTTAATTTTATATCTTTTCTAAATTACTTTATATAGTTTAATATAAATAATAATTAATTACTTTATATCACTTAAAAATATAGAAATTTCTAAATTTACTTATAGCATTTATTAAATTCGTACTATATTTATTGAATTATTTTTCTCATTTTTGCTCTGCATGGTAAAACAGCCTAATGGCCTATAACTATTGTAGGGTTCCTTAATATATATGCTACATGAATCACCTTCTAGAAGTACTTTTCATAGATAGTGGACAATATACATGAGCCGTAAAGAAGAAAATTGAGAAAACTCCCAAGCACCAACCCTGAATAAATATATGCATGCAGAAGGTGAAACCGCGACAGTTCCCAAATTTTTGGACATTGGCAAGAATCGAACTCGAAATTTTTCGTTCAGAGAGTTCTGTCCAACCACTAGATCCAAGAGAGTCCTAATAAATTCTTAATTAAAAGTGTGACTGCGATAGACCAGAGAGCTGAAATTATGAGCTCGAAGATTACGGACTTGACACCTGAGCTAGTCGCAAATTATTCTATTTACTAACGCGCTTAGGACACGCAAAATAAGTTATGACAGCAATGTCGCTGAAATCTGGTCATATTTTTGGAAATGACAGGTCAATTAAGACGGTCTTTTGCTTGGCCTCTACTTCTAAATCAGGAGGGTCCACTCATTATGAGGACGACGACAATAAATCTATTGGGTACCTCACTATATAAAAGAGCTGAAATTATTATAAGGGTATTATAAATTAAAAATATTATATATATATATATATATATATATGTATATATATATATATATATATATATATATATATATATATATATATATATATATATATATATATATATATATATATATATATATATATATATATGTGTATATATATATATATATATATATATATATATATATATATATATATATATATATATATATATATATATATATATATATATATATATATATATATATATATATATATATATATATATATGTACAGTAAGTATACTTATCATCTATTGAATAGCTTTTCAAAACATAATATAAAGAAATGTAAAATGATAATGAACACCACATTTCGTTACAATAATCAAATTTAAATTTTAAGTAGTATTAAATAATAGTATAGTAAAACATTTTGATTTCTCAATCAAATAAAAATTAAATAAATGAAATTTTATTCATTATTCGTGAACATTATATAGCTTTTTATCTCTATAAAAGACTCAAAACTGACATTCTAGATGAAACGAGCGATGAAATTATTCCATGTATAAATTAGCACAGCAATCCATCATAATCATTTCATATATATTAATGTAAAATCATTTAATAAATCAATGTAGGGTAAATATTGATTCCAAAACTCAATCAGGATGATAAATATGGAATGTTTCTAAACAATGCTTGATTTTCACGAAACCAACTCTGGAGTCAACTCTTCATTTCGATTCGTGGGATTGGCTTTGATTGAACACCGTGGAAAAAAAAAAATTGCTTCAATCGACAATGACTGAAATTGTTCATTCGTTTCACTTCACTTCACTTGCAATTAATCATCAAGTGAAAAAAAACAGGGTTGTATGAATTTTTTTAAAGATATTTAATAACTTTCAATCATGAATGCTAACAGGAAATTTGCATTTTTTCTAAACTCCCAATTGTTGCATATTGACTTTAAATTTATCGTTGAATTTTAAGTTTCCAAATTAAGTATGCATGAATAAACTTAATTAATTTCTTTTAGAAATGTTATCTTATCCTGTTCCTTAAAGAAATACCAACCATTTTCCCCATGTTTAATGTTCTTGATGTCTTGAAATTTATTTTCTCTATTAATAAAGCGAAGTCGTCTATGAATTATATCTTTCAAATTCATTATCATTTTGATTAAAATCATTTGCGTATAAGCAAATTTAATATCAAAATAAAATTAAAAGAAAGAAACTCAATTTCATTTCTAATCATAAGCCTACAACTACGTAAAACAAAAACATTATTTAATTTTTATCTGTTATTTTTATTTAAAGAAAAAAAATCTTTTTTCTTAAATTAGCATTTTAATCTGTAACCTTTGTTTTTATTTCAGTTTTATTTGATTCAGTATTTCAAAAACCGTGCATGCTTAAGTTTATCTTGGCAAACCATAGCAATTATAAACATGCTTTAAAATTTTATTAATGACTTGTTTATGCTAATGAGGCAAAATAGGAGACATATTATAGATGTTTCTAAATGGAAGCTGCCCAAGTTTATTGCAAAATATATTGTTAAAATCTACTACAAAAAAAATTCTTTTCAATTTATTATAAATTAAATTAATTTATACTAATCTCTTATATGGATTCGAATACTAAGGAGTTATCTACTGACATCTGACCGAAACATTAACTATTACATGAAAATTCTTTGTGACATTAAGCTTTTAAAAGACTCAAAATTTGAAGTATTTATAAATTATACAAATAATAAAATAACATATTTTAATGGTTTAAAAACGCTTAAAAATTTATATTAATTTCCTTATCTATAAAGAAAACAGAGCGTTGATCGTTTATTTTTTACATAAATGTTATGATTATCGTAAAAAACTAATTTCACAGACGTGGTTATGATAATTCATAATTAATTTTCATTCACACTTATGCATTAAATTTGCCTGAAAGCCACAAAGAATACCGTAAAATATGGAAATCTCCAAACAGTATTTTCAAATACTTAGTAAAATCATTTGACTAGAACCTAAAATTTAAAGGACCATTTCAAAAACTCCGATGCTCAGTGTATGACTCGAACTCATGAACTATCATAAGGAAGTTGAAGATGCTGTTCACTTAGCTATTATTTCGTTTCGCAGGGTCTATATGTATGATTAGATTTCATTTCGTTTTCAAATATTTTCTAAGGACTCAGAATGTTTTTTATAGATTGTATATTTTAAGTTAAATAAAAAAAAACGTTATTTTACAATCAAAGTAAGAAATAATAATTTTATTTAAAATAGCTATTATTTGTATAAAGTATCGTAAATTTCAAGTTTAAAAAAAGTAAAGGATATAGCAATTACAAAATGCTCGCAAATGATTTTAGATAGTTAATAAATATAAACTACATAATTTCATTTGCGTTATTAATATTATTTATTAATGTATAACTTTAACGTATACAAAGGTATTCAGATAATTCCAATAACATTTGGACCTATAGCATTCAGAATAAATTAATATTAGAAAAAAATCTTAAATAAAAGAAAGAACCATAATATTAGACATGTAGAGGGCAAAATTATGAGTTTACTAAATATTAAAAAAATGAGATTTAATATATACGTTCATAAAACCATTTAAAGATTTTCAAACATAAAATTTGTTTTGAAAACTGAAATACGTAATTGTAAATTATTACATTTTACTCAACGTACTGCATCTTTCGTGTTTCGGCGACACCCTTTTTTTACGCTTCGATGATTTTCACGTATGAATGTATCTTCATGAGTCATAGTTCAAATTATAGAGCATAAAAGATTACCATACGATAATAAAAAGTTGTGGTGAGAATGACATAAGTTTAATGTGTGTGGTATGAAATATTTATAGTAAAATCCTCTGTAATTTACGATTTTGTAAAAAAAATAATTAATAAACTAAAAAAAGAAAGTAAGAAATGATATCATTTTACATAATTCAATAAAGATAGTAAATTTATTTTCACGTAAAACAGAAATTGCAAGTATTAATTTTAGTTTTCATAAAAATGAAGTTAATATTTTCCTCACATAAGTATTTTACTGGAATAAATTTGTCTCTCCGTTTTATTTACAATCTATATATATATATATATATATATATATATATATATATATATATATATATATATATAATTTTTTATAAGAAAACTGAAATGTATTAAAAATATTTATTTTTCCTTGAAAAACAAACATTATTTTTTCGATAGTGCTTTTAAGAAAATAATTCAATCGAAAATAAACTAGCAAAAGCATAAAATGTATACTAGAAGCTTGATAAAATCTATCTAAAGTTCAATTTTTACTTTCTGATGAACTATAATAAATCAGCTTTGGAATTTTTTTATTAAACTTATTTGAATTTTGAAAAACAATTTGATACTTAGGATTTAAATATTATATTTTTATAAAAAGAAAATTAATATAAATATGCGTTGAATATTTTAACAAAAAACTTAATAATACCAAATTCAAAATTAGAAATATATATATTTATTAAGTCTACACAATTTTAATAAATTTTTTTAAGTCTTCTGTAAAAAAAAAGTTAACTTTTAATGTTTTACAAAAATATTATTAATAAGTAACCCTATAGTATTTTAACCTAATTTCTATCTACTCTTTGAACAGAGGCTAAGAAAAGTAGTTACTATTATTGAATCTAATAAAACTTTTTTTGTTATAGATTCAATATATATATATATATGTATATGTATATATATATATATATATATATATATATATATATATATATATATATATATATATATATATATATATATACAAAAATGTGAGTGATTTCAAAAAGTCTGACTAACGTAAATGCAAAGAAATTAAATTAAAGTTACTGTTATTTTATAAACCTTATTGCTATTTTACTCCTATTTCTGGTGAATGCTTTAAAAATAGCCAGCTTCTAACTTTAAAGAATAGCCGAGTGACAAAATTATTTACTTAAGCAAATAATTTTGCCACTTGGTCATTGTTGCCATGGTAATAGTCATTCTATCATATCAAAACTTCCTTAACGCTAGTATGGCATAGTATTAACCTTTAATTTTTTTTTATTTAAGGAGGAGCCTTAATGAAGCCAGTAATTATGTTCTGTTCATAACAGAGACAAGCTTAATTTGATTTATCATTCTTCGGTCACATTTTACACAAGAGGTCATTTGATAAGGATTCACAGTTTAAAATCATTTCTAAACCATTAAAAACACCTAAAATCGAGATGAGAATCGAATCTGCAAACTGTTAAAGTGTAGGTAATACTACTAATACTGTTAAAGTGATATTATTCAGCTCCCAGTTCTTGCAAGGTGATTAAGTTATTACCATAAATTTATAATTGACAATTTTCGCATAACGAAGTCACGCACACACAAGTATAATCAAGGGTAAGAATGGCAGATTTTTCTTAAAACAAAAATAAAATATTTCAGCTTTTGGTTACGGTAATAAAAATCATTGAATTGTTATGGCGCAAAACTAATACAACGTAACTGAATTTGATTCTCCAAAAAAATTGCGAGAAATAAAATTTATTCATTATTTTTTTCGCTTTGGACCCCTTTCAAGTCACAGTATTTTAAACTTTTTATTTAGAAGATGGAATTAAAAAGATTCAACAATTTTTTAAGATTGACATTTTGGATGTGATTTTAAATTTTATTTAAATGATTTTTTTTAATTATGTGACATTATGAAAATAATTATGACAAAAAAAGCTGGATACTTACTTTCTTTATTTTTATTCTTGTCAGTGTACCTCAGCTCCTCTTCCTGTTCATTTGTATTATTAAAGTAACCACTCGGGAAGTTGTCCTTGAAGAAATTTATAGTTCAAGAATGACTAGAACTATTGTTGAAATAATAAAAAAGGCAATATTTTGCATGCAAAATTTTTCCCTGTGTTTGAAATTCTTTATACTTTTATAAGTAATTTCCTCTGGTGTTTCCTTTATTACAAGCTTTAATATGGAAGACTTTCATTTTTTAAAAAGTGAAGTTTCTATGATAAAAAAAAACAACAACAGAGTTATTTGTTCTATCTTGATACAGCAAATAAAATATTTTCGATGATATTATGAAATACATAAAAGTTTATTATAGCCAAAAATAGGCATATTATTCGTATGATTTTCATGAAACAAAAATAGCGATATAAAAGGCACTTTAAGATTCAAATCTGTCATTTAAGAATAAAAAATGTAAAATGGATTTTTTTCTTCATTATTAAATAAATTGTTCGAAAATAATGACTCATTAATATGCTTGGATCTTATCGGTGGAAATAATATCACATTAAATTCATTTTTAAGTTTTAAGTACTTTATCTGATTTGTAGAACAGTTCTATAGTTAACTTTCAGAAGCAAAAGTGTAGAAAAATGCAGTGGTTTAAAAACTAGACCGCTGCATGGCGCTTCATATGCAGTGAAAGGTGATCAGATCTCGAGAAGGCTCTTTCACATAATCTGCATTGAAAAGGTCTATCGCCAGTGTGCTTTCTGTAGTGTCTTGTCAGTTCATCAGATCTTGCAAACTTCCAACCACATCCTTTCCAGTTGCATTGGTAAGGCTTCTCACCGGTGTGTGTCCTAAGGTGAGCTTTCAGGTGAGAGCTTTTGGTATACGTCTTCGAACATCCTGGATGTGAGCATGTGTGCACAGTCACCTTCTTCCTTCCGGTGCTTCTCCGTCCCCTCCTGTGCTTCGTTGTAGTGGGAAGAGCTCCAAGTCCAGATGGCAATAGTTGAGAAGGTGGATGGCTGACCGGTGGTCGGTTGATGCTGTAGGAAGTGGAGCCTGCATTGCCCGCTGCTAGCAGGTCAGCAAGGTGAGGAGAAGAAGGTGGTGTCATCATCCGGAAGTGAGGTGGAACATTCATACCATTGTTCATTCCATAACCATAACTGGCCACCATCTGAGTCCTGCTGTTGTTGGAATTCATTCCTGGATAACCTTCAATGCCAGTTGGCGATTGATTGTAGCTACTATGTACTATAGATGTCTCAGGAGAAGCAGGTGGTGACATGTGTGACTGAATGGTGGCTAAAGCTCCTGTGTAAGAGCCCGAATGTCCATTGTACATGGCATTCATCATGGGGTCTT
Organism: Latrodectus elegans; assembly: GCA_030067965.1. Taxonomy (NCBI): domain Eukaryota; kingdom Metazoa; phylum Arthropoda; class Arachnida; order Araneae; family Theridiidae; genus Latrodectus; species Latrodectus elegans. The sequence continues at coordinate 67,154,350 of CM057820.1, forward strand.
GTTTGTTCTCAGTTGTATAACTGTTATGAAGTGGATAGCTGCCATTAAGAGACATGTTCGAGCACTCACTTCTATTAAGGTTACTGTTTGCGATTTCTCTTTTGAAGCAGTTTCTATAAGGCCCAAATGCATATGTATTGGCTGTATTTGGTGAGGGATATTTGTTTCCAGAGGCAGAAGTCGCAGTATTCAAGTACTGCTGCTGTTGTTGAGCGATATGCTGTAAATGATAGGAATGAGGATGATGGTATGTATATGAATTGTTCGATTGTTGGGTTGGTGCATCTGAGAGCATGTTTTGCTTTGCGAAAGCTTGATTACCTCCATCTGGATTTTGGACATACATTTGGCCTCTAGATTCAGCAGGAACAGCTTCCCCCAAAAGAACACTTTCTATATCTTGCCACATCTGAAAAATATATGTTTAAATAAATATATATTTAAGATAAATAAGAAAATATATAAGAGTTTATCTAAATCGCTATAAATTAAATTTAGCATACTAATATTAGTAATATTATAGATAAAAACTTGATTTTGCATGGTATCACTGGCAATATCAATGATTAGCAATCACTGTTTTTAAACATAATATTAAAATTTTTATACATTATTTCAAATAAAAATTCATTTTAAAAGAAGTAAAGCAAAAATAACAAAAGAAAGCCCGATTCCTATTAAATTTAAGAAATGAATCATAAACTCAATTTTGCTTTATTATTTCTAATGAAAGTCAGAAATACATATTATTATATTTCATAAAATAATTTTATAAAAAAGTTTAAATACGAATATTCTATTCGAATAAGAGCAAAATAAAGCGAAAGCAATTAGTTCCTAAGCATTTAATATATAAAGGACTTTTTAATAATTTAAATTAAGTGAGCTTTGTTTTTTTAAGTGAAGATCCAACCGTATAGACGGCTATTGATAAATAACAATAAAATTGTTGGTATTCTATTTAAATAACGATGACACCTTGATTTGATGATATTTCAGAGTGTTTAATATCGCGTCTTATCCACTGCGACCAAATATTTGAATGAAATACCATCTATGCTACTTTACTATAAAGTTTGGACTGTAGAAACTCTATTATTATGGAGTTCTTAATTTTAACTGAGATCACTATGCTGATCAAATTTATAAGCATTACGCATTTATAAGGCTCGATAGATGGGATAATATAAGTGAAAAATGATTGCTCAATATTGATATCATTCCATAACTGTAGTACCATTTTAAAAAAACATCTGGCATTACTGGGACATCATCAATTAAATGGTATTTTCTTTGGTTCCAATTCAATTAATTGTTACTAATAGTAAAACTATGAGTGACGTATTTACATGATATTATTTGCTGTCAAAATAAAGAAGCATTACTACCTGCTCGCAGTATTTAGGATGGAAAACATCTACTACCCTATTTCATGCATAATTTTACCATGTCCTTCAAATGAACTTTTCATAGTAAAAGGTTTCAGACACGAATTAATCTCAGATAAATGATACCACAGATGGTAACTGTATTCATCTCTTCCGTATGAATATTTATTGGGATAAGGAATAGAATTTCATACAATCAAATTTCATGCCGATAAGCTTTAGCTAATTTATGAAAGAGCCTCTCAGAATCCGAAATCACTCTGGATGTTTAAAAACACTTATTGGAGTTTCTATTTTTAAACTATCAATGACGTAAAAATGCTTGAACTACAAGGATCCTAAAAAAGTTGTTGGTCTCGTTCGATTTTCCTTATACCAATGAAAAATACTGTATTGTAAATAGTTGATGTTGATTTTGTCATTTGATCACATTTCAATCTTAAGAAGAGTTTGAAATCAGTGGGATAAATGCCATAATCATCCTAGGGTTCCACCTCACTCATATGTGAGGCTATTTCAAATATTCATTTTGTTTGAACTCTAAATCATTAACGTCTGACACATCGTAATTTAAGTAGAAATAATTAACGTCATTACAAATGATCAGAATGATATGCAAGATACTAAACATTCTAGTTATCAATGTCAGATTTTTTCCCAAGGAAAATTGTTTCCTTGCGCATCCTTTTATTTCCCAATAAAATGAAAATTTAAAAAAAATCCAAGAAAGAATATTTAACGCTTTTTATACTGTGAATTTCCATTCAATATTATGCTCAGACGTTTTAGACACTGTTTTGTGTCAGAAGGAAAACATACGAAATCTCCTTGTTGGATCCAAGATGAAAGGAAGCTGTGAAGGCTGGAATGCAATTCCGAAGGAGCCGGTGACCTTCGCATTGCTTGATTGTTCGACGAATTATGCATCCGAAGGCTGGAAATTCTTAATCAGATAGATTCACGTCGCTTAAGAATAAATGAATCCACCGAACCTGTTATTTGCGAGAATGAAACGTTTTGTTTCCCTAGATCGATGTTAACAGTGTATAAGAGGCTTTGTACTTATTCATCAAGTTTAGCACTTGTAAATTGAAACTATAATAGCAATAAGGATTCTATTATTGGGTAAAAAAAATGGTAGATTTTTATCTAATGCTTTCCGAATGTTAAAAAATAATTTTAGATTTTAGTTAGGATATTAATTATGTATTATATTTTTAATTGTTATACCAACAAGCCTTCTTTCTCAAGTTATTGCAGTTATCTATCTAATTTTTAAAATCTATCATACAAATATTGCTAACATCATAGTTTGTTGACTTCCGTATAAATTCCACTTTCGAGGATAGTTATTTTTAAGTACTTGTCTGAGTTTTACGTCAAGATTTATATAATAACATAAATAATTCAAGAATTAAAAGTTTCGTGAAATTGAATTAAAATTAACTATTATTCTTTTTAACTGTATAATTGAAAAAATTTATCTCTGAAATTATAATATTAATTCCCTACATTTCGCGAATTTAAATACTGTTTTATTATTGCTATATAAATTTGCTATTATTGCTATATATATTCTTACAAAATTATCAGAGAGCTATGGAAAATTATGGCTTATGAAAAAGATCCTTAAACAGCATTATAAATAGTTTAAACAGCAAAAAACTATTTATGATATCCGTTATATGTTGTCTGCTAACATGCTTTAGTTCGAAAACAGATAATGTTTATGTGTCCCAAGGAAAAAAAATCGGGAAAATTATACAGCAGTTACTGTAACAGATGCGTACATAGAAACATAGTACACAAAGTTGATATCATTTAGCAGTGGATGGGATTGAACTTCTGATCTGAAGGGGCACTGTTAAACAGTGAAATATATTTGTTATAATTATATAAATCTTTTCTTCTTTAATAGTGTAATAACCTATTACAGATCTTAGCTGCCTCTACAGCATACTTTTTCCAGCCCAGTCTGTCCAGAGCGACACTTTGCCAGTTCTTAACTTTCAGTATCTTGAGGTCATCTTCGGTATCAAAACGAGCCATCTAGTTGGTGGTCTTCCTCGGGCACGGGATCCTTCGGGGCTCTTAAACTTGATATTCTAGTGGGGTTGTTTTCCCGGCTACTCCAGACATGGCCAAGCCATCTTAGCCTGTTGCTTCTGATAACCTGGGTAATCTGGAGCTGGTTATACAGCCTATACAAGTAAAAATTATATCTGATTCGCCAACAACTCTGTTCATAAAAATAAATCACACTTAATAAAATCCAGTGGTTTTAGTGACAGCATTGATGAGGATAAATTATCGTTATCTGTCATTCAGCGATAATCCCGAACTAGAAGTTGAACGGATTACGCTGTGTCATCATTTCAGGAATAGATATTTGCAAAGATTCACTTGATCACAAATGCCAATTTCTCGGCCGCATTAATCTTTATTAAGAAAATCATCAAACAATTCTGAACTAAATCAATGCCCGAAGAAGTGAGGCTGGATCTCTGAATTCTTTGGGAATACTGTAACCATATTTTGTGATGGAATATTTAAATAACCTTGATTATGATAAATATAAACGTTTTGAAAATAAAAAATATAGTTCATTCCTTCATGCTGTAATCCGATATCTTTTAAATTAATGATTATTTAAGTGTGTGTGTTTTAAGTAACCATCAAAGAATAAATATAATTATTATATTTTATAAATCCCGTAAAATTTGATACACAATATACTAATTCAATTTTTTTTTTTGTTTCTTGAACATTAAACTTAACATTAAATCTGAAATTCCTTAAGGGAAATAAAAGAAAATTTAATATACTGCTTTAAATATTATTTAGAGAAAAATACATGTAATTAAACACGCGCATACTAAACTTCATTCAGATAATTGTTAAATAATATAAGCATCATAAAATGATTACGAAACTTAATTTTGTAAGATTGCAGATTTCTTATTCTTACAACCCATTACAATTTGCTAACTAGCATACATAAATATCCAACAGAATCAATTTCTAGATTACAAAGCCTCACCTACTTATCATAATCGCCTGTGATTCGTATCACTACACGCATCTGTTACAGACTATCTCAAGTCTAATAAGAATCACATTAAGAAAATCGCCGGCGATAAAGATCGCTCTTTACGCTTCCTTAATGGAGCATCCAGTGCATGTAATCATTGCTTTTATTACACTAAAAGCCTCTAGGAGTGCACCCTAATGTGGGCAATTGACATATGTCAATTACATGGTTATGCGTGTATATCAAGACATCAAAACTCAGCGATAGTCACCACCTGTAGAATTGACGTACGGGTCTTGGGTATCGAGCTGATGGTTTCCCTCAGTCCCCACCCTATTCACAGAAGTTACAATTAAAGCATCGGGAGCGACTACATTTCGATCAAATTATTGCTTTTTCTCTATATCTGGTCACATTTCATCTCTCTTTATCGTCATTTAATAAATTATCTCGGTCAGGGAAGGATGCTTAGTGTAATTAAGAGACGAGAAAACTACTAGCGAATGTTTCTACATTTTTTTTACAACGCTTATGAATATACATAAACGGGTTGATAGCGGAATCTAATGGGCGTACATTCTTAAGTAATGGGCACCTAAAAAAACCTCGATGGTGATTTGATGAGAGAAGGATGTGGATTTTGGCTCGAATTTTTGTTGGCATAAAGATTTAGTGAGTTTTCATTTTTTTATTATTATTTTTTTTTTTTTTTACAGTTGAAATCTTAATCGCCAATTTATTTCGTAATATATAAAATAATTATTTTATGATTGTTTGAAATCTTAAATATTAAACCCTCAATTAACTACCAAATTTTTTTTTCCTCTTTAGCTTGTCACTCATTTTAAATTAATTCTAATTTAAAAACTTAATTGTTGTATGATGTAAACAAGAATATATGTTTTAATTTTTAAAAAAATGTTTCTTTTTCTTGTCCTTTTACATTCCCTTTTTGGACACTAGGGAAAATTTAATTGCAGTCTAAACTGGATTATGTGTTTAATGTATTAACATAACTTATAATAAATCTAAGCATCTTTGTTCGAGGTGGGAGTCGAACTTATGAATAGTTGAACTAGATGTCCAAAAGCTAACAATTCAATGGCGGACAAAAGAAAAATACCTATTTGATGTAAATTCTGCTTTAAAAAATAGCTATCGCTGCCTTCTAACATGACTTTTTTTTTTTCAAATAAAAGAAAATAAGGAGTTTAACACAATTCAATATATGAAAATTCTGAAAATTGGGATTTGTAAACAATAAGAGCAAATAAATTAATTTTAATATTTTTGTGAAAAATATAAATTTTATAACCAATGCATAGAATTGGTTTTTATTAAAATGGGGTGTGTATTTTTTAAAATCCCATAAATTTTTCCCATAAATCCTCTGTCAATAAAAATATTTAATACATTTTTTTCTGTTTTATTCATTAAATTACAAACAATTAATTATAACTGCCAACTGATCTTGAATAAATCTTACTCTCATAAAACAAATAATATTATAATCTGCAAATGAAATTTAAATCTGGAAATTTTACTAAGTGGGCACAGGGGGCGTATATATATATACATAAAAGTATATAAAAGTGTTCGATCAGGAACGTTCACAACTGCTATATAAAAAGAAATCGTGTCCTAAAAAAATGCCCTACTGGACACGGGGTTCAATCCCAACTTCTGCTGAACAATGCTCCAATTGTTTGACATTCCTTTGCGGTTAGTGTAATTGTTGAAGGCTATTGTAAGACGTTTAGTTATTCTCAGTGTCTAGCATTCGTAGAGGAATGTTCATAGAAAATTCCAACTTTTGTAAAAAAAGTTCTGGAATAAAGCACACGCTGAGTTCCATCTCCCATTCTTCAACAGAGAATCACAAATCCATCATTTCCAATCCAGAATTTGTAGTTGCCTTGTAGTTCTCTTTTAATATATGTAGTTCAAGATGTAATACGTGTACTTCTGAATGAGTGCTTGGAAAATTTTCCGAGTCACCTCGCTTTCGGCAGTAAAATCTGATCCACAATCAACAAAATAGTAATATATATATGTATATATATATATATATATATATATATATATATATATATAATGATTCTCTCTCTCTTCTTAAAAGCTTAAGACTTCGAAACCTTATTCTGTACGAGATGCTTTCTTAAATGCTCATATGTATTGATAAGAATATAAAATCAGAATTACTAAGAAAGGAACTAAAAATGCCAGTTAACTTTAATCGAAACATGTTAATTATCTTTATTTACTAAAAAATAAGTCTATTGAAATATAAAATAGGTTGATATGCGGTTACAACTTTAAATAATATTGACATCAGAAAAAAACTTACAAAAACTTAAATCTTCAAAAAAATTTTTGTTATATTTAAAGAAGTCAATAAGAAAAATTCTAAAAAAATAACATATATCCAAAACTGGAGAAAATGCGAATGTTCAGTAATATAATTTCCAACCCCGGGAAGATATTTATTTGAAATTGTATTATACACCTATGGGAACGTTATACTAAGATAGTATTGGAAAGTTTGAGTCGAGTAGATATCTGAAAAATTAGATGCATAGATCTTCCCTTCAGCTGTTTTTAAGTCCATTTCTCATCTCGGGTTTAGATATTTATTATGGTTATGAATTGACTATAAATCCGGATCTCATCCTCTAAAAATCAATCCTATTCTTGCGAGGAAAAAGCGAATATAAAGCATAAAGGTAAATTTATATTTATGTACATAACACTCTACAAGATAAACTTGTAAGTTGCTACGATTTGAGAAAACATATGTTATATTTGTGATAGTTTTGTTGAAAATATTTCAGTATTTTGTTTATGCATGGAGTGTGTATATGATATACTATTAATCAATTAATTGATGAAAGATTCAATCTAACATGTGAAAAGAATCATTTTAATATGCGAATGTATTAAAAAATGAATTGTTGTATGGAAAAATAAAACAGTATCAATTATCATGAAATTTCAAATAAATGATCATTTTTATAAAATCTTGAAGAAAACAAAGCTTCTTACTTAAGCTGCTTTTTTTTTTTTTAATTTTTAGCAACAATTATATTATTAAGAAAATATTCTGCAGCTACAACTTTTACTTGATATTTTATAAAATAAAAATTTATCAAATTAAACATTTATATTAATAAAATATTTCAAATGAATGCAACCAATTTTTTTTATCACAAACAAGTTTTTAAAATGTGGAAACTTTTTAAAGGTTTAAAACAATTACAATAAGTTTTAAAAGTATTATAAGGTATTACAATAAGAGAGTTTAACACAAGTCACTTCATACACAGTTAAATTAATATAACCATGCTATTAAACGCAAATACAAAATAAGTTAACCAAATGCTATAAACACTGCTTTAATTCCTTAGATTGGGCTCATAATTGGTGCATAATTTTTTCAAGTAAATAGAGTTAACGTTAATATTTCTAATAAAAAAAACTGCGTTAAAAAAATTAAGTACTTTTGATTAATTTTCAAGTAAGTATTTGAGACAAACTGTATGTAAATAGTGGTGGTAATTTAGTAAAATTTATTAATTTTTAGGAAATAATGGATATTAATAATTGTTTTTTTATTTATGGATAAATTCTAGAAATTGTAAAAGTTTACTTCATACAGATTTATTATGTGTTATGTATAAGCAGAGACGAATTTCACAATTGTGCCATTATATATATATATATATATATATATATATATATATATATATATATATATTTTTTTTTTTTTTTTTTTTTTTTTTCCTAGAGCAAATAAACTTGGGGTATACGTGACGTATTTGAGAATAGACAACACTTCAATTGAAACTCACCTTATTTTCATATTATAAAATTAATTAATTATATATGCCAAGCCATTAAACAATTGTGGGATCTTATTTAATGCATACAAGAAGATTTTTATTTAAAATCTGATATACATGCTATTTACAATTATAAAAATGTTAAAATAGCGTTTAAGACTAAGCAAACATACGGAGAACTTTTTAAAGAATTTAACAATTAAACTAAAAGCTAATTAACTCAGGTATTTTTTTATATTTATTGTCAATATAAAATAAAATTAACTTAAAATAAAGCTTGCAAAATAAATTAATTGTTAAACTAGAAATTGAAATTATGTGTTAATGTAAAATGAACTTGTGATTAAATGAAAAACTTATGAATTAATGAAAAATAATATTTTATATAAGGTTTGCTTTTATATATGGAATACGTTAAAAGAAAGATACATAATGTGTGACATTTTTAGGACCACCATATGAGACAAATGTGGAGGGTGGGGGAATACACAGAGATTTCGATTTTAACAGATTCCATAAGCATAATGGCAACAAAATTATAAGTGGAACCTCCTGGGAGAAATCAAAATATGCTTTTTACTTTAGACTGATATTTTATGTTTCACTTAGAAGAGAAAATTAAGTTTGATATACCTATTTAAACGATTCAATATTTACAGGAGAATTATAGGTGCACAAAAGTTTTAATATATACAAAATAATAAATTTACAATCGAGTTCAAAAATTTAAGGCAATTCTATTGTTGCTGTTGTTACAAATGACACTTGGGCAAGCCAAGCTCGCTATGCCTTGGCTATGCGAAAAGGCAATTCTTTTAGGTCTTAAGGAAAATCTGAAATCTCCCTTCTTCATGTTAAGAAGAATCATATCAAACAATTATCACTTCAAAAGAATCATATCATGTTAATAATAATCATATCTCTAATGTATTTTAAGATTATTAACAATTTATAAAAATAAAAGCAATAAAAAATAAATAGTTTTTTTTTAATCACAGAATTAATATCAGTAGATTAATTAAATGGTGCTAATGTTTTATTTGAATCGTAGAATAATTATCAATTTATCTTATAAGACACGATGCAGATTGATAATATTTATTTACAAGTATAAATTAACTTATTTATATAATGTAAATAACAACCTTATTACTAACTTTAGTGTGACGAAACGTTTGATTTGGATTCTTATGAGTCATTACTAAAATCATAAATTCAAAACAGGAAGAGAACATTTATTTGTATAGTAAATTGTTATAATATTTCTCACGTATTTTTTATGAGAAATCATATCTTTCATCAGAATCAACTTCAGAAATCTTATATTTCCTAAAGTATTCAAAATATGACCAAAATTTGATGGAAAAAGTTACTTATTTGATTTCCTTCATTATAAGTATTACCGCCAGCTAAATGATTTAGCACGTCGTTAAAAACTATAATTTGTAAATTAACTGTTTTCCAAATTAATTAAGTAATAAATAACTTAAATAATTTGATATAGTCTCTGCAAGTGTAATGACAGATTCTTAAATCTCAATATAAATAGTACGTTTCATTTATTATATTAATAAAAATATATTATAGAACACTCCTGAAATAGCTAACCAAATAGAAGGGTATGAGTAAAATTATATATAGAAGGGTATGAGTATTATCAAATTTTTCCTTACAATAAAAGGAGTGTCGTTTGTTAAATTAGTTTTATGATGTAAAGTAAATTTTCCCGAGAAAGTAGCCCGATATGAAGTATGATTACATTTATTAAAATGAATCCTTATTCAAATGCTACTTCCCCTTAAAGAAAGCCAGTTTTAACAATAAAAAATTAAAAGAACATGAAATATAATTTTTAAATGACATAATTAAAGAAAGTAAATATACTTAAACCTTTCACAAAAATAAACTCATATTAAAACAAAATCTATGATATAATCTAATTAATTAAATTCAATTAAATGCAAGAGCACTTAGTTAATTGAAATTAAACAAATGGGCATTTATCAAATTTAATTCTTAAAAATGATAACCATTATGGAAAAGTCAACACTTGTTTATAATTTAGTATCTCCTATTTTCAACAAGCTAAGGATTTCATCATTTGCCCATGTGAAAATGAAATGAATCCCATGAGAAGAAATTCAAATTATTTCATTTCGTTTATCAGCTTATTTTTTTTTAAAAAAATTCTTGTCTGAGTACATCGCATCCAATGAAGAAAAACCGCACTTAACTTGAGAAAAATTGAACTTTTACCATTTCTAGATTGAAAACATAAATATCACTTATTCTGTTTGCGTAATATAATATTTCTCTGCCTATGAGAGTTTAATATAATGAACAGATGCATTTCTGCAAGGTGGGTGCTTGGAAGTTTTCTTAATATAATCTTTTGATGTGTCATTCCCACTATCCATGTAGATTTTTAATGGAAATCAATATAAGTTAGGTGTCTAAAAATCTTATAATCAGGTTATCCAGAGAGTGGAGACAAAATATCAAAGTGATTATATTCATTTTTGTTAATTAATATAAATATTTAATAGCGAATGAAAATAATTCAAAATCAAGAATTACCAAATGATAGTGAATTCTTAAGGTGTACTGCAATCAATGTCTTATAAATATGATAGTAAAAAGAAAAAAATTGCAGTGGAATGTACTTACATCTTGAAAATCAGCCATTTCGGAAGCCATTCCAACGCCAGTGGGGATTTTAGTGGCGGCGGCATGCGGCGACTGCCACCGGGTGCACTCCGCCACTGGATTTCCCGTGGCCACTGACATGTATCACCGCTCAGAACGACCAACGTGCGACGATACCAATAAGAAGCAGAGCTCAGGGGGAAAAAAGCAGTTTACTCGGTCCTCGTCTCCTCCCCTTTCTTCTGAATGCCCGCTAATAGAATAGACGTGCGCGCTCCTCCACAGCAAACGACGTTGTGGGAGACAGATCGGAGCAGCGGGTAGGCTGCTGCTGAGAATCGTTTGGGAAGAAGTCATTGGCGGCGAGGGATGAGAGTGGGGAGGGGGATCTTTACCGTTGTTGTCGCCGGATGGGGCGCGCGCCAATCGCGAGACGGGGAGGAGCGGTGATGCGCGTATTTTTTTATTGTTTGTGATCTTAGAAGATAGCGATATGTATAATTGAAGCAGGGGATTTTTATTTTTATTTGAACAAAACTTTTTTTAAGACATGGGTTCTTTTCTAATATGAATCTTTGTGTTGAGAATGACTTTGTGGTATGTATGCAAATATATATCGCAACAGCAATCATAATTCATATCACACACACATAAATATAGATACAAAATAATTTGTTTTTTTCATTTCTTCGACAAAATATACACAATACAAATAATCTGATTTGCATACTAAAAATTTATTTATGAAGTCTCTGTACACAGGAAAATAAAACTGCCATTTTATGTAGAAAGACACTATTTAATTTGATTGAGGCAGCTAAAATTAGCAAATATCAATATGATGGATTTAAATATAATGAGTGTTAAAATGGTTCCTTGGCCAACAATTATCGCCAAATTTTTTAGGATAACTGCACAGAACTTGGTCCAAGAAAGTGTTTTATTTATTTTACAGTTATAACAGTACAACAGCCTCTTTTTGATAATCTGACAAAAATATTTTCAATGAGAAAAACATGCATATCAAATTAACTGATAAGATTTGCTAATATATCAATGGACACTTCTTAATTTTGTATTCTACTTAATGCATATTTATTTTTTCTTATGCAATTATAAGAATTATAGGGCCGTATAGTATTTATATTTTTTCAATTTCAAAGGAATAAATTTTTTAACAAAGAGGATTTTTAAGTATTATACGTAATGTAATGTGTTTATTTTGAGAGGATAGCTCCTGTTTTTGGTACTAAGAGTGTCCAGTTCTAATTATTAATCTGTTCTCTCAAAATTAATGCATTAAATAATATATATATATATATATATATATATATATATATATATATATATATATATATATATTACTAAAATATCATTTAAGTAATAAATATATTTTTGGGGAAATTTTAAAATGCAACTTTCATAAAACACACACACATTAAAATTAAATTCGATATTTAACAAAATTAACGTACATTGAGGTATTTCTTTATGATTAAAATGCATCTTATAAGAGTAATGTGAATATATTTTTTGCTGTTTCGCATTTTATAAAATCAAATTTGTAAAAGGTAACACTATAAATATTTGAAATAAAATGTTTTTATCGAAAATTTATACGAATGATAAGTATAAATATTTATAAATTTCTTATATGAAAATCTATTTTTTCGGACTAAATATATTAAGTTATTTGAATGACAAAATAACATATCTCTATCTTAACAATACTTCCAAATTATTTTCCATTTTCGGTAAATGAATGCACTTTTAGAAGTAGAATTACTGAGATATGACGCAATGTTGTGTTTATTTCCTTTTTTAAAATAAGCCATTGAAGCTATAATTGTTTTCAAATGTTACAAATGAATTAAATTTCTCCGTAATTGAGGAAAAAAAGAAGCGAAGATGAGTTTTGTTAGATAGTGGGTGGGCGTATGCACGATTTTGACACCATTAAAAGGATGACTATATCCCTTTTGCATTAAGTGTGGTGATGACTCAATAAAATTAAAGTAGACACAGAATGTAAGGAATTTAGATTCCCTTACCAAACAAAAGAGTTTGCCACAGTAAAAAAGGATCAATGAGGCCAAACAAATTAAAAAATTTCAATACATAAAATTATACATATGGTAGTTGGAATTAAGATAACATTGTAGCAATTTTGAGCATTATATTGCATTTTATTTTCATTTTACCACGTTAATAACAATTTGGGCCAGATAACATTGGAGCAATTTTGAGCATTATATTGTATTTTATTTTCATTTTAACACGTTAATAACAATTTGGGCAACATTTTCAGAATTTTTTACATAACACTTAAAGTAAGTTAAGTAATTGCGATACGTTTCTGGCTCAGAATTTTTGTCAACTGAAGCAGGTTCACTCTGACAACTTACTTTATGAGCAATACTCAAGTGACGAGGTCAACACCTGAGCGAGTATGAACTTTAAAAATACATTATACCAGCAGAGATTCGTTGGATCCTTGAGAAATTTTAACTGACATAGGCCCATTTAACATGATGGTCTTTCGTTTGATCTGGTATTAAACCTTTCATAGGATATAAGATTGATGTTTCACCAATTTGAGCGTCATACTCCTCCATTTAAGCATGGGTAATTTCCAAAACTTGAAACCAAATATTTGATATTGTTTACTGAAATAGTAGTTCCATAATTGATGTATTTATTTTCAATAATAATTTAATTATTAAAATTATATTATTATAATATCTTATTAAAAAAAAAGAAGAAGGTTTGAAAGTAACATGAATATGATATTATTTTACAAAATGTATTCAAATATTAATGTGTAAAATAATTTGCATAAAATTTGATATTTTACTTCCAAAAAATCATGGTCTTACTATTGAACTATGGTAAGGCGATATTCTAGATTGTAAATTTATCTTGTAGCTTCAGTTGTGGAACAGAGTAGGATTCATCAATTCATTATTTAACTTAAGATTCAAATAAAGAAATGACCTTTATTTCTGGTCTTCATGATGGTATAAAATATAAAATCAAATTTACTTTTTTCATAATTATGATCGTATTTGAATACTGTTTTACTCACATACGATCATAATAATGAGAAAAAAGCTTTTGACATTTAATGACAATATATAATAATCATTATCATCTATTATTATTTTACATTTTTAATAATAATAATCGATGATGCTTTGAGTGAGAAAAATGAAAGAATCACTATAATATATGATTGAAAATGAAAGTATAAATTATTTCTAAAACATACAAATAACAGTTTACTGATCGTGGTTGTAGTAGTACCAGCATGCTTCCCTCTATCTAGAACTGAGTTGGGCTCTACCAGTTAGATAGAAGTAGCCGGGTGGAGTTTTCGTATTTTGAAGAAATTACCAAGCAGAAGACCCCCGATACTTCGCCTGCCACGTCTAGAGGTGTCATTTAACTTTGAAGACATTGTAACCACGTCTAGTTTTAATGTATTCAAGCCGTCTTTAGCATACCCAACGGATCTTCCGTTAAGCCGAGATTAGAACTCAGTACCTTCCGATAATGAGAACGACACCCTAACCAATCAGTCCACCACGGCTTTTACTGATAATGGTGAATGCTTGATATTTTTTTCAAATTTTAGTCTTATGATTAGTAAATATATCATAGAAAAGTATTCACTGTGGTGTTAACAATCTAATGCGAAGCAATTTAAGTCCTACAAAAACTATTGTCCCTGCAAAAATTTAAAAAACCTAAATTTTTGATCATCGTGAAAACTTGTAATACTAATGCTATTAAATAAAATCACAAATAGCTTAAAATACTAATGCTATTTGTGTCAACTAATGGTATGAGAGATTTCGCGAACAGAAAATATGAATCAATCTCAAAAATTGCATGATTCTTCATCCAAAAGATTCACAAAATCTTTTTGAAATTCAAATTCGTGTTCAAAAAATCTGAGCCCTTTCATCGGCAATTCATACACAAAAGAATAAGAAATATTTAAGTATCACTGAATACATTTTGTAACTGAATAGAATAAAAAGCATCAATGAATAGATTTGATGAAATTTTCATGACTCTGATTCATATTTAATTTCAAGAAAATTTAAGGTATTTATCCCCTGCAATTTAGATTTAATACAAGAAAATTCACCTTTTCTTTCATAGTTGTTTCTTATGTAAGTGATCAGAAAGATTTATAAAGTTCTATAGAATTCAAAATCTCAAAATTCAAAGTAAGACTTTGATTTAAAAATATTATAATATTCATGAACTTTAACTCGCATTAAACGATGTCAAAATGACTTCCAATTCATAAGACTAAAAAAAAAAAAAAAAAAAAAAAAAAAAAAAAATTTGATTCGGGTTTAGAATTGCATCAATTTAACTACAACACATTTATAATTTATATTTAAGAAAATTTAAAACATTATATATATTTCATGTATATAAAATACTTTAGGATTCAGATTGAGATTAGAATTCAAGAAAATTAAGAGAATCCATTCCCAACAACAGATATCATTAATATTCTGGGGTCAAAGAGTTAAAAGAATTGCGCGATTCTTTCAAAAGAATTGCGCGATAAAATCCGCATTACAGCAGTCTCTTTGCTCCCTCGGAATATGATGTAAGAGGCAAAAGGTTCATTGTCACCGTTTCCGTCAAATGTCAACATGGGCGTGAAGACTCTTTCATGTACACATTTTGGAGAAGTCACAACGTAACATTTTTGTGGAATCCTGGATTGCGCCATATTTATTTAAAGTAACCTTTTAGAAGTTGTCCTATGGGTTTTCAAACTCTGATTCCTATTGGATCATTGACAGAATTCATTATAATTTCTATTTTTGGTAATGGCAATAGAACTTAAAGATGCTTCACTATTCGATTTGTTGCTTTCTTATTTCGATTAATTTATACGCTAATTTTTTATTTTTTTCGTTCATCCTTTTCATTCGAAGTCTGATACCTATGGAGGCTATAATATAAGATGGATACAGAAACATTATATATATATATATATATATATATATATATATATATATATATATATATATATATATATATATATATATATATATATATATATATATATATATATACTCACACTGTGTGGGAATTGAATCCACAAATTGTTGAACTCAAGACTTGGGCCTTAACCTTTAACTGCCAGTTCGGCTAAATGTCTTATAGATTTGATGAAGTGTGCATGAATAGATACATATATCTATATTCTGGAAATTATAATTTTTCCTCATAGTCATAGATATATATTATCCTGAAATCAAAAAGGATATTATTATTTTAAATCATTTTAGTTTATATATAACTACGTGAAATAATTACAGCGTGTCACGCGAAAAAATATAGATTTGTGTTGAAATAACTCAGCGACCAAGAGAGGAATGAAGTAAAATTTATGTTTTCTAAGCTTAGGTAATTTGGTAGTAATCTTTAGTTTTTTTAGAATGGTAGGTCTCAGGTTCAATTCTACAACTAGCGATAGATAAATATTGTATTTCTTCTCTTTACTTACACATTTGTGAGAATGGCTGCTTGATTTTCTATTTCATTTCTTATTATGATTATATTTCATAATTAATTTTTCGCTTCATATTTTCATCTTGTTTCAGATGAATGTAGTTTTTATACATATAAGAAGTTCGTTATGAAGATAGATAATAATTAGGATATTAACATTTACAACAGCTATAAACAAGCTTTTTAGCTATAATATTTTTTATGTTTATGCGAATAACCATGAAATGTCTTTTTAAAAATTTAAAAATAAGTTAACTGTAACCATGAGTGTCTCATGTGTGAGTGTCCATGGGTAACCATGTGTTATACGTAAAATTCTTTTGAACCACATTTTTTTTATATCATACGCTACTTTTTCTCAGTCTTCAAGATTTTGTTATTAAACTTTTTCTAGCTTTATTTATATTTTTATAATATTGCAATTAATTTTATAATGCTCGAATAGTTTTTGTTTAATATTCTAATAAATGAGGTTTTTCTTAAGGGAACTTATTTGTATCACTGGAATTATATTTTTTACCAAAGTTGCAAAATGGTTTGAAGACCATAAATATTTGAATTCCTAAGTCAATTAATACAAGAGAACGGTAGTGATTAGAATTTGGTACTTATAATAAGTTTCAAATATATTTCTGCTAATCAGATTTTCTAAATATTATAATTAATTTAAATGATGGCAAACCGTCTGTTCTTCTCATAATCCATTATCAGTCAAAGAACACTAATCCCTAAGGGATTTCTAACGTGTTGAGAGGGCAACGGGACTAACTTTCTGGCTATGAGAGAAGCATCTTTCCTCATCAAGTGATTAGCCATTCAGTGTTTAGAAGGGAAATTGTATAATTCGTTTATCGTGCTTGTAAGTTAAGAATGAGTTTATATGAAGTATAAACTCATTCTTAATAGGGTTTATAGTATAATTTTATAGTTAAGATAATTTTATAGTGATTTTATAGTTAAGAATGAGTGTGTGTGTGTGTGTGTGTTAATATTTCAGTTTAATATAAATTTAATCATAATTTTAATCTCTGGGCATCATGTGTGTGTTTTCTTTAAGACAAATTAGTATCCAAAAAGATATAATATATAGATTATATTTGAATTATTATTAGATAATTAGATTATAATTTCTTGCTTGTATTTTTTATACATATTTTTACTTTTGATGTTAAGCATCTTAATTTTCGAATATTTAATAGTTGTTTGTTGATCCTCTTTTGTTTCAAATATATGCTTTGTAACATTAAGAAATAAAATAATGAATATAACTTTTAAAGTTATTAATAAAATATAAATATTAACGATTTAATCGTTAATATAAATATTAACGATTTAATCGTTGTTCCGTTTGTCATTGTAATATAGGTAAGATTCAACAAAATGGACGGAATTTTAGAAATAATGTTAACTGCATTTTATTTCAATTTCGCGAGAATTTAATAAATATTTTTTTTAATTTAAAATTTAGAACATTTGAATACATAGTTTATTTTCAAATTATTTTTTCATTTTATTAAGTAATTGCTTTGAATGTATGAATATAATTTAAAATGATTTTACATTTATTACCTCGAATTTAAATCATATTTATTTAGTGATTTCACTTTACTTCTCATGCATTTTCTATCATATTTTAATTACGAATATAGTTCATCATAATATGACAACACAAATTAGCATCAATATTTAATAAAAAATTAAAACAGAAAAAATGAAATAATGTGTATATGTATAATATTAGAAAATTTTGTGTACATATACCCAAGAACAAAATCTAAAATATCTAACTGAAACTATTTAAATAAATTGAAAATTTTTTAATTTTATTAAATCGTATAAAAAACAGAAAAAAGTTTAAGATTTTATGTGAAAATTCGGCAGAAAAAATAAAAAAATTCATAATAGATTATTTATAATAAAAAAAATACCTTGTGTGTGTGTGTGTGTGTGTGTGTGTGTGTGTGTGTGTGTGTGTGTGTGTGTGTGTGTGTGTGTGTGTGTGTGTGTGTGTGTGTGTGTGTGTGTGTGTGTGTGTGTGTGTGTGTGTGTGTGTGTGTGTGTGTGTGTGTGTGTGTGTGTGTGTGTGTGTGTGTGTGTGTGTGTGTGTGTGTGTGTGTGTGTGTGTGTGTGTGTGTGTGTGTGTGTGTGTGTGTGTGTGTGTGTGTGTGTGTGTGTGTGTGTGTGTGTGTGTGTGTGTGTGTGTGTGTGTGTGTGTGTGTGTGTGTGTGTGTGTGTGTGTGTGTGTGTGTGTGTGTGTGTGTGTGTGTGTGTGTGTGTGTGTGTGTGTGTGTGTGTGTGTGTGTGTGTGTGTGTGTGTGTGTGTGTGTGTGTGTGTGTGTGTGTGTGTGTGTGTGTGTGTGTGTGTGTGTGTGTGTGTGTGTGTGTGTGTGTGTGTGTGTGTGTGTGTGTGTGTGTGTGTGTGTGTGTGTGTGTGTGTGTGTGTGTGTGTGTGTGTGTGTGTGTGTGTGTGTGTGTGTGTGTGTGTGTGTGTGTGTGTGTGTGTGTGTGTGTGTGTGTGTGTGTGTGTGTGTGTGTGTGTGTGTGTGTGTGTGTGTGTGTGTGTGTGTGTGTGTGTGTGTGTGTGTGTGTGTGTGTGTGTGTGTGTGTGTGTGTGTGTGTGTGTGTGTGTGTGTGTGTGTGTGTGTGTGTGTGTGTGTGTGTGTGTGTGTGTGTGTGTGTGTGTGTGTGTGTGTGTGTGTGTGTGTGTGTGTGTGTGTGTGTGTGTGTGTGTGTGTGTGTGTGTGTGTGTGTGTGTGTGTGTGTGTGAATAAGAAGAGACATGATGAGAAAGTATTCAACAGATGAAAAAAAAATTTTCCATAAGCTAAATTGAAATTTTCTAAAGCTTTTATCGAATCATATTTAAATTTAAAAATAAAAAGTTATTCAAGATTTTTTCTAAATCTAAAAGAATTTTCAATAGAAAATATTGTTCAAAAGCATTTTAATAAACCGCCTTCTATAAAAATAATTTCGAACAAGGAGAGTATTCTTAAAATTCTGTCAAATCATTTTTAAATTCAGAAATCTTTTAAAGCTTTTCTAAATTTTGCATATTTGCTGCAGAAAAATTCCAGAGAAAATATTCACATAACACAGAAACAATTCTTGGCAGAAACAATTTTGTTGAGGCAGTATTCAATATAGGAAGACGCATAACTGGAAAAATTGTCTAAAAGATATAAGATTTTTCCAGAGTTAAAAGGAATTTGCAATCGAAAAATAGATAAAAAAAATTTTATTCAGCCAATGAGGAAATTGGCTTGGAAAAATTTAAAAATTAATAACATCATTTTTCTAAACTTTAAGATTAATTAAGATTTGTATAAATCAGAGTGAATTTGAGAAAAGAAATACCGCTGAAAAATGCGTCGGAGCTAATCAGTAATATAAGGATAATTTTGAGTAAAGTAGATGGAGAAATTTACTCGGTTGAGTTAGTGGTGTGATCCTTACAGCATTGGTATTTCACCTGTAAAGGAAAATTGCAAAAGAAATATCTGACCCAAAAATAACTGAATAAATTTATATATTGAAATGTAAATATAAATAACAGTGACGCTACAGGTGTGAAGAAACCATAACAATTATTTTTATAACAATAGGAATTTCTGAATATATTTATTTTTAAATGTTAATCTATTGAAAGGCAAGAATATTGAAAAACACACACACACACACAGACACACACACATACACAGACACACATACACAGACACAGACACACATACACACAGACACAGACACACATACACACAGACACAGACACACACACACAGACACACACACACACACACAGACACAGACACACACACACAGACACACACACAGACACAGACACACACACAGACACAGACACACACACAGACACAGACACACACACAGACACACACACAGACACACACACACAGACACACACACACAGACACACACACACAAACACAGACACACACACACAAACACAGACACACACACACAAACACAGACACACACACAAACACAGACACACACACACAAACACAGACACACACACACACAAACACAGACACACACACACACACACACACACACACACACACACAGACACACACACACAAACACAGACACACACACACAAACACAGACACACACACACAAACACAGACACACACACACATTTATTTTTATTAAAAAAAAATAAAATACTTATCAGCTTAAAAAGTATTTTATCATTCTTACATTATATTTTAACATATGTATCTCAGATACAAATTCAAATAATTTCAATTATTTATTTAATACATAAAATATTTTATTTTATTATATTACATTATATTATATTTTATATACATATATATACATATATATATATATATATATATATATATATATATATATATATATATATATATATATATATATATATATATATATATATATATATATATATATATTCTTCTAAAACGGAGTTGCAGCAAAGGAACATGGAATATTTATTTTACGTTGTATATTTGCTATTTGCTGCTGTAATTAAAGCTGGGCCATTAAATTGCAAAACTACAAAATAATTTGTTTTCAAAAATTTTCTTTAATTAATATATTTTAACAAATTATCTGTCGTACAGGGTGTGTGACAAATATTATTAATAATTTCTATATAGAATATTTTTGTCGTTAAATTTTACTCGTCATCTTTATTATTTGTAATTCAAAACTTCACAAACGTACTTTACAATCACTCAATTTTTATTCGGAAAATAAAGCTCCCTCGTAAAAAAAATAAAAAATCCTAACTCAATATATATATAATAATATTACATAATCAAATGTTTCCTTATCTTACAGAAGGATTTTTATAATTCTTGATAAGAATATAATAAATCATAACTGAAAATGTATAAAATAGAGTATTGAAAAATATTAGAGCTTATTAGTTGCTTCCTTGAAAAAATTATGATTCCAATTACATTGAAGGTTGGATACTCGCAATTGGCTTTGAATCTACTTTAAAATACAGATTTTTGAGTATTTAGTTGTAGGGAAAAAATGTGTAGAATTACAAAGATGAAAAAGTTTTAAGATATTTTTTTTTCTTTTACAAAAACTTCTTGGTAGTCTTTATCGGTCTCCTTTGGAATTTCCCTTTTATTTTATTTTTTATGTTTATATATTTATTTATTCTTTGATCTTGAAATAGAGAGACTGGATCATATTGTTTCTCTTTTCTTGCACATGTGTTACGCATTTCCTATGACGTCAGACAAAGTCTTAGATGTATGAAGAAACAGTGTTTCATAATTTAAAACTAGATTTAAATATGAATTCAATGATTCAAACTGTCATGCCAATCACTTGAGTGACATTCGATTGAGCGTAGGTGGTATTCATTGATTTTTATAAAAGAAGACAATTCTTAGTCGTGCCAAAATCAATTCATTATTTTCCACTTATACAAAGGGACAGGTTTTTCAATATTTTAAGTTCCGTTAACTGTATAAAAGCAAAACATTTTTTAATTTTGTGAAATACACCGAACAGTAAATAAAAATCATAAAATATATAAGTTATAGAACGGAAAATTAAAAATAATATCTGGAAAATAAGACGTAAAATTGACATTTTATTTAAGAAAATAGATTGATAAATTATTTAACAAAAACTATTCAATTTTTTATTACATATTGCAATTAATATATTATACACAAATACAACTTCAATAATTTATGCAAACAAATAATTTCAGTTCTTGCTAATCACCTTTTATTCGTAAATTGGTTTTTCCATTTTTAAACAAAAAAAAAAAATATTACGAAATTAATTATAAGCAAAAGAACTCAGTCTTAAGCAGTAAATATATATGTTAATATATGGTAATTTATTTACATCGGGTTTTGAAATTTTCTGTCTATGGACATAATTTTATTTTCTTGCCATCTCTGACTCACAAATAATTTACAGTGAAAAATTCCAATTAAAATACTCAGTACATGTCAGGGAAAAGTATTTTCATTTTAATTTATTAACATCGCATCTTAAATATGTGTATCAAAATTAAAGATTTTATTTGTCTCCACCAATTTATGCGCAAATATTTTTCCAATACCCCTTACAAATCAAAGAGCTTAATATAAATTTGACAAATATTTTCAATTTGTTAACAAGAATTTTTTTAAAATTTTAACCTGCATTAAATTAACATCGTATTTTTCAATAAAGATAAATTATATACAATAAAGATAAATTTTGGTATTTTTCAATAAAGATAGATACTTTATCAACTTATACTTTATTATTAAGATAATACTTTCCCCTGAATGAAGCATAGATATTTTGCAATGGAAATCGTAATAATAAAAAAGAATAATAATTGATTAATTTCCATACATCATATTTTAAAATTTCCCTCCACAAGTGCAATTTTAAAATCTTATTTTCCTTCCAACACTTTGTCTATAAAATTTTTGCAATGCAGAGAGTTCATTAGTAAAATAATTTAATACAAACTGGGTTAGTGTTTAACATTTATATCCTTTATATTTATTGCATAAAAAAGTTCGGAAAAAATTCGTCTTCAGCATGAAATTTTATCGTAATATTAAAATATCATAAACTCGTATTTTATTTAAAAAATTACTCATATGGAATTTTTAGATTTTATTTACCTATCATCACCTATTAAGTGGTAAAGTTAGCACTAATATTTTGCAATACAGTTCATAAGCCAAAAAGCTTATTATTGCGAAAGACAGCGTTTGTATATTAATTTGATTACATCGCGTGCCACGGTGATATACGAGGTGCAGAGCTGGTTTCAAATGATTGTAAAGCTAGGAATGTTTCACCTCAAGTGACTCAGAGGTAAAAAATACCTTCCTTCTCGGCGTGTTCGCAACTATTGACATTTTTTTTTCTTTTTTAATGGTGGTCAGTCGCGTTCCTTAACTTCTTTCAATTTTTTCTCAGCACCGACAGGAAATACAGTCCTTTGGTGTTTGGTTTTGTAGAATGTTTTCCCTGTTACTGCACCCCCGCGAACCGACCAACCGTCGAGTACCGGAAACAGGAAACGGAGCCTCCGTCCGTCCGTCTTTGACTACGGTAAACCACCGAGAGAGCAGGTTGATTCCATTTTGACCTTGAACCAGAAGGTACAGGTGCATTCGGCAAACGATATACGTTTCCTTTGCAGCATGTCCTCCCTGTAGTTCTTGTCATATTTTCGCTCTCCCCTCGCTTAACTAAAATGTCTGATTGCATAAGTAAAGTGAATGTTGTGAAATACGATATGTATCCTCGTCTCAGCATTTATTTCAATATTATGTGGTATAACTAAACACTACTTTTTGTAGACTTTTATTTAAACTTACGACTCATATATATATATAAATATATATATATATATATATATATATATATATATATATATATACATACATATATATATATATATATATATATATATATATATATATATATATATATATATATATATATATATATATATATATATATATATATATATATATATATATATATATATATATATATATATATATATATATATATATATAAATATATATATATATATATATATATATATATATATATATAATAACATGGAATAATTTGATGTCCTTCTCTGAATATTTTAAAAACATTTTACATTTCAAGAAGTTTATAAAAAAATGTAAATTTTTAGTGACATGTATCCTGGAAAAAAATTTTTTATAGCCATTTTATAAAAAATATGAAATATTTGAATGGCATGCTTTTATTAAAATTGATTAATCTTAAGATGTACCCTTTGAATTTGGCAAACACTTTGTTGCGAAGAAAATGCCTGTTTCAACTTTAAGATACTTTTTACCAGTTCTTTTAGAAAGATTTTCTAATTTCTACTATTAAAACTAACAAAACATAGTTTACATATAATCATATGCACATAATTTTTAAATTAAATATCAATAATTTAATTTTTAAATGCATAACATACATTATCATAAACTTTCGCATTAAAAACACACATTAGAGCTTGCTATCAAGCTATTGAAGAAACGAAACTTTTTCTAAAGGTGTATGTTTATGTATGTATATTATGTATATAATATATATATATATATATATATATATATATGTGTGTGTGTGTGTGTGTATGCGTGCATTCATATACATGCATACATAGGAGTGTATTTGATTACAAAATATTAGGGTTATGATGTTGAGTTATCATCAATAATTCTCCCTACCTCCTGAAAAACTTCATCCCTGAATCCGGCCATAGATCTAATCTAGTGTCGTGTAAGAAATGTTATTCAATACCGAGGGGATTTTAATTTCATATGGGATTTCCTCTTCGCTAACCGTAACCGAAAAAATTGCCTGGAATAGTGGAGTGTGCCTCTCGTTATTTCAAGGTCTCTCTTGGTATTGTTCACTGCTTCAAGCTTGGTATGATTTGTTTCTTCTTCGACACTTTTGTCACGTAAACATCGAATCCGCTGTAAAATAATTTTCGAACCGGAAAAAAACGATAACGATTGCAAAATATTTAAATAATGTATTGTCAAAATTAGAAATGCAAAATTGCAAAATTAAAAAAACTCTGTATCACATGTTTTTTTGTTTTTTTTTTCATTTTAGACTATGTAAATTTCATAACAATAATTCACGTTGATAAATTTTGTTACTAAACACATTATTATGACTTGTACTTCTCATGTTATATTAGTTACAGTGATATTTTCTCAATCATGTTGACATCCCGTAGGGATTAGTTTAACGGCCTAAATTCGTTGTAAGAGGCATTTTAGTGTCACCAGCTTAAATTGCTTTACGAGAGGACTTCTTATAGACAGTGAGCCCTATTCATGACCCTTAAGATAGAAAATCTTTACTTACCTAACCTGACAGATGTTCATGCAGAAAGCAGATGAGCAACATCCATCTCCCTTTGTTCAACAGTCTCTAGTATCGAACGCAAGATTTTCCATTGTGAAGAGCGTTTTCCTCTCAATAGGGCATGGAGAGCCCATTACCTCTATTACTAGTTTTTTTCTCCGACAGAAGCCTCTAAATATTGACAACACCTTAACGATCGTTTCGCAATGATGAATTTCACAACTGTGTTGACAAACGCTGCTCTATTCCATGCCATATAATTGGTAGGACGTAAGACTCCCTGAAAATGTCTTATGATAAATTTTATATGGTTAACTTTGGCTGAAATAAGTGTAAAAAAGACGCGAGACCGTCAGCTTTAGTAGTCAAGTTGTTGCGTCAGCTGATTTGTGTTATTAGCGGAATGGATCATTCAGAGTGCCCCATCAGATCAAGTTAGGAACAGTTAGGAACAAGATGATACCCACACGAGATGATACACACTAGATTTGGAGCTATCCGGAAGATCACGAGGCGAGTGAATCGAAGGATTATGAATCAAGTGGTCGGAGAACCCACAGTGACTCCTTCAATGATACAAACTCAAGTAGAGGAGCTAGTTGTTCCTCAAACCATTTCTTGACGCTTTGTGGAAGAAAATATGCAATCCAAACGCCTTTTTCGCCTGCCAACATTAATACTAAAACATAGTGGACAACGCCAATAATAGCGTTAAGGCACATCAACGTGAAAAGGTTGCAAAAACGTGTATTTTAAATGATGAACGCCGGTTCGTTCTAGGAACACATGATAACCACATATCTATGAAGATGTCCAGGTGAGTGATACAATACTATCCATGCTATTGTGTGACACATTGCTAGAACAGCAGGTTTAATGATGGTAGAGCGCTATAGTCTGTAACAGATACCTATTCAGTCTAATTGTGGTAGGTGGGACCTTAACGGATCAGCGTTATGTAGATAAAATTTTTCGATCCCATGTTGGACTTTTTGAAAATGGAACCCCAGGGGCAATTCCAGTAAGATAATGCTCATTCTCATATATCTCAAGGTGCTCAAAACTTCCTAGGTCATGTACAACCCTTCTACGGTCATTCCATTTCCCTGATTTGTCTCCCATATAGTGTGGGACAAATTAAAATGCGAGATGCTTTCGTGTCACCACACTAATGATTTGCAAATGACTGTTGAAGATTTGTCGCTTCAGGACAACAAAAAACGTTTCATCAACTGAATGCATCAAATAGTTCAATAACTTAAAATAACATCATTTCATTTTTATTATTATTTGTTATCATTTTTTACAATCTTGATTTAGGTTTATTTTGCAACTTTCTATTTGAGATATTAAGCATCACGGGAGTATCTTGTATCTGAACAAGTTCCAATAGAAAGTGACAATGGGGAAAATCACATCCATGAATGTTCAGCGAAGTTAAGGAAGTTCTTATTTACATTTAGAGTGAAAACATGGTATAAAATCATACTTTGTACTGAGAACCACACTATTTTTTTTATTTCCTAGATTATTTCTGATGCTAGAAATCAAATCTCCCAATAACATTAGTATTTTTTCCATACACTCCAGTTGTTTTATGAAATGTGTCCTAATTCAACCTAAATTAATCCAATCTGAACTATAATCTATAAAATATATTTCAAGTTTCTTTGTATTTTTCTCTTTAATGTCTACTTTTGTGTGCGGGGGATCATACGAACTGAACTTATGAGAATCGAACTCACTAACTGCTAATTTGAAGACTAGAGCTTTCCATTTGCTTTTCGAACTTGGCTAAATTTTTAAGGGAAAAGTTTTTTTTTTCATTATTTATGCAAAAAATATCAAAAACAAAAATCCCGATGAATCTATCTACATGTGGGCAAAATATATAATTACTGTTATAATTTTCCTTAACTTAAAGTGACAAAATTCTAAAGGTCACATGCTACATTATGTGATTTTAAAAATACATACTATTTTTCATTCAATATTTATAATTTTTTATTAAAATTTGAGGGAATAAATCCAGCTATTTTAAAATTTTACCATTATTTGTTACTTCATAGAATTTGTTACTTCATTTAATTAGTTAATAATTTGTTTTGAGCAGCCATTTAAGCGTTGTTCTCATGGCCATAATATAGATGACGAATGTGTATACGAGACATTGAATTTGGCAAAAAAATTCATAAATCAATTATTTTAATTTCCATACTGAATTTTACCTAAATATGTTCTAAGCAATAATTTAGCAGCTTTAGTATAGATCCTAAAGATTAATTAAGGAAATTAATAATGAAATTAAAAAACATCATTAACAAATTTTATTTGCATTTTTCTCTCTCTTCGTTTCTAATTTTTAATAGCTTCGTAAACTTTAAATTATTCCTCTCTCTTTAATATTTATTTAGGGCTTTGAAATTTTTTTCAGCTTTTGTCTAGTAAAAATGAAAACTTTTAATAAAAAATAAATATCACTTCATTTCAGTTTTACAAAGCATTCTTTGTAAAAATCTGATAGATTAAAAATAAATAAATCAAAAAATAAAAATAATAAAAAAACGGAAGTAAAATGTGTAAATTTTTTTCAGAAACTAACAAATGAAAAAATAAGCCACATTTAATTTGATGTGCATCATGATTTATTTTAAAATTTTGTCAACATTTCAATAAAATTTGAGATACTAGGAGCATTTTCTTGTCTATGGTAAATGAGATTATTTTATGTTAAAATTAAATTTTTCATTTTGAACAAAATCTGCGTCCTCTTGAAAATGATATTTTGGTATGTTATTGTAACAAATAAAGTATTAAATGCGGAAGGTTCTCTTCAGATTCGATTTACTTCCAAAGTATTACAAATTTTTAAGCAAACTATTCCTATTTTACACAAATGTTCATTTGAAATCAAGATAATACCAAATGCTTTTTTAGCGGAAAGAAATCTTAAGAATTTTTTCCCCTCACTATATATTTTCTTCTGTTCCACCTGAAGAAGAAGGGACCTGCCGGACGGATCGCGTGGCTCGTGCGGTCTGTCCGGCTGGTTGAACATCCGACTCGTTGGAGGGGGGAAGCATATAGTGGCCCATTGAAGGCAAACCAAGCGTCCACCACCTTTTCCGGTGGCAGGACGGACAGACATTATCAGCCAACCTGAACCCCCCAAACCACAACAGTAGGCACACTTTGCATCGGAACCTGGCAGTGAGACATTCGCGTGGATTGTCTCCTTAACGACAGGTTGGTTTTCTTTTGAACCCCCTGCATGGATGGAGGCTGATTTTGTTGACGGACCATAAAGACAGATCAAAGAGGACATCACTGGAAATTTAAACCCGTTTCGCTCGAACGGAGAATGAATTTTCTATTCCTTTTCTTTTAATGAGTTTCCCGTTATGCTTTTCCTTTCTTTTTCTATGCGCGACATATTGACATATGTCTTAAATTCTTTTTGGTAGTAGCATGATTCCACAGTCATAAAGTGGTTGGTTTTTACTAGCAAAAAGCTGATCCATGTAGGGAAAACAAAATTACTTTCCGAACAACCCAATGTTGTTCAATAAATCTCTAATCAGTTTATTATAATCGAAATAATAAGCTGTTAGAAAATGTAATAAAATAATTGGCAATAAAATTATAAATTTTAGCTATGAAGATTCACCGATATTTAGTTTCAAAGTGTTTTTCAGTAAAAGGTCAATTCTTTGTCGTTGTTGAACAACAGGAGATGGTTGTTGCATTTCTATTTTTTCCCATAAATGTTTATCGGCTTGGTGGGTGCTTGAAAAATTTCTTAGTTTCTTTCTGAATGACATGTGTCATAATTTATCCGTGACTATAACTCCGAAAAGCAATGCATGACAGATGTAAAAATGCTTTATATCATCAACTTTTAGCATTCAAGATATCTGTTTCACAGTATCGAAATTCCAGCTATAGGGCTCACATTCTCGTTTATTATAAAACTGCTTTCTTTGGAGTACAAAATCTAAGCTTCAATTCCCTTTTTTTATTGAACAATAGGCGATGAGTGTTGCTCTTATGTTTCCTGCATGTATATCTGTTGTTGTGGAATAGTTTGGGAATTATTCTGATTTCATCACTTGTAATAAGTTCGTAAGATCTTTATCTATGGAATATCCTCTCCAAAAGAATGTATGAATGTGATGTATGAATATATTATAACATATTTTGGCTGTTATGTCACCCATGACGCAGTGTCAAAATAATACTTTACATGAAAATCTATTAATGAATTTAATGTTTTGATTTGTGTATGCACTGTAGTGGGTACCATTTTTAGGATACATATATAAGTTTATTATGTTCTGGTGTTCCATATATATTTAAATTCAACATAATACAGAGTACTGTAGATTGTAGCTTATCACCTTCAATGATTTCCTACATTGACTACATATTTATCGGGAACATACACTTCGCTTAATCATGATGCAGCTAATTATAACAAATATGTTGTATTAGTGGTTAGAGTATCGGCCTTCCGCCCGGAAGTGTGGGGTTCGATTCCCAAAACCGCCAAAGACCCTCCAAGTTCATGCGATGTACGTGCTTCTTAAATCCGTGGAATCGAAAGTCTTGTGGTCAGTCATTGAGCAGTTACCATGGGTGCAGTGGTCTGGAGAAAACTTCCTACCCCTTCAGATCAATGTCAAAATTGAGGTAGTGGATCTTCTGGTGGTGCCATCTACCGGCAATGCCGAAAGAGTAAAGACGTACTTTCACTTTTGTGATGCTGATTTAAAGGAAAGACGCTCCCTATTGACTTAAATTCGCATTGCCAAGGAATAGCCAGCTTGGCATGTCCAAGTGTCACAAGTAACAACAACAACATAATAAATATTGTTTTATCATAAAATGTATATTTTATAACGGATTTACCGTAATAAATTATATAACTTGTGTTATAATAAGCTTATATTGTTTACTAAATTTATTCATTAAATCATAATAAAACAAATGGAAACGAAAGATTTACTAAATTCCTATTGAAGAAGCATGATAAAATCTTATAACTTAATATATCAATCCATTAATTTTGCCAAGAATGTTAGTTCATGTAACAAATTCCACCAGTGGTTTGAGTGCTAGAATATTTTAAACTGGTTTCAAAGAAAAATTTGATGGTTTGAGTTTTAATAACTCTAGTTTTTGTCTAAGATTTCACATTTTAAGCATACCATTTCTGAGAAATATAGGGTATATTATTTTAAGTCAAGATTTTTGATCAAATAAAGAAAATAATCTTGGAATATTTATTTTTATATTATATATATATGTTATGTTCCTTTGACCCCCCTCCCCAGACAGAAGACAGGCTGTACGATTCTCAAATTATTAAGAGCTAAGAGGACGCTTTTCTTTTGTATATATGCATATAAATGGATTCAGACTTCTATAACTAAACAAGTAATATATTATTACGAAAAAATAGTTTACTTGCCAAGTTATAAAAAATTACTTGCCTAGTGTAAACATTAAACGAGGATGAACAATAATTTGGATATAAATATCATTTTTCTCGAAAATAGTGATACTAAACTCAAAAATTAAGACGGTAAATGGAGTTTTTCAGTGCAAAATATTTTTTTGGGTACAAAGAAAGTAGTCTTCCAAATCTAAAATTGTAAAGACCCAAGATAGGAGAATGATCGCGTTCCAGAACAGAAATGCATAAACATGAGGCTTTGAGACTTTTAACTCGGTATATATAAAGAATAAAATTGATGTCGATAAATTAGTTTAAAATTTTTGATTCAGGGGTCAAAATGTAGCTAAAAACACAATTGAAATTCTGGATACAGACCTTCGGCTGTATTTGTAGAAATTCAAATGTTGTGTTAAAGAGATGACATTATACTGTGCCATTTATAAAAATGTGATATTAAATAAGTAATTTCATTAAATAATTATACCTTATAGCTGATTCTATTATTTATGGATAAATTAGCAGAGCTCATAAAATATAAAGATTTAATAAAATTTATCAACGCTTCCCAACTATCTTGGGTTTTACTGCATCGAAAAACAAACTGGTAGTCGAATGACAAAATTTTTACATTGCAAATCAGCATGCAAAACATCCAAAAAGAATGAAGAATAGATGGTATTTTAAATGGTGTGTAATGATCCAGTAAAAATAAAATTAGTGAAATAAAAAGTTGTCTGGAAAAATATTGGCTATACAAGGTTGGTTGCATCCCAAGTACAGGCTGTAAATTCAATTAAGAAGAAAAACCTGAAAGTACCTTCAAATTTTCTTGAGAAACTTATAAAACATTTGTTCATTTATAATTGCTAATTCTTACTCTTTGAAAATAATTAAAAAAGAAATTCGTGGGAAGGGAGGAATCTTCAATTTGTCACATTATTTTAGAGAATAAACAAATGGAAAATATTTTTCAAGTGTTTGTTTAATGTCAAGGCCTAATTTTGATATTTTGAGCTATAATCAAACCAAAAATCGAAAATCCCTTAATATTTTAAAATTGACTCAAACTTATATTAAAAGCCTTCAAAATATCATATTAAAATAGAAGATATTCATAATATTTGTACAATCCCCGTGACTTAATGGGAGGACTACATTCCTTGAAGTCCAATGATCCTGATTTGATCCTAGAAGAACAGAACAATTTAATTTTGAATGCTCTAATCTAACAGCAGAATGTTGTTGCAAGGTAATTTAATAGTCATTGTAAATTATTGCTTTTATATAATGGGGCATTTCAATTTGATGTTAGGGGGAGACAGGGAAAATTGAGTAACAAAAGACAATAGTGCAAGCAGAAAATAAAAGCGAAATATCTATAAATAATTCGTTAAACTGCAGCTGGAATTGAACCCGGGAACATTAAACAGCTCCAAAGCATGGGTCTTACCAGTCGACCACAATAAACTTGTAAGGATACATAAAGTATCTCTATTTTCTGCATTCATGCCTATTCTGTATTATTGTATAGTTTTTCTGTATTATTTCCTTGCGATACACGAATATAGTCCAGTGTCTACGAAAAGTTACCCAGAAAATAAGCCTTTCTCAGAAAATAATTTTTTTTTCAATCTCTTATTGATTAGGCCATTTTAGGTTTATGAAATATCGTGCTTGTACTCGAAAACTATCTGTTTCTTTAGGTGGCACTGTTCGATATATGTAATCAAAGGACACCATCTTAAGCAAGCCCTGGCAATATTATGCACATTAAAATTTTGTAATATCAGTGTATCTTTCCTTTGACATGCTAGAGAAAGGAAAATTCATATCAGGAGTCCATCTCGTCGCTCAACTTGTTTCCAAATAACTAATGAACACGAAAATTCAATCTAATCCGTATTAATCTCTTTACAAAGGTAACTTTTCTTCTCTAATTCTTACTCCTCTATTGCAACCAACCTCAGACTTTATTTAAACTCCTTTGAGATGTCCTCCGCGAAGAATTGCAAACATTCAAAACAAATAAAACCAGATAAAAGAAACAAGCTCACTAAACAATGGAAAGATTTCATAGAGAGTAAAACAATAAATAATGCTAATTAATTCCCCCTCTCACAAAAGAAAAACACAACTACTCTTGTCCACAACATTTGCTCCACAACACATGGAGCACAGGAAGGAGCCTTAACACATCCACATCAAGGAGCTATTTTGTTTCTATCAGTACTAAAAAAAATAAAGAAGAGTCTGCGAAAGTGCCAACTATCCATGATTTCTACCACTGGAACAAAGAGATTACCACATGACAAGACCTTCAAGGAATAAGAAGCAGGCAGATAATACGTTGACGTTTAGGAAACTGAAGGCCGTTTCGGAAGGAGGGGAATGAGGAGATAGTGGCTTGAAGAGTTGAAAATTGGTTTCGTTTATTTCTTTTTCTTCTATCTACATTTCCCGCTTATTTTTCTCCCCACAGCATTGCTATCAACCTTTTTCTGTCGTTTCCTTTATTGCTCATCGAGTTTTTTTTTTTTTTTATCTTTTTTTTCTATGATGCTTTCGAGTGGGAATATAGTATGCAAATTTTTTTGCTCTCCCTATTTTTTTCAACGAATTTATGCGTGCGTAGTTTTAATCCCACAGGAAGGATAGCCATTGAGACAGAAGAGAATGAAGGTATTATTTTGCTGGAACACAATAACCGTTAATTTTGTTTTAGTTTTTGTTAGATAAGACAATTACAAGCGATGACATCTGTAACAAATGACGAAGAAATTTTTTAAGAAAACGCGTGGAACTTTATGGTAGATTGATATGGTTTTCAACGTTTGAATATCACCTTCAATTGTAATGAAATATTGCCTCATTTAAACAATATCAAGGAGGGCGTACTGATTTATTTATTTTTGTACATTTTATTGAAATTTGAGTTTAAAGTTATCTGAGAAAAGATCATTTGTTAAAAAGATTTATTAAAGTGATTATTTGCCAACATTTTATATCTATATTGAGTATAATATAACGATATCGTAGTTAAAGTACATTGATCTCAAATGATTCACAAACAAGCTTCTTTGAATGATGTTATAAATTTCTATAACACCATCTACTGGTATTGTTTTAATTATATCTACCAATGAAAAATTGGATTGATGTAGATGTCTTCCTTGTACTAGTGGTAAGACTGCTTATTAGACATTAAAATTGTCTCAGGAATCTTTTGATGAAAGATTAAAAAATTAATTGTTGATATTTCTGTATATTTAGTTTTAGGATAAGAAAACTTATATCGGAAAAAAACTTTGGAGCAGTTAATTTCTTTATACAGAGATCATTTCTTATATTTTATTATTATTATTATTTACGCATTAAATATATAAAGCTATAACTACACAAAATGCATTTTTGTAAAAGTTTATATGACTTCAGTATAAATGACCATGAATTCTGATTTTGTGTTTATCCCAGAAAGTTAACTTAGTTGCTTTACAATTTTTAAATATTTCTGTTTTCTTTTGAACAGAAGAAACCTTTCTGATGAAAAACTGGATTATAGTATTCATAAAATATCATAAATGCTATATTCCTAAGCTAAAAAAGGTATCACAAAACATTTGTTTTGGAGGAAAATATGATTATATAGGATAATATGATTCTATATTGATAACATTATATTTTTCCAATAACATTCAGTGATCTAGAGCCCATAGCAGAATCCGTTTTCTGTTTCTGATGAAATACTAGATTAATTCATTATATCTATTTTTAGCACAGTAAATTCTTAACGTTTTACTTGACAAATAATTATTTTACGACATTTCTAAGTCATAAACTGATTAAAATTTTTAATAAAGATAATTTTATTTTAATGCGGAATAAAAATTACTATGCATACAATATAAAACATAGAAATATATATATTAAGAAAATAATACTTCCTTTTTTTGTTGTTTAGAAAACAGGATATTAATATGTATTAAATATGTCACTAAAATTATTTTTTCATGCAATTATTAAATTTGTTTGAATTTAGCTTTACTTACTTTAATCTCAGAAAACTCATAGATTGTAAAACATAATTTTGTGAAATATAGGAATGTTTTTTTGATAAACATTTGCGTTGTAAGTAAAAAGTAGATAAACCACTCTCCCTTTAATTCATTCTGCGGTTTAAAATTTACAGGAAATTTATACTTATTTTTTAGGATATTTAATGCATAAATTAAGATCAGATTTTATTTTTATCGTAAAAGTCACATTCCCGAATGTTTATGTAGACACTCCTTTAACTAATAAACTTGTGTAATCAAAGTAATCTTGTTAACATACTGTCAATAACTGAGGTAATATATCAAACGAATAATATCTGAAAACCTATGAAAAATAAAGTTCATAATATAAAGAAACTAGCTAAGAAAGTTGATATAACAGTATGATTTGGCAGTAGATTAAATAATTTGCATTTGAAACCATTTGATTATGGAAAACATAAAATGTACTGGAGATAATGAAGTCAGTTTGTCAAACAATGTGGTACTTTAAGAACTAGGACTTCCCTTCAAATTATATAAAATATAGTTTCTAAAATACATCAAATAATTAAAATGGTGGTTAAATAATGTAGTACTTGCTTTATCAATTAGGATTTGAAATAATGCGATAAAAAGTTAGTAAAGTACTTTAAATAAATATATTAGATAAGTTAATTATGTATTGTATAATGTTAATAAATTATAAATCATGCATTATGAAAAAAGCTTATAATATACCCCGAATAATAAACACAATTTTTATCAAATAATTCGTATCAGAGGCCACGTGTTAATTAAAAGCCCATTTTATGAGACAACGTGCTGTCAAACAGTTGTTTAAAAATACCGTAATGCTTATAAGTTAATCATTTAAAATAACACGAAAAAGGTAAGTCTGTTAAATACTGCAGATGATTAAGGTAATTTTTTGTGATATTTTCCCACTTGCGGCTGCCTATTTTTTTCAGCTGAATCTGCTGTCTATCACAATCAACCATCACTTAATTTTGTTCAAGTTTATAAGTGAGCATTTCAGCTGAATCTGCTATTTATCACAATTAACCATCACTTAATTTTGTTCAAGTTTATAAGTGAGCATTTCAGCTGATACTCTATTTTCTACATCATATCAAATCAAAGAAGGGACTTGGAACATGTCGTAACTTAACGTACGTAAAATCTTTCGGCGCAACAATTTTCGGCTGATTCAGGATAAAACCTGCTATTCTCTTTTCTCTAGAAAAATTTGCCTTTTCTCTCTAAGAAATCTTTTCCCCATCAAAAAATATATTATCAATCAAAGCTTTTATTGAGTGCTGGCTTTTAACTTTTATGCATTCGATGAAATTTAATTGTGTTAATAAAAAAATGAAAGTTATTCCATGTCGTATACGTATCTTTTAGATAAATGTTTACTTTTATTGCTTAAAGATCCCCATGAATATAAACCTTTTTCAGTAACACACAAAAATACCAAACAATAGTCTCAATAACTCGTGTTATTTTAAGGTAAAAAATTTAAGTATATTTTGACAATTTTAATTGTTATCAATTTTTAAGATTTGAAGTAATTTATTTATTCTAAAATATAACAATAAATATGAAATTGCATCATTAGTTAAAGAAATAAAAAAAAGCATATTCGATTTCACTTGAGATAAATCATGAGGTATTTATTCTATTAACTTATGACACCTGGACACACACACACACACACACACACACACACACACACACACACACACACACACACACACACACACACACACACACACACACACACACACAAGCCAAGCTCTCTATGCCTTAGCTATGCGAATTAAAGTCAATCACTTTCGTTTTAATCAGAGCACCACGAGGGTAAAAGTACGTCTTTACTCTATAAATATTCCGATAGATGGCACCACCAGAGGATCCACTCCCTCAATTTTGACATTGATCTGAAGATGGAGAAAATTTTCCCCAGACTATTGTACCCATAGTAACTGCTCAATGAGTGACCACAGGACTTTCGATTCCACAGATTTAACGAGCACGTATATCGCGTGTACTCCGTGGGTCTTTGGTGGTATTGGGAATCGAACCCCATCCTTAACCATTAGGCTACCATGCCCGGTATTCAGTTCAGTTCGGTACTAATTCAGTTCAATAAGCAGTTATAAATCAAGTAATTTTTTTGATTATTAAAAAATAAAAAGAACATTGAAAATAAGTTGGTATTAGTATTCACTCATACCCCCACTGAGTTCTCCAGCCAAATGCCACACTTGTGGGATAACTCAGTCAATGATGGACTCAAATTAAGGAAGGGATAATTCAATTACGTCCCAAATGAATCACCACACGCTGAGTTTCCTCAAATTCCTCCTTGTCAGAATATGAGTGCCTTGATTAATAAGACAAGTGCTGAGTACTTTTGAATGATACAAAAAGCACATAAGAAAGAAATTAAACGGCGCCAAGAAAAAAAAAAACATTTCTGTTGAAGAACGCGAAATCAGAACCATCAGTCAATCAAACGGCCTCTTTGACAGTCATTAGTAGAAAGAAGTATTTGCCCTTTACTATTATGAGATCGCAATTTCACTCTCGGATCCCAAAATATGAAAATTAAAAATAAAAGTAAAATGTAGATAAATGCTGCTTAGTGGGGGGTATGTGTAGAGATTAAGGTGCGGCGAATGGCTTTTAATTTCTTTTCTTTGTGCCATGTCAAGTGGAGAGATTGCATTGTTTTAAATATTCTTGTGTTGTGCTAAATGTTGAAGAAGTGACGTGTGTTAAAATAAAATCTAATTTGTAACTCGTTTATGCTTACTTCTACCCTTTTTGTTAATATTTTTCTGAACTTTCTTCTAAAAGATATCGTTTGTGTGTATAATCAATAATGTGCGAAATCGTAGTGATATAGTACCAAATTTAATACTACAAATTATTAAAATTCAGTTTGTTCGTGAGGAAACAATTTGACTAAGTGAAAAATTTAGAGAAATGATTGGTAAATGAAGTTGTATACAAATTTTTTTAACGTTAATAAACTTTATTAAATCATAGAATTGTCTTTATGATAAATAACTTCTTGCCAGCGTAAGGGTTATTTTTATACCCCACTTTTGAAAAATGTTTCATCTTTTCATGCGAAAAATTGAAACTATGTCTGGTTGATACCTTCTTCATTTTTGAATTTTTTTTTAACTTGAAAAAAAAATTTAAGGATAAAAACAAATCATAGTTATAAGGTGATATGCCTAGAGAATAGGGTTAATGGGACAGAATTTCCCAGCCTAGTTCTGCAATTTTTTGAAGAACTCTTTTCTTGGACTTCTCCCTTTAAATTATCCAGTTGCTAATAATACTTCCCAGAACTGAGATTTTCGTTTAAATTATGATAAAGTATTGATCGTCAAATATCCCACTGTATACACATTCTTTTAATCAGAGTCAAATTTGTTTTATTGTTGGAAAGGCTAGGTTTTCCACATAATGTAGCTTATTCCTTACGATATTTTCGTAGGTAATCCATTTTTCATCCCCAGTTATCATCCGATTTAAGAAGGGTTCGATTCTGCTGCGAACAAGAAGAGACAGGCATTTGATTACTCGATTATCAAAATTCTTCTGATTTAATTTATGTGGAACCCATTTTGAACACTTCCACTCCAATCTTATCTTTCAAATATGGCCCGTA
Organism: Latrodectus elegans; assembly: GCA_030067965.1. Taxonomy (NCBI): domain Eukaryota; kingdom Metazoa; phylum Arthropoda; class Arachnida; order Araneae; family Theridiidae; genus Latrodectus; species Latrodectus elegans. The sequence goes on from CM057820.1 coordinate 67,192,855, forward strand.
ATAGTTAGATGACTAAATTAAGCTTTCTGTTATTTCCTATTTTTTTTTTTTTTTAAAGTAGAAGAATGTGAAAAGGCAATATTATTTACATATAGTAAACGGATGGAACATTTTATCTAATAGAAAATTTAAAATTTAAAAAGACAAAACAATAGAAACATAAAATAAACAAATTGAAATCAAGTAGCAATATTGCCAGTTTCTTCAGGGGGTATTGACCACATTTTGCCACAAAGTATGCTTTTTCTGCAGAGGCTCCAGACTACAGTCTACATGAAGCCACGACACCCCGACACTACATTAAATTTTTTTAATGAATTAACAATCGCCAACAATCCAAAATACTAAGTTTATAACTGCCGAAATATAAAATATTAAATTTACACTTGTCAAAATAAATTATCAATTTTTTTTCCAATGGCAGATTGTAGACAGTTACAACTACAACAGAGTCTATTAATCAATTGTTCCCTGATACGAAAGAACCGGCCAGACACAGTGACCTCTTAGCCTATATATATATATATAATATATTTATTTATATATGGCACATTAAGTACTCAACATATAAGTTATATTTTACTCTTCATTAAATAACATATCAACAAAATAAAAATCTACAAATAATATGAAAAAAATGATGCGATGTGATTTTCACTGTAAGTAATGAAGTTCTGGTGAGAAAAGAGTTTTTCACTATTGTTGAAAATGAAGGAGTTCATTATTACAAGTAAGAAATAAAGATGAGTTTTTTAATGTATAAAAAATATAACTATTTTTGATGCCATGAAAAGAAGAAGCTTTTCTTACAATACAGAATATTCAGAAGCTTTTGAAAGAAAAGCTTCTGAATATTCTGTATTGTAATGAATATTTTATCTTAATAAAATTTGATATAATGCAAAAATTTTGTACTTAATTTTGTTTTTTGTATTTTATACTATGAATATTTATTCAATATGTTACACAAGACCAAAATTTCCCAGAGTTTAAAATAAATAGTAATCACAAATTTAAATTCTTTAAAGCATAAAGAATTGATATAATTAGTTTTAAATGTAACTTTCAATTTATAAAATAATTATACACAAAAAGGGTTGGGTATTAATTTTTGGATGAAGTATGAAAAACTTGTTGTTCTCATCTTGTTTTTTAAAACATAAATAAATTTTTACCCCATTTCATTATTAGTCACGGTTTAAAAGTGTGAATAAATGCCAAATGACTTCATTATATTTAAATTTCATTATAATTAAATTTAATATACCATATTTTGAGGAAGAAAGAAAAGGAAAAGAATGAAAAATATCTGCGTAGATCTAGCCTTTTAAAAGATGAATCAAGAAGTTTCTTATGAAATTGTATAAAAGTTTTGATCAAATTTACCATATTTGAATTTGATACGGGTACTGTAGTTTTTGAAAGGATGTAAGCATCATCGTGAATTACGCTCAAAATAAAATCCCAATAAAGAAATTAAAGCTCTCACAAAAATGCCATATTACCCTAGACAGTTTCTTAAAGTAAATGAAGAAGATACATCACTCTTTGGACACTATAGTCCCAAAATCTTGAACAGTTTTTATGATTTAAAAATAAATAAAAAGTGAGAAATTGTGAAAATATATTTACTCTCCAGAAGCTATGAAATCATTTTTATTCACTAAAAGAAACCTCCGCATTCGTGATATTTTTAGTATGTGATATTAGTACGTGATATTTTTAGCAAGAAATGAAATATGAATTTGAATAGGAGAAGAAAATTTCAAATTTTATCAATAGCAGTAATTTCAGTAAAGTATGACTTAAATATGGACTTTTAAAAATATGATATTTCATTACCTGAATTTAACAAATTTTGATCAAAAATAAAGCCTAAAAAATTCCAAGTCATAGCTCACATCCTGTTTCTGTAGTATTTCTTTATGTGATAATAATATTTCAGTGTCCTTGAACCCTAAACTATATATTTCTACTATTTTCTGTCCATTTCGCCAACTACAAAAAGGTGTTCCTATTTTTTAAGTCTCTAATCAGCAAACGCTAAATAAGCAAAAATATCCTAGTGCTGAAAATCATTTTTTAAACTATTAAATCTGCAGTGTTCCAGAACAAACTATCGTTAACTACTTACAAAAAAACTCATTTACAATACTATTTGCAAATATTAATTTAAACGTGAATAAAAATTATTAAGCTAGATTTGAAGGAACCCATGTGAAAATTAAGGCGTGGACAGTAAAAATATTGAATTAAAATGATTATTAATTTCAAAACTTTATGAAATATTTTTATTATTTCAGATCCAAGCAATTCTTATCTACTTGAATAACACCACAATGACATTTGAATCATTTCGATTAAAATATATAAAATTCAAATGAGCTTTCTTCGATAAGCTTGATTCTACTTCCATTTAAAGTCATTCCTTTTGATTGAAATCCACTTCGCGCTGCTTTCATTGTTTTTGATATATTCTGCAAAACAATTAAAGTAGCTTTCATTGCCAATTTTACTTGATGACGAATTTGTTTTCGAGCTTCTTTGCTACTGAGTTAATTTTTCATTGCAGTTGAGGCCACATACCTGTTGAAGCCCGCGGGTGTGGTAGCCGCCAAAACCTTGATAACTGCGTGTTATTCGATCGACTTCGATACTTGATTTTCTATTGTCTTGGAGGCAACGAAAAACAGAAAGCGTCTGTGTTCTATCCATGACAGGTAGCCTTCGAAAATAAACAAGATTCGATGCGATTATCACCGCAAATTAACCTCCGTGCACACGTTTTCCAGCAGTACAGCTCACCATCAGGACAACCAGTTATGATAGTTAATTGTATTTCCATGTCGAACAGTGATAAGAGTCATTATTTATGGGATTTCTTCTCTCTTTTCTGTTTTGCTCTATTTCTATGAAGATCGATTTGAATATACGTGCCAGCAAAAATGTTAATTATGTTTTATCTTTTATCTAATAGTATGAATATTAATTATAATACCTCATGTAAATTACACACATTTTTGAGTAATGCGTCTTTGAGCATATATAATGATATAGGCATACACATATTTATATTTTAGAAATATATTTTCTACTTTTACCATTAAAGATATTTAATAATGTATAATTTATGTTTATATATTTTAAATTTTTTTCCCAGAAAGAAAATTCATGCCTATATAATGTACCTAACTTGGAATTTTCTTTTTGTTAGAAAGACATTTACTTTATTTCAGTCTCTGATGATAGGTGATGTAGAAAAAATATATTTTTTAAAAGTTTTGAACTCGATTTTAAAATTCTAATCCATTTATAGTTTAAATCTAATTGATTAAAACATTGCTTAAATGTAAATAACTATATTGTGTGATTTTACATGCGGAAAAGTACTTTCAATCAGAAAATTCAATGTTTTATAGCTCAGTAAATTTGTATTGAAATATAGGATTATTTGCATTCATGAATTTTTTGTTAGAAGTAAACCTTGTAGGAAAACTAGAGAACTCAGTTAATATATATCTAAAGAAAAGTACTTAGCAATGAAAGTCTTAAGATGATTGATTACTAGCATTTAGCAAAAAAATCAAGTTAAAAATGTTGCGGATCCTAAGTTCAATAAGTTCTTATGGGAACCAAATATTAAAAGTAGTATTTATGGTTTTGAATGCATCAGTATAAAAAAAAATGAACAGAAATAAATTCATCTTAGATTAATCTAGGATAAGTTATTGTAAAACCACATTTTCAGACTGCCTTTTTCTTTTGATGGAAGACGATCAAAACAACGACTCGTTTTGTAAAATGGCACCGTGGTCAAGAAAAGTATTGTCAACATCAATTGGCACATCCATCTTTCCAAAATTTCATACCATATAAATGGAATGCAATTGAAAATCGATTAAAAATAAATATGCTTGTGGTAAATAAATGGTAAATTTGTGGTTAAAAATAAATACTGTGGTATATAACATTAAAAATAAATATCTACTCATTTTGACTTTCTTCAGTTTGCTTAAACACTGATTATTGTTAAAGTCTGCAATGTGTAAATACAGTGATTTTGTAGAGATCCATTTTAAAAATCAAAATAACCATTTTGAATAACTATGGAAATTTGAAGGTATAGTTTGAGGTCAAATAAAATTAATAAAACACTCTCTGATCATATAGATACCTCTATTTCCTCCATTACTTGCATGTAAGATTGTAGAGGTTGAAAGAAAAAAAAGAAGTCTATTCAATTAATCTAACATATGAGTACGCAAATAAAATAATTGAGTTTATTAGTTTCTAGTAATATATTTCAAATTGAGCATATATATATTTAGTACGCCGACAAGATGGCTGAGTAGTTAGCGCTCCTAACTCCTGAACTGTGGTTCCCGGGCTCGAATCCCGTTTCGGATACGGATGTTACTTTCATTGTTCTCTCTATTTCTCTCTCCTTTCTTCTGTAAAGATGTAGGAATGTGGCCCATCCTATAAATGGGTTTGGGTTTGTGGTGGTATGGCGCGGGGAACGCTATTCACCTCCGTGACTTGGTTCACAGGTGCTCGCTGGGTAACGACAAATGAGTAGAAGTTTCTGGCATTGTTGTGGCATAGGGTTCGTTGCCCAAGTGCCTGCCGTTGGAAAAAATATTTAATATTGGTAATTTTTGTAAAAGGGGAAATATAGAATTGACAGAACCTAAGAATTACCTTAAGAAAATATGTATGATAGAATTTTAAGAGAGAGAGAGAAAATTTAAGAATTTTTATACGCACAAAGAAGTCATTTTCCTACATACTTAAACTATTATTGGAAAAATGAGCAAGTCAATAGCTGAAGCAAAGCATGCGATTGGGTTTCTAAAACTTAGTAGAGAAAGGCATGTTATTCTCGGTCGGCAAAGTAGAGTATTTTATAATTTAAAACAGAGTCGAGAGAGAGAAATTCTAATGGTGAAAGGGGCAGTATATTTTTTAAAAACTAATTGGACTTAATGCTCTCTCTGTTAGGATTCTTGTGTTAAGCTAATTCAGATAGACTTGCAAAAATTAAGTGTCAACATTGTCACTTGTTTCTATTTCAATTATTATAGTTAGTGTCTGTGCTTAGTGGTACCAATCAGCAGAGTAATATGACATTATTAAGAAATTACGTTCATATTAATTTGGTGATATAAATAATGTATTATATCATTATTAAGGAAGAACTTTAATTATACTACAATACAGCGTATTAGAAGCCATTTTAGCTTAATAAGTAAAAATATCTTTGAGTTCAAAATGAAACAGGTTTGATACTTGACTCTGAAAATTACAATTGTTGCAAGTTTGTTTATGTTGAAATTCCAAATGTTCCAATGCTTTCTCACTTGCAAGAAGAGACAAAGGTGTCAGCTTAGTTATCAGATTTGAAAGGTGGACTTGGTTTAAAACTACAAATGAGTTGAATAAGTGCAATGATTTCAGTCTGTAAAAATAAATAATATCCCCAAGTGACGAAAACAATAAAATTGCCAGAAAAACGAAGAAGATTTTAAAACAAGGGGAAACTAAACCATAAACCATAGCATTAAACATTCAGCTATCAGGTGCATCAGGAGGACAAACTCTTAAAGTTAAAAGCACAGAACTCATCTATCAGGTACTAATTAGGCCATTTAATCATTTGGATGTAATAATTTTCATTAAAAAAATAACTACAATTTCAGCATCATAGGAAATTTGTTCTCCATTTATTTTTTCTAAATTCTTACAACAGATATTTAAGTTCTAGGTGCCTTGGAACTACTTAATCAACATAGAATCATATTTAAACTCAATTTTCTTTTGAATTATATATGTATAGTAAATTTTCATTACAAGAGTACATAAAATTGCATATTTTTTATTAGAATAAATTCAAAATTTATAATTTTAGGATAAAATACTTTTTAATTTCAGATAGCTTGGGGAGAAATGCGTGACTCTCGTGTTTGCAAAAAGCAGGTAGTTAAAATTAAGTACTGAATATAAATATTTAGTACATACTATTGAAATGTGTTTTATTTTTAATTTCTTCGAATAAAAAACAATTAAACATTTTTTTGCGATATTATAAAACACACTAATACAATACTTTTCAATTACAGTTTTAAGAACAAATTTTTGTAAAATATTTTATTCTTCAATGTTAGATTATTATACAGCATATGTATCATTTTAAAAATAATAGACTTTGAAACTGTACTTCTTCATTGAATAATATTGGAGAAAAGTTACACATTAGAACATAAAGAACTATTAGATATGCATACATTGTAAAATAAAGTCACTGCAGATGTTTTTGAGTTTATAATACACAGTACATTTCGCAGAAAAGCAATTCGAAAGTAAGTTGTGAACGTTTTTAGTATCCACCACCTATTGTTGCTTTATTATTAAGAATTTTTGTTGAAAGTAAACTCCACGTCCTTATTAGAATCACAAGGTGAAGAAACCCAAACAACTTCCATTCACTCTCTCCATATGATGTGCACACTGAAAGTATAAACAGAGCATCCATTCTATAAATATGTTAAATATAATTCAACAAAAACATTTAAGTGCGAGTATTTTATTTTAGCTTTCGTGAAGTACAGATATAGGAAAGAATACCAATACAGTTTTGTCAATTTCTTTCCATGCGGTTAAGCAAAGATGTGGGTCAGTACTATTAGATTTAAGAAAATATGTGGGTCATTACTACTTGTTAAAATTTTGAGAAGATATTAATACTTTGCTTATATCCGTTTTAAGTTGTTAGATTATATACTTATAAGGACCAAATTTATAGTGTTATGGTGATATTCCTTGCTTGTTACTATGTTAACTGAAGCAGGTACTTATTTACTACTGTATCAATAGAAAAATTCTCATATTTGCAAAAAACAAGGGAGAATAAATGTAGGGATATAATTGTGAGTAGATGTCAAATAAAGTCACGATAAATAAATAAATGTAATTTACGAACTATGAAAATTACTAATTATATTCAGTCAAATGGTATGTCATACAATTCATTTTTGAAATACATAGCTTCATCTCTACTTATAGAAAATTATATTTAACAAAACTATACGTCTAGCTCACAATTGAATGATATAGGACTTTAACCTGTTATTTAATGGTTTTGGAATTTGATTCCCTCTCCTAGATTAGATCGGGTTTGGAGTATACTTTAAACAACAGTTATAAGTTGAATCAATCGTTTTGAGTAAAAAAGTAACTGAAGAGTGACAAACAAACCTGTTTCATCTAATTGTACCCATTACTGTTTAATTAATGGCAACCATTATTTTAACGAACTTCAAAATATGAGGCATAAAATGAGTTACTTTAAAAATTACGTATACAATTTCATAACGATTAAATGACTCTAAATTTTATGCAGTTAAAACTTGCATAAATATTACTTGCAATTGATTGTTTAGTAAAATATGATTTGATTATTTAAGATGATGTAAGTTACATGCATTGCATATATATCAAAATGGGAATGCTACGTTTTGTATACAAAAGGAATTTTGTTTTTTTTAACTCGAAGTTAAAGATGATTTTTTTTCTAGCGCTGTTGTGAGCTCTGGGGATAATTCGATACTGGAAGATTATTTAAAACGCTTTTGACTCTGTAACAAATTGATGTCTAGCTCATTTGTTTTTTTCTTTTTTCTCATCATCCCACGTCTTCCTGTGACCTTGCAGGAAAGGAGTCAGATAGGAATGCAAACTGCGGTTGGCTTTCAAAGAGTGAAGAGATGGGAACAGGTTCCCGGGAAGATTTTTAATACATTTTAAATCAAGAAATTAAACGTTGGGCTGCTAACGCACACACAAGAAACATCAGCATTTAATCACGATTAAATGTCGATTTTCTTTAAATAAATCATGATTAAATACTTTTTGAATAAATTTATTGAATGTGATACCGATTTTATTGTGTACTTTAAGATTTAAATAAAGCTTTTTAAGGATTAAAATATTTATTTGTCTTTGAATATGATACCGGTGTGTGTGTGTGTGTGTGTGTGTGTAAGGAATTAATTGAATTTATAAAAGGGCATAAATTAGATGTAATACTTTGATATGATTATTCTAATACCCTGTTCGCAATTCATCAGTAAACGCGTTAAAATTTCAGTTGAATATTTTTTGCAGCGGAAACTGGTGATTTAAGTAAGTCGCGCGCGGAAGTGGTTTATCATATATCAGCTTTGCTTACTGAATTAAATACTTTTCAACTGGTTTAGTGCGAACTTGCTTTCTGTTTATATTATTGTGAGTTCAAAATAAATAATAGAAGCAAAATTAATGCTTGAAAAATGTGCTCAATTATAAAAATCTGAAACATTTCAGGTTATTCATATCAACAAACAGATAATGTGTGTTTTGAATGAAAATTTAAAATTTTAAATCAGTTTTGATTGCATAGCAGTGCAAACGCTGCTTCAGCAGGGTGGTTAAATTAAATCAGATTGAGCTTTGATTTAAAAAGTAGAGAGAAAGAGATTAATTCTAACACATTAGTATAAAATACTTTTTTTTATGAAGGAGATTTTAGAACTACCATTTTCAAATAAATATTTGAAGAGATACAAAATAGAAATTTCTGATTTCTTCAAATATTCATTTCGAATCTTAAGATATTTGTTCTTCCCAATTGGTTTTTACAAGTAGTATTTGTAAGGAAGGTATGTGAAATGGAAGCATTCAAAGGATTCTAATAATACTGATATCGAGAGAAATAATTATGTTCAGCAGATATAGGTACATATTTTAAGAGCTATGATTTTATTATTATTATTGTAATGACAGTTATATTATTTACCATTCTTGTACTTTGAGTAACAACAAGAATGTAAAAAATGTCATTTTGATTTTGAAGCGTTTCTTCAGCATTTCATGCAATGCGATAATTTGCTCGAAAGTAATTGGATTAAGGAGAATGGTTGTCATCTCATTAGTGTTTCATGGTTCGTAATTCATTGAAACCATTTCACACTCAAATTGGCTTAGAGTTTTGACCACCCAGATCTTTTAAAATAACATCGCTTTTTTTTTTTTTTTTTTTTTTTGAGAATTCGCAAAGGATTTTTGTTATGAAAAGTCAAAAATTAGTTATTTAAAAACCAGAATCATAAAAACAGTTGTAGATGCCGATATGTTCTCTCGTATGTGAATATGACCATACGTATCTAGTGTTAACGCTAATTAGGCTACCATCTTTATATCCTCCATAGACGTACATCTTATATCCTACATATACAATGAAAGAATCATATAAAAGATTTATATATATATATATATATATATATATATATATATATATATATATATATATATTCCTTGTGATTCTATATATATACATCTGTATATTTCCAATTTTTTCATTTACACATGATAATAAATCTAATTATTGATATATTTCAGGTTCTGGAAATCAAAGCAATTGAGATTGAATACAATGTCTTATGCAATAACATTCATGATTCATTTTTTATAATGAATGAAAAAATAAAATGTTCGAAGACCAAATTATGTAATTTTCATCATTAATCCATTAGATTCATTATGTGTCATAAATATGAAGAGAGAGAGAGAGCGGTCTATCTTTTGATAAGCCAAAGATAAAGTAAAGAAAATTTACCCTCGGGTAAGAGAGAAGGAAAAATGACATAGAAAATATTGAACACTTCCACACACAAGTTGAGTATAAATCTATCATGTCTTATTCTTCGACGGTTTTCAAAAAAAATTTTTTTTCTTCTATTTACATGTTGTACCAAAAATGAAAATAACCAGAATGAATATAATCATTTTTACTATTGTCGAATGTGTATCATAAATTTAACTTATAGGTAAAGTGGTAGGGAGTCTTTAGAAAAGAAATTCTATAATAAGGGTTTTAAGCATAGTCAGCTTATATTTAAAATAATTTTCTTTAGACTCTAAAAATAAATGCAAGTTAGACACTAGAAATACATTAATTGTGAAATATTTTCACAAATATTAATTTTCCTATCACACATATTTTATTTATCATTTTATTACTCCTTTGAGAATTTAAAATTTAATATATGAATTATTGCAATCATAAGTTGGTTAAAAGTTTTTAAAAATATTGTTAATCATAATTATAGTAAATAATTGTTTAAAAATAATATATTTTACTAAAATCATGTGTTTGACATACCTTTTGAAATAATAAGAGAAAAAAGAAATTTTTTCACAAGCATTATAGGTTTAACATCTTTTATGTATTGTGAAGACATGGTTCTATATCACTGTGTCAATTTTACCTCTATCTACTACAGTTTTATTTTTTAGAATAACAAACGACACCACAGTAATTAACACAAATATATGCTAATATCACTGATTTTATTTCAAATCGAAATTCAATACTTATTCATGTTATAAGTGAGTAAAGCACGTTTTTGGTTCATAAGTACTAACTACAACTTTCAATAATTAAAAATATAAGATTTCAATATGCCGAATGGAATATAGGTGTGCTGTAAGGGAATTTAGAAATAAATGACTAAATATCACACTCATTGTTCTCCAATTTGAAACTTTCCAATTATTAAATACTGAATTAAATACTTGACACCGTTGAAAATTCTGTAATTTTGATATTGTTAAATGGGGCTGTATGTAAAATTGATACATGGATGAGCTACATCGGAATATAGAACATATTACAATATATAACGTGAATTTGAGAAATATTTCTAACAGAACATAAGAGATAATTATGAAGAAAATAATATTTTGACTATCTCAACCTTCTGCAGAAAACACAACGAAATCTGTCCAATTAATGAGCAACTCATGACCAGTCTAGGGGATGCATATCTTAAGCAGGAAAGGTCATCCATCTCTGCCAACATCGAACGCCGGAATGGAAATAGGAATGAGCGATTGCTCCCGATTGGCGCAGACATAGCTCCCATCCATAACCAGGGTTTCAAAATCTTATCGACTGTCGAGGAAATGAAGATATTTCTTGAGCTGCCGAGGGATGATATTCCTCGTTCACAAGCATGATACCTTCTTATCAACGGGCGACAAGTTTGACGAAAGCAAATCTCTGTCACAGGGGATACCTTCGTGTCATCCACGTTTGTGTGTGTTTAAGAGGGAAAAAATGCAGTCTTCTGAGCAGGGAAAGAAGACATGATATTAATCTTTTTTAACGAATGAGTGACCAAGTTAAAGAAAGCACTTGATATATATTTTCTCTTTTCAGTAATGTCAATGAATGCAGTAAGGAATGATTTTTCGTTATTCATTCTTAGAACCATTTCATTCGCATTCGTTGTTACAATTCGTTATTCATTTTTAGAATGATTCATTCATATTTCATGTGACTTACTAATTGTTAAATTAATTAAAATTTCCTGTAATTAATTTCATCATTTTTAAATATTTTCTTGTAAGCTAATGCAATAGCAATTCACAAAGATCCTATTTATAAAAATTTATTAGTATTTCCCATTACAAAACCAGCTTGAATTAAGAGTATTTTACAATCTAATATAATAGTTCTTGAACAAAAAAAGGCTTTCTAGCTTTTTGTAAGGTCATTTTTTTTGTCAAAATATGGAAATGAGATTGATTTGTAGCGAGTTATTCGTTCAGCTTATCACCTAAAATTAATTTGATAAGATTTTTCTTGAGAACTATTTTGGTGAGAACTGTTATCCACTGCTCATTGGGTTCTATTCAAATGTAAATTCTTTTGCATTTCTTTTTATAATGCATTATATGACATTTGTATATAATATAGTTCGCAAATGCTGAAATCTGCAAAAAAAAAAAAATGATAAATTAGACATATTTTAATAATAAGAGAAATCTATTATAATAATATATAATAAAAATAATATATATATAAGATATATTATTTATATATGTATTTATTATGATGGGGAATAATAGTTTAATGCATTAGATATGAAGTTCATATAGGATTATGAATATCAAAATAAATATGATTACTTATAAATGTATTTACGTATTTATAATTTTATCCATTTATCAAAAATAAGTGTATCACAAAATAATTAAAATTGAATTAAGAACAATTTGTTTTTAGTTAAATGTAATATTTGAAGTTTATTAACGTATTTATTATGCCAAAAAAAAAAAATTACAAATACATAAAAAAGTTATCTACCAACATTATTTATTTTTCATTGAATTTATTTGGTACGATGTTTAAATAAAAATGATTATATTGATTGGACATAAGTTAAATTAAAAAAAATATACACATAAATTGATGCCTGCAAAATGTAAAATCCTAAATCAAGTTCCTTGTAAAACAAATCCATTTTGCAATTGAATAGTAATTTTAAGAGCTCAGTTTACCTCATTTTCATTTTTATGTAATTTTTTTTTTTAAAAAAATAGACACATTTTTCAAATACAAAATGCTAAAACCATTTGCATATGTTAAGTTCTTTTATATTTGTTTCCAAATGCTAAAGATAGAGCTTCATTTTTCGTTCATATATCGTACGAGAAAAATAGTTTTAATGACGATGAGATATGTGAAAGTATGCTTAAGGAATTCTCATCAAGTATGAGTTTAGAATCTTTTAAATGTTGCTCCACTTTTGTCATAATGTGCTATACACAGTATTTCTGCTGCAAAGAAAACATTTTTAGCAAGTTCTTGAATATTGCTGACCATTAAGCGTTCATCGAACTTTTCTCCATTAAAAACAAACAATAGTTTCATTCTATTGATTATTAATCAGCAATTTGATCGATCAAGAACAGTTTTTCTTTTCTTTTTTTGTTTGCTTGCTTGCTTTTCTTATTATTGTCGATTCCGAATGTTTATCATTATTCTTCGAAATCACAAAACATAGCTTGCCACATCGCAACTTTAAGCCGCATTGAATTAATGAAGTCTAGTATTCTGAATAATATATTCATTTTTCCAACATCATAACATTCAAACAACGAAGAAGTTACAAAAGATTCTTTCAGAAAGACAATATCCGGTGACTTCAATTATACATCTCACAACATTCCGAACAAAAAAATGATCTTTTTACCAGTGTAACGTAGTCCTAGTAATTATTATTATAGTGTTAAGTTGAGCTCATCGTAACTTAGAGATTAGGATATTTTTCAGAAAGAAAGAACTCGGATTCGATCACAATCAATAACGGAAAATGAGTATTAAATTACTGCTTTTTTGATAGTTTAATTTTTGATGTTCGTCAGCTTCCGGATTACCTTTATTGCTATACGTAAATTGAACTACTGTCAATTTACGTCAATTATTTATTATAATTATTTGAACTGTCAATAAAACTGAGAAAAATCCCTTCTTAGAAAACCTCACGCATAGTAAATAATCAAAAAAAAACTTTTTTTTGTAAAAATATCAATTATGAGATTTTGTATAAGATTAAATCCTTCCCTTACAATGAAAATTATAAGTGAATACTTTAAAATATTATTAAAGTAATACAAATTTAAAAGAATCAATGTATAATCAATGATTTAATTTAGTAGAATATTTACAAGAAAGTAAGCAAAATCAAAACCAATCAAATAAGTTAACAAATGAAATAGATGCTTTAAGTAATTCATTAATATCATAAAATGGTAATAAACACAAACAACTAAATTTCAAATTAATTTCTTAGCAACGATCATAGCTTTAATCCTCATTTATTAGCATCTATTCCTCGTGATTGTTGCATGTAATTACAAAATTTCAGTAATTTAACTCTAGGTAAATATTTAAGTTTGAGTGAGCAGAATCTTTGAGTGGAAAGACATCTTTCTAGCATCTGAAGGATTGTAAGTTCAATACCTGACTCTGTCAAAAACATAAACAAAATATTCATATAATATCACCTTTCTGTTAAAGTAGGAAGAAAATTAGAAGAAATTTACTGAATTTCTAGTATCAATTACTATTAGGTAGCTTAAAATTACGAAGTTGTTAGATATGTTTGAATATTTCAGTTGGCAGAAAAGGATGCAGTTAGCCATATAACAATTTACAATAAAATGCATTCTAAATTCCCAACAAGAAAAAATCTAGAAAAGGAACCTTCCAATGTAAATTAATTTTCAGTAAAAAAAATTAAATTCCAAACATAAACTAATTTGCAAAAAATTTAAATGTATTGCACTACGGTGCCACACTCTAATCAGATTGAAGAAAGCATCTTGTTGTACCCGAATAATAGGAGTATGACATCTGACCTTTTCAAAGACCATATAGTTTAATCGCAACCCTTACTAAACAAGAAATGGAGGTTGTTGTTGCATCAGCATGCTCCTCTGTATCAAGCCCTGAGTTGGGCTCTTGCAGTTTGATAGAAGCAACTGGGTGGAGTCTTCATGATTTTGAAACAGGGACCAAGAAGGAGATCCCAATACTTGGCTTGCCACTGCCAGAGACATCATTTCATAAGAAAGAAATTGAAAGTTGCACTTTTGGGTTATTAATACCAATATTTTTTGTTGGCTTTTAAGAATTTTATGGACTTTCTCTTTCAGTGTACACGAGTAAGAGCATTATCTCATAAAAGTCTTGCTTGAATTCAACGTGCAAAGCCTGTTTTGATACCTTACTACAGCATTCTAGTTGATAATCTGTCCCGCTATGCGATGTCAAATTCACTGGAAAAGCCAGAAATAGACAACTATGGATATATTGAAATAACCAAATAACTTACCCAATAGACATTGAATTAAATTAAAATATAAAAATATGAGAGGTGAAATAACTGAAATAGGTAATTTTAGAGGACATAAGATATTTTCATAGATCTATGATGTAGATACTTTGTGGCAATGAGATTAAAATGTATCCAATTTTGAACATTCTAATACTGATATTTGTCCAAAGATATGTGAGAGGCAGAGCTGTTAGATGAGAAAAAAATTACGCAAAAATTATGTCACATGCAAGGAGTTAAGAAAATGAAGAGGGTAAAATATTAAGAAGTATTCAGCGTAGAAAAGAATGAATACATTTTGAATTAAAATGAATGAAATTCATGAAATGAAGATATATAAAAAATTTGAAATATTTTAAAAATAATGAAAGATATTTATAATTTTGTTGGTTCAACTAAATTTGCATTACATGATAAATATCAATCATTTAATTATTCGCTAATGATATTGATATGAATTTTGATACATTTTCCTGCTGATTAATGAGATATTCTATTACTATTGTTTTTTCTAGATATTCGAGAAAGTTGATCGTTCTGGTAATTTTTGCATTGTGTAGCACTAATCATATATAATGAATACTAATGCTCAAACGATTAAATTTATTTTGTATATAATTAATATTCCTTAAAACAAGTATATTTTTTCCTTTTTTACTTCTGAAGAAAACTTTACAATTATGTTAATAATAACAGCGGACATTTTTCTAAGCAATTCGCAAATTTCGATGAAAAGTACTTATCGTGAACAGATGAATGAGAAACATTTGCAATAAGTCGCTTAAAAAATAAGTTTTGGGAAAATAAAATTATCTCTCATGTCTATAAAAATAGGAAATTTGATTGAAAAGAAAATATAATCTTAACAGAGAGAACCCGTATTTCCCATGCTCGGATAGTACTGAATAGTCAGCACTCTAACTTACAATTCAACAATTTGAGAGTTTGACTTTTGTCTGGAATACTATCTGTGATTATTAATCCATTTTGAATAGTAGTTTCTGATCAAAATAAATTTTTTGTACACAGTGACTATAAAGCTGGGAATCAATCAATCAATTTACTTTTCTCCTTTATTAATTGTAAGTTGAGAGTAGAATTGTCTTGTTGTGTGTTTTTGGAAGAGCTCTAAGTCCGTTGTCGAAGCCATTATTTGATGACCATGATTTAGAATTACGAACTGTTTTATTTGTTTTATTTTGCTTTCAATATTTGATTTGTGATTTTACCTGGTATAAACAATTCTTCCTTATCTTTATATATGAATATTGTATATTATCTTACAATTCATTTCAATGAATGTGAGAAATTTTTTATTGCTATAAAACTTTCTCACGCATTATAATGTTTAACAGATCTAATGTGAATCACATTTAATACTTCCGTGTAATAAAAATTAATAGTTATATTTCACTATTTTAGAGAATTTGATGCAAAAATGGAATAAAAATGTTTTTAACATTTACTTAGGAAATTATTCTAAGTGAAAATTAAACTAAAATTTCTATACTCGTTATGAGACAATGCAAGAGCTCTTATACGTGACCTATTAAATGTTTCATCTTTGGATTTTCAAGACGTTCCGACTCAATCGCTGTGATTCCTCCTCGCGACCAAAGATAAGCCACTCGTGCGACAAGACATTATTAAGGAGACGCAGAAAGGATATCCGATGAAGCAGATGAGAGAGCAGGACCCGCAACTAAACGCGTTCTTGACACGTGCCGGTCACGCGAATACGTTTTTCCACCATCCATCCAAGAACCATCTTCTTTCAAAGAGGAGAGTGCAGAAAGAAAAAAAACAAGATCAAAAGAGAAGACGAGCTCTCGTAGCGTATATCCTTCCAAGTGGTTTTGAAGATGTTCCAAGAGGATGATTCTCGAGGGTTACAAGGTGACAATTCTTACTTTTGGCGCTCGCCAATTTTGTAAAATGTGCTTATGCTTTTATGTAAATTTTCTATTCCATTATTTAGATTATTTTTTTTATTTCTTATTCAAACTAAGATTTTGTCTAAGTGATCTACAGAAGTATGAAGAATTCTAAAGTAAAGCATACAAAATTATTACGATTCATTAATAATTAAATTACTAGTTCAGTATTAAAGTTCATACGAGACGAAGTATTCTTATAGATGAAAGATGTTGCAGGATTTACGAAGATAAAAAGACGAATTGGAAAAAGAGAAAGTTTAAGCACAAACGCATATTTATTTAAAAAGAAAATTAAATAATTTTTAAATAAGGAATGCTTAATCTAGAAAGTTCTAATAAGAAATATTCATATATTTATCTTTGCTTTGTTCTTAAATTTGTGAACTGATCATATTATTATTTTATATTTTTTATTTACTGTGAATCTAATTAGGTATGACACATATGTTAAAATTTGATTTCTAATATATAGGGTGATATTTTTTAAAGTGACAGTGTTTGGAGTGCTCTGTAGCGTGATCTAATAGCCGGAATGACACCAAACTTGGTATTCAGACTAATTAAATCACGGGAAAAAAGATTCCGTGAAAAAAATTTTACTTTAAAAAAAATCACCATTAGGTCATTTTGTGGCTCTTTACAATGTATAAAATGTGAGAAAAGAAAATTAAAGACACATACAATCGTACTGTTAAATTATTAATGTTAATTTATTACATTAACTTCCCCGGGGAGGAATTTGACCACATTCTATGTGAGCACCGTTCTCAGAAATAACTCCGTGCATTCTGCGTACAACGTTCCCCACAGCCGAACGTAACATGTCACAAGGAATATTCCTCAATGTCTTTGTTATGTTGTGCTTTAAAAAAGACAAATTTGATACAACACCAACATAAGCGCAGGATTCTGTGAAATGTTAAAAACAATCACACGGTGATTAAAATCGAGTTTACGAATAGAGAAACTAAAGGCCAGAATAATTATATATATATATATATATATATATATATATATATATATATATATATATATATATATATATATATATATATATATATATATATATCTGAAACAACTTGAAAATTAAATAAATACAATAGTATCTGGATAATAGAAGCAGATAATTGGTTATCTTGACCCTCTAATCCAAAAAGATCATTAATATGAGCGAAATGAATTAAGGAATCAATGAATTTTGAATTTAATTTTGTACAAGTTGTACCACATTAAAGCAATGACTAAAACAAGAAAAATTTCAGTAGGATGAAATTTTCCTTAAATCCAAATAAAATTTTTATAAGCATAATATTTATAATCAATAGCTCTATTATAGCGAAATTTTAATATAATAAATACATTTTCAAAAGATATTTTAAGACATTTTAATATAATAAACCTAAATCAAGAACTTCTGTAATCTTATCGGATACGAAAGAATATGCTTACAAATATCTGAATAGATAATATATTAATATCTTAATAGATAATAATAATAAAGTAAGACACAAAAATTTTTGTCCTAAACTATAATGTAGCCATTATGAGCGCTTGTTTCTCCTTTATTGCAACCCTTTCCGGACAACATGATCATCTCATTTAGTGGTATCAATAAACGCATCACTGCCCGCGAGAAAACAGACTCATCGCCAAAATCTCTCAACTGTTACCAAGTAACATTTTAGGTTGATCTTCGTATTATGCTTCTAGAAACTACTTATATATATATATATATATATATATATATATATATATATATATATTTTCTTTAAATAATTTAATTATCTTAGCAAATTTGCAAACAATGTTATTTTCATTTTATTTACTTTTTTATTGATGGGAAATAGCATTTCACTAATCTTCTTTAATTCTTTAATAAGCAGTGTTTTTCCCAGAGACTTGAATTTTTGAAGTAAATATTTAAAAATCAGCTTTAATGAACCAACAAAATTAATTAAAATTTATAATTAATAAAATTAATAATATTGGTTTTGTTTCTAAGTGCAAACATAAACCATTAGTAAATTTTTTAAAGGATAACTCTCTACGCTTGTTTTAATTTTTAAATAGATTTTGTGTAATCTTAAATTTGAATAATAAAGCTTAATAGTAAAAACAGCTATGCACAGACTAAGTTACTCAAGAAAACGCATGAGAAATATGACTTTTCAATAATTTTCATTCATTTTACTGATTTTTAATTAGACATACGTATTTAAATCTCATAATAATAAACTTAAAATATTAAGGCCATTAAATTTAAAGAAATTTGAAAAATATTTGCACAACAGAAATATTATTAAAATAATATAAATATAATTGACAGAAATAAATTTTCATCAATACGGTGATTGATTGATTTGTGTATCTATCTGTGTTAAGCTTTTACTAATGAATAATAATTTGACCAGGTCTGAAGTTAAAAAGACTGCACCATAAACATCGACAACCCAGATAGAAGTCAAATTCAAGATACGTTGAACTGAAAAACTGGTAGCATGTAAGATCAAAATACTTCACGAAAATGTTACAACTTTTATTTCATTAGCTGTTATCCAAACTCATACCAGATTTGTAACAGTATGATTTCTATTCACGACTTCATTTCATCTGATCATAGGTTCGACTTCCACTGTGAAATGGATTATTAGAAAATTTCGAAATCCTCTTTAGTTCATAGAATCTGATCAAGCTGGCCTTAACTCTATGTAAAAGGTATTTGATTTTTCACTAGTCATTTTTTGCGTACAATAATTGATTTACCAGAGATCTATGGTTTATTTAAATTTACTTAAATAATTTTGTACCATTACAAAAATCCCTGCTTAAAGAAGGCTTGGTTTATCCATCAACGGTAATTTTTTTCGTACTCGAGGGCTATTTAGAACAGGATTTAAGGTTTAATGGGGTTTCAGAATCATTACAAACATCCAAATCCAAGGTGGGATTCAAACATGCGAAATATTGAACCGAAGGACAGAGCGCTATCCGTTCATGCATAGTGAGGGAGTAGAATCTAAGAAATATTGAATTTATGGCTAAAACAGTAACCATTAAATTATTAGAAAAATCTAATCATCCAAAACTTGCAATAAAAAAGTAGTCTTTAACTATTAAAACTAATGCATTGCTTTTTAAGTATCTTTGCAATTTATAAGATTAAATTACACACATTTCTTAAGTCACATAAAATTTTGTCTTCCAATTTTTATACTTGTATGTTATATTTATGTACATACATATTGAACATTGTACGATATTAGGTAATTTAGCAGTTTATCTGTATATTGTGTTGCGTGAAAATTAAAGGGCCAATTATCGTGGGGAAATGATACCAAGTCTGATAAAATACAAATTTCTTTTAAGATTATTGATAAAACAGTTTTGCCGAAAATTAGTATCTCATAAAGGAGAAATAATAATTCACAAGTTTTATTCTTAGTTCATTAATATCTTTTAAAATAATTTCAGTTTTGGAATTTCACCGTACAGAAACGTGCTATTTTATAAATTGTGTTGCGTGTTAAGTTTTTTTTTTTTTTTTTTTTTTTTTTTTAAACATCTATAAGATATAGCTTTCTGCTTAGACTTTTTGATAAATATTGAAATGCATAATTTATGATGAATATTGGAATGCAATGATATTTTAATAAATATTGGAAAATCTGTAAATATCAGACTTTCTATTTCTGTCTGCCAATGTTGCTCCTCACAGATAATCACTTCGGAATTTTAAGCTACGGTGAAAATTGAGATTGAACTGGTAGCTTTTCCACTCACTGCGTCACACCAGTAACGAGATATTGGAATCTATATGAAATTTAATGCACATGAGACTGCTCGCCATTGTTGTTCATGGTTAAATAAGGAATCGAACTTGTTACCTTTCGAATACAAGAGTGTGTCTTACCCATTACGCTACCGCTTTCCCAATGTTCCCTTTGAAAATGGCAAAATTTCATTTAAAATTTATTTTTAATATTTCTCTTATTATTTCAAATGTGTACGTCGACGTTGGAGTGTTGAAACAAATTTGTAGGACTTCTCACAATACTGTAGTTTTTGATTAATTCAAAACTCGAACCGAGATGCCCAAAAGAAATTTTTTATTCCAAGTGAAAGGAAAATGATGTAATATACTTCACCAGATTAATGCAGTTATTAGCTAAGAGAGTAGTTTATTTTTAGTTATAGTAATATCATTTTTGAATCTTTCACAGATATTTGATCCTTATAATATAAGAAGTGATAGAGTTTTCATTAGCTTTTTATATTAAGTGTTTAATTTTAAATTAATAAATGTCTTAGTTTTGAGATCAAATACTTTTTGGGGTGACTTTACTGTACTATTTTATTTGTTTCATTTCTGGCTCCATGTTAAAAATATATTAACTATCAAATGCTTCAACTTTTTTTTTCAACTAAATTTTTAAGTTCACTGCATTTTTTGTCTCTTAATGTAAGTATTATGAATCTCAGAACGTTCACGAGTTTTACCTATTTTCAATTTTGATTTCCTCTTATATTATTTAAAACACTTATTTTTCTTTTTCTTTCGAAGAATTATTATGTAATAATTAATTCAATTCATGATATACAAAACGAAAAAAACACTCCTAAAATTTTACTGAAGGTAAATATACTGCATTATTATCATTTTATTCATTAAAAATATGTGCAGTGAATACAATGTCTTCTTATTAAAACATCTTTATGAACAATTATCAAATGTAAAAACTATTTAAATTTACTTGATAGCCCTCTAATTAATCATCCTAATTTAAGATACGAATCCCTTTTGATCAATTGAAAAATATTTCAAACGAGAAAAATCACTAGTTTTGGATCTTTTAGATTAAATTAATAAAATAAGTATATGTAAATGCATATAGACATACAGACAGATAAATACAAATTATGATATAAAAGCAAATCAATGATTTATAATGCAAATGAATTTTAATTAAAAATTACTTTACGAAAGATTTGTTCATAAAAATTTACCTTTACAATTTATTTTGGATATATAGCAAACTGACTAGTTGAAATTTAAAACCATAATCTACATTTTTAAGCGATTTCTTAAAATAAAATTCCACAGAGAAACACTTCTAAAATCTCATCATTTCAGAAACAAATCTGTTTTTTTAAGAAATTCTCCACTGCAGCTTTAAATGAGCTTGATATATAATATTAAAAATATCTATCAATGCAAAATTTTATGGACAGAGGATATTCTTTCCTATTTGCCATTTTCCATATGCGGAGAAACCGCAAATTCAATTTTCTATTTCAAAAGGATAGAGGAAACAATGATCCGGACTGCGAAAGGCCGCCTAAGGTCGCACGGCCTGTAATCGGCCCAGCCTATGCGAGGACTATTAAATTTCCTTTCCACCGTAACAGAAGTGTCTAAACTCTGACCCTTCCACACCCAGGAATCATCCTGAAATTACCCCAGCACCACAAACTTCAGGTAGACGTGTTCGGTTTGCTAGACCATTCATTTAGAATTTTATTCTTGAATTATTATTATTTCTTCTTTGACGTAGTTTCTTTTTCTTTCTCTCTTTTTATAGATCTTTTTTCTTCACTATAGGATAGGTTATAATACATCATTTAAACGAAGTTTATTTATTACATCTAGCTTTTTTGCTGAAAGTTAAAGGGCCAATTATCTTGGGGAACATGATACCAAGTCTGATAAAATACAAATTTCTTTTAAGTTTATTGATAAAACATTTTTGCCGAAAATTAGTATCTCATAAAGAGGAAATAATAATTTACAAGTTTTGTTCTTAGTTTATTAATATCTTTTAAAATAATTTCAGTTTTGCAATTTCCCCGTACAGAAACGTGCTATTTTATTCGAAATAAAAGTAGAAACAAAATTCATCTATTTGCTCTCAGACTAATTTCAGAAAATTTTTAGAGCTTGTTGTCAATAAAGGATGTGAAAAAAAAAATGAAGAAAAAAATAAATTTATAACTAAACATATTAACGAAAAGAAATATTTTATTTTAAAATAAGTATTTAAAAAACAGCATTTTATCAAACCGGGAAAAAATAATAATTATCATATCTTATTTTTGAATCCTTTTTATAAGATAGTTTCACTTCCGTTTTCTTCATGGAAAATTTTTGTCACAACACAGTATTTGAAAATTAAAATCGACACAAAACTCATTCATTTTTGTTATAAATCGAAGGATAAATGATCTGAAAAAAATATGAAATAATATAATTAAGGACCAATTATAAAATGTTATAGAATTATAGAATAAGACTTTTAATCCGTGTTTGTTACAAATTTATGAGAACATAACTAAAGCTGCAGTTAAAATTTTAATAATAGTTTGTTGAGAAAAATTAGATTTTAAGTTCTATTATCTCTATTTACAATATTGCACACATATATGATGCCCTGAATTTCTAGATTCATTATTCTTCACTAAGAAAAGAGAATGGCGTTGCAGGATAGTAAATTTAAGTTTAAGAACTTTACCATAGTTTCAGATATAGCATTAGAATTACAGTATTTTCTTATTAAAATTGTTGCATAAACTGAAAATCCTAAATAAATGCATCATAAATAATTTTTTAATATGAAATGAAAAATTAAAAGTTATTGAAATTTTTCAAGGGAGTTAAAAAGGGAACAAAAGCAAGGTGTTTCAAATTTATTTGTATAAATTCTAGGAAATAAACAATACACAAATTAACTATTTTCAAAGCCTTCAATAGAAAAATTAAATGAATTAAAACTGAAATGTATTGAAATTTGAAAAAATAAGAATTCAAAACCTAAATTACACTTACGAAATTGAACAAATAAAATATTATTTGGTAGTGTAAATTGTTTAAAGTATATATATATATATATATATATATATATATATATATATATATATATATATATATATATATATATATATATATATATATATAATTCCATGTCTCAAAGGAGAAAGCTTAAAAAGTTATCATCAAAAGGATCACCAATGAATGGGGATATAGAAAAAAGAAACTCTAAAAAATCCTTCTCATTTTCTTTAATAATACCTAGTATTCAATCTGTTTTCCATTCGACAGAATATGACGGCCAACTTGTCTAGTGGTCAGCGTGCCTGACTACGGATAAGGAGGTCCTGGGTTCGAATCCCGGTTCAGGCATGGATGTACTTTCTCTCTTTATCCTGTCTTTGTCCTTTTCTTGTGTGTGAATGAAGAATGAATGATGCCTACCCTATAAACGGGTCCCTATGGTATGTAAGAGGGTGTGATGGTGGCCCACCCCCTGTGGTGCACCCGGGGCAACGCCTCGGTGGCTAAGAGGTCGCTGTGTTTGGCCGGTTCCTTGGTATCAGGGAACAACAGATTAATGGACTCTGTTGCAGTTGTAACTGTCTACAATCTGCCATTGGAAAAAAAAAAGAATATGAGCATATTAGATACTTTGCGACAAAACTTGACAACCTTGGACTTTTACATTGACTGCAAAGCATTGTATTGCAACAAATATTTCAATAATATAATAATATTACAGGGATTAATTTTTAAGTCCATGAATTTTGTCATTTTTATCCATTAAATGTTATTCTATTAAATGGTTTCAAATAAATGATGTCATGTGTAAAGTACTTTTTAAACTAAGAATATCTATCAGGCTAAACTAAAATAGTTCTAACGCTTATTGGCAAGTTAATCATTTTATACTAGAATATCGCCCATTTCTCTCGGTGGACATGACGAAGAATCCAGCCTCTAGTTTGAAAACAAATTTGGAAATCCGAAAAATAGGTTTATTGCCTTTGGCAGTTGGTATCTACCAACCAACCCTGAATTCACTCTCCTTCTCCTCTTCAGTATTCCACTCAGATCAGTTGCAAACCCTGAAAGACAGAGGTAATTGTTTTTATGAGTGGGAACACCAATTGATTAATCCAACGCCTACGGAATAACAAACACAACCAGGAGATCTGTGCGAGTAATTGGTCCGGGAAAATCATCGTTCCTTTCAGATCCAACCATCCTTGGCTGCGTCCAGATCATGACCTTCTCTAATTTTATAGCGCTAAAGAAACAATTATAGCCACCTGCAATTTACACCGTAAAACAACCGCGAAGAAATGCCATTACGATGTTTTCTCTCATCTGTACTCTAATATAATTTGCCTATTATAATTTTAAAGCAAGTATTGCACGTTCTTATTATGAAAGCGTGCTTTTTTGATAAGGAGCGGCTAAATGATGGCTAATAAGATTCATGAAAGAGCACCATATTTTCTTAGAAAAGAAATCTTTTTAACTTCCTTTTACAATGATGTGAAGATATTACTAAGTGTTTTGCATTCATATACATGTTGTTTGTTGTTATTTTTAATCTCTTAAATATGACATGAATTATTACGGTATGCATAAATTCTCCGTTGTAATTGCATTGTGTTAAAAATTTTTGTGTCTAACGTTATATTGCTATGCTAATCATCTAATAATTACAGAAATCACATCACCAAATATGTCCCAGACAGGATATGAAGTCAGCTTTTGCAAAAGATTTCTTTTTTCTTGATCTAAAATAAATGTGTAATAAATAATGTGTCAAAAGTCATTAGAATGACTTTGAAGTTTTGGGTTTAATTTAATTTGACGATGAGATTCACAGATTCTTCATGGTTAAATATTTTGTGTTAAAAATATGTAAAATAGTTTATGGTTACACTAATAACTATTTTATGAATAATCAATTTAAAATATTTTTATAGCTATGAATATCTTTTTATATAGAATATTTAGATATTTACGTCTGCTTATAATTTGAATAATAACTCAGATTACAAATCATACACTGAAATACAATTTGCATTGCTTTGCGAACGATGTTTTGATCACATACGCACATGTACAAGATAATAGAAAATTTGGATTATGAGTTTTGTGTCTGAACAGTATTTGAAAAGGACGCAAGGAATTTTCAAAATTTTTTCTCGATAATCAATATTTATAATAATAAGATTATAAACTCTTAAACTGAATCATGATATGGATTGATGTTTCGAAACTTTTGGATTTATTTCTGCTTAATACTTTGTAATAATTTAGACTGGGAAACACGCCAGGCTATGGTGGTAAACTTTATTTTATAGTCTTTAGTGATATCTTTCTTGATCCCGTACGTTGGATAATGAGTTATATATTCGAATAAATTCGGAACGAATGTATGATTTTCCTTATATTTATATTCCATGATCTCTCAATATTTATAAAATGAAATTATTAACTTGTGTGTGTGTTAGAACATATCAATTGAAGTTGGGAGACTTTTAAATTTATGTATCTTTGTATAAAGTTATTCTGAATAATTCAGATTAAGAAATATATGCTAGTATAGCCTAAAACTTTATTTTGGGTTTTTTTTGAAATTTATCTTGATCATTGTTGAAAGTTCATACTAAGCATTATAAATCTAAGCGAAATAATGAACTGATATAAAGAATCTCTTAAAACTCTCATCTTCATGAGCATTAATATAATAATTGGGTCAAAATTTACAAACAAGAACAGGAGTCACAATTTCTAATAATCCTGATGGCAAACTGTGTACCAGAAACTTAATTAGTATGTGTTATAAGTTTTTCCTGAATTTTTCTATTTCGGTCATGATTCCTAATGATTTGGATTATATATTATATTCATAGATTTCAGAATATAATAATCTAGAATAAATATTTAATAATAATACGAATTTTAATTTTTGATTAACACTTATATTTATAATCGAATAAATTATGAATAGGGAACCTTTTTGGTCATGCTCCATAAAATTTTGGATTATATATATTAGAATAATGATTTAAATAGTAAGTATTTAACATATTTCTCTAGATTTTTTTCTACTTAATTAATACTTATAGAAATAAAAGTCCATAAATCATCATGAAAAGGAAAAATATTTTTATGATTATTTGGACATTTTTCTACACATTAAAGTTTATCATCATTTAATGTGATTCGCAATAATTTAGATAGCAAATTATATAAACTTGAATAAGTGATTTAAATTTTTTTGTTTTTCTCCTTTTGCTCATGCATAATGACATCTATGAAATTTCAGGTAACAAATCATGTTTTTAAAGTTGATTCAGACTTGATAAAAAAATTTCCTGTATTTAGTATAATTTATCACATGATACACCACGTTGCATAATGATAGAAGCATCATATGTATTTTCAGCCTAGCATATAGTAATTGGAATAAATGATTGAAATAAATATTTTTATTGAAAATATACAAAATAAGAATGACAATAACAAAGTAAAATCATTATTCATGTTTATATTTTCATGCGATAAAATAAAAAATAAAAATTTTAGGTTGCAAAATGATTGTACCACTTATACTCTTTAGCAGAATAATCGATCCCAGAGAAGCATGCGCAGTTGGGTTTCAACAAACTGGTATATAAAAGCTTCGTTTCGTCAACTAACCTAACATTACATGCATTTATTGTGAGCACGCATAGTTTATTGAATTGTAAAGGTGTCACTATGTTAGGGTAAGATAAAACCGCTATTTGATTTTGAAAAAGGAGAAATTGCGGCTTTTAACCAAGCAGGATTGTCTTCACGGAATATGGCAAGACATATTGGGCTTTCAGCACACGTGGTCAATAATTTTCTCCACCTTGGATCCTTATATGGGACAAAGGAATCCACTGGAAAACCTCGAAAGCTAAAAAAGCAGCGAAAAAGGCTAGTTGTAAAGAAGTTAAAAGCTGGTGAAACATTGAACAGACTATCACGAGACACTACCATCAAAGTTCACAAGTCAATTTTATCCAGAATAGCTCGGTGGAATGAAGATCTTGAGTACACCAAAATGAAAACGCAACCGAGACTTACAGATCTTCACAAATGAAAAAGGATGCAATGGACTTAAGAACACATGACTTAGAAAGAACAGTGGACTCAAGTAGTGTTCAGGGACGAAAAAAATTCAATCTAGATTATTCTGACGAGTGGGCATTCTATTGGAAGGATTTCCGAAATGAGTTATATATTTTTTCTAAGAGACAGTGTAGGGAGGATCGTTAATGGTTTGGGCTGGAATCGGTAATGCTGGGCAGGCTAACATTGCCTTCCCTACTGGTCGAATGAGAGCAATTTTGACTATCAAGACTTGTTAGAAAAAAATTTGTTGCCTTTTCGAGAAGAAATTGGAGGTCCATTTTGGAAGTTCAAACAGGACAATGCTTCATGTTGCAAACTCTTTTTAGGAATGATTCCTGAACATCGCAGTACAGGTAATCGAATGGCCTGCGTGTTCTTCTGATATGAACCCCATGGAAAACGTCTGGGATATTCTAAGCAGGACATATATGCCAACGGCAAGCAGTATTCATTGGTTCAAGAATTGAAAGACTATTATTGCATAATGAGAAAATCTTAATGCAGATATACTCAAACGCTTATTCGAAAGCATGCCTAATTGAATTTTTGAACTTATAACCAAAAAGGGTATTCTTACATAGTATTAACTGAAAGTGGTTCTATCATTTTGCAATCTAAAATTTGTATTTTTTTATTTTATCACATAAAAATGTAAACATGAGTAATGTTTTTACTTTGTTATTGTCATTCTTGTTTTGTATATTTTCAATAAAAATATTTATATCAGCCATTTACTCCAATTACTGTATGCTAGGCTGAAAATACATGGTGGTTCTATCATTATGCAACGCGGTGTACTTGATAGTTGGAGGCTAAATGATGTGCTATAACATCATTCGGAGCGTTTTATATACATATTTATATATATTTTTTCTTATTATGTATATATATTTTTTCTTTTAATTATATTGTTTTTTTGTAATGATTCTGATTAAGACATTACAAAAACTGTTACTGTAATAGGAAATTATTCGAGTCTACTTCCCCCATTTTCTGGAATCTTCTCATCTTCCCATTCTCCGTCAATATTTCGATAGCAAATCATGTATTAGAGCTGGATTTCTTCAATAGGTGTTAAAAACTTTCTGAATTCTGGCTGATTCATCATGATTCATAATATTTCGCGTGAATTATGAATCATATACCAGAGTTATGAATCATATACCAACATGGAGTAATATGTCAAAATTTTTGAGCTGTTTTATTTTAAGCATAATTTTACCACTGAATAAAATTGTTAAATTTCATAAAAATATATTTAGTAAGATAATTGACAAATAGCTTAAAATGCAGCATTAATTAGTTAAGCATCTGTCTGATAACAACAAGAATAATTAATAGTACATTATGATTAAAGTTTAAAATTTCAAACTATACAGCATATAATGATATATTAAAATAAATTTTTTTTATTTATTAAGTTTTTTTTTAAAAGCTGAAATGTCATGACACTAAGCAAAAGAAAATTAAATACAAATTTGGTGATCGTGAATTACCTAAGGGGAGAAAACCATCTCTCTTGTAATATCTACAAGGTAATATGTTCGATACCTAATCTAGCCAAATATAGTCATGTTGAGAAAGCCTTTACATTAGTAATACTAATAGTAGAGTCACGTTTCCCAATTAGTATGATCTAAAAGCTTGGTGAGTAAGGTGCCAGCTCTGATGTTCATTTTATCGTTTGACCTTGATAGAAACAGTTGGTTACATTCAGATGCTTTTCTTATCAGAAATTGAGAATTGGACATGGAATCTTAGATATGTTTCAATGCACTGTATTATCTGATTCATGATACCTTAATCGGTCATGGTTATAGTATCTTTTGTGAAATAATTTAATAGAATTATTTTAATACTTCAGAGCATGTGTTATAAAACTTTTGAAATCATGTTCAATAAAATGATAGAAGTATATATCTTCATCAAGGACATTTTAGAGTATCGTTCTACCACTTTCGTTGCTCGTACACACTCATCATCAAGACTAAAGGATAATTCAAAATCACACAAAATTCCTTATCTAAAGGAATAATTTCTCCTATAGGAATACCACACATGTATTCAAAAATAACATATTTATATAACGAATTACAGGCAACCATTGTGGTGTTGATAATATATCACAATGAAGAAAGATTAGAGTATGTAAGAAATAGTAGCATAGAAGCACTTCAGCTCATTAAAGCTACCCTGTAAGCCGCATAACTAATTGCCATAAAATAAAACAAAGATGATAAGTTTACGAGGAGTTATTTGCGACTTGTATGCTGAAAAGATTAAAGTATAAGAAGAACTCAGAAAGCGCAAAGTGGCATCTTGAGACTTTGGTAATGGTTCTAAAAGAATGAAAATGTGTATAAATATTAATGTAAGGACAGTCCAGATTTAGAATGTTGAGAGAAGACTGCTCTTTGGTAAAAGTTACCAAAAGAAATCGATGCAACGCAGCATCAGAAATGTCTTGTCATCTATCTTCACTCCAGTGTACCACAGTTTAGAGCCAAACTGTGTACAGATGGTTGGCATAGTATGACTTATATGCTCAATGGCCACTTAGTTCTACGTTTTCCATTCTTGGCAGTTTATTACCGTATGTAGAGAGCACATAATTGTGACATCGATACAGAACCATGTATATTGTTGATTGGTGGAGTCTTGATTTATCTTAAAACCTCAAGTTAAACATTCAGATAGAAAAAAACATTTGGATTTTATTACTACTTAGACAACATAACTAAACAATATTATTAAGGTGGTACATTGCTCGTTTGGAATGGAATTATTCTAGTTTTCAAAGCAGGTATATATGTTCAAATTGAAACCATAATAGACTAAATTTATTGGCACGGTATTATAGAAAATCTAATGAGTATGTTGAGAGCAGTTATGGGATATCAAATTTGTATTCATGGATGACAACCCCTGACCTTATTATGCAAACACAAACGAGTAACTTCATTTCCATATCATTTCGATTCATGAAGATAACAATCAGTTTAGAATAGCAAATATTCTTAAGAAATTTAAATTTGATTGAGTATGTGTAAGACAAGGTAGTTCTATGAGTTGAAGCTCTTCAATCAAGTATACCGAAACATTAGAACCTACGAGTATACCGAAACATTAGAACCTACGAGTATACCGAAACATTAGAACCTACGAGTATACCGAAACATTAGAACCTACGAGTATACCGAAACATTAGAACCTACGAGTATACCTAAACATTAGAACCTACGAGTATACCGAAACATTAGAACCTACGAGTATACCAAAACATTAGAACCTGCAGAGTATACTGAAACATTAGAACCTACAGGTATACCAAAACATTAGAACCTGAGTATACCAAAACATTAGAACCTACAGGTATACTGAAACATTAGAACCTACAGGTATACTGAAAGATTAGAACCTACAGGTATGCCGAAACATTAGAACCTACATGAGTATACCGAAAGATTAGAACCTGCATGAGTATACCAAAACATTAGAACCTACAGTATACCAAAACATTAGAACCTACGAGTATACTGAAACATTAGAACCTACGAGTATACTGAAACATTAGAACCTGCAGGTATACCGAAACATTAGAACCTACGAGTATGCCGAAACATTAGAACCTACGAGTATACTGAAACATTAGAACCTACAGGTATGCAGAAACATTAGAACCTGCAGAGTATGCCAAAACATTAGAACCTACGAGTATGCCAAAACATTAGAACCTACGAGGTATACCGAAACATTAGAACCTACGAGTATACTGAAACATTAGAACCTACGAGTATACCAAAACATTAGAACCTACAGGTATACGAAACATTAGAACCTACGAGTATACCGAAACATTAGAACCTACGAGTATACCGAAACATTAGAACCTACGAGTATACCGAAACATTAGAACCTACGAGTATACCGAAACATTAGAACCTACGAGTATACCGAAACATTAGAACCTACGAGTATACCGAAACATTAGAACCTACGAGTATACCGAAACATTAGAAAACACCAGAATAAATCCTTGGTGAAGGTGCAATTTTCTCAAAGATCAATTCGATAATTTGTTATTCAACATGCCTAGGCACTATATGGATTGTGATGTAAAGAATGGAAAATATACGACACGTTAACCGTTTTATATCTACTATACGTAACATTAGTTTTTGTAAATCAAATTTAATCTATATTTGGTAGTTTATTTTGACAATTGTCGAGCTTCTCCACTGTTCGATTAAATGTACTAGTGTTTTGTTAAAGAAAAAGACTATATATAGTACATAGTAGATATTGGGGTAGTTTAATAGTGATTATTATGGAGAAGTCAATAACTTTTAATGCATCTTACTTCATTTAAATAAGTTATTTTAGCTCAAAGTAATGTTTTTAACCACCGTTATTTTGATCAAAGAGGACAAACAAGCTAAGTAATTTTTACTTTTAAAACGTTTTCAAGTATTACTATCTATCTGTAAAAGCATATCTTCCTCTGTATGTTATGCCCCATTAATAAAAAAAATTATTAAATCCTATTTAGCATTTAATATGCTAAATCTATGCAGCATAGTGATTTTCGGGTAACCCGGCATAAAATCTACTAGCTTTTAAAAATTTCCCTCATTTTTTTTCTCACAGTTCGTTTACCTTAAGTTTCTTAAGCCGTTTTCTATTAATTAAATTAAGATTGGTTATCAAAGCATTTTTCCGGTTAGCTATTTTTGAAAAGTTATTTTTTCGTGACTTGTAGTTACATTCAACAGGGTAAACATTTGCACTAGCTTCTTATCTCGCATGCCACGAAACACTAGGAGAAGGACATTAAACCATAATTATTATTTACTAAAGGAAATTATTATGGGCATAGACCAGCTCAATAGGATCTTTGGCTGTATCAAGAATCGAATTCATCACTTACCGGTCGTTAATGATGTTTATGGATAAGAGAGCAAAACTTTTCCCAAATAGCTAATACCGCCAATAAATTTACGTAAAATGATGAAAAGAACAAATTCAAAGCGCTTATAATTATTAAAAAAAATTTTAAAACGCATAAAAGTTAGTTGTTATACATAGAGAAAGTTATGAAATTTTGATTAGATATTTTGAGTATGAGTAAATACATAATTTAAAAAAAAAAATTTGATGGAAAAATATCCAAAAAAAGTTTCAAAATATTGCACAACTTGATTTAGTGGTTCAGAAAACTAAACAAAATTTCATTCACGGCTTATTATATTCATGTTTAGAAATTTCAATTTCAAATCCTGTCAAGGAAGTTTTATACATTTTTTTCTATCGTTACGAAACATATTTGAAATGATTTCAATAAATGTATATACAAGGTATTTATTAGAAGGTTAGAGCTAAGCAATTTTTCTAGACCAATAAGAAAATTTTCTTTTCCTATATCGAGTTATTTTGCAGATTCAATCTTCCATACAAAAATACTTTCGCCCATTTATTTTTCCTTCTTACTCAATTACCTGATTCGTTATTGTTTCCTTCACTCTTACACTATGTTCTTAAAAAGTTCCGCAGTTCCTTATTGTTTCTTTATCATGTTTTTTATATTTGATTTGTTGCTACTATTTTCATCATAATTCTCTAATTTACTATGACATTCTTCGTTATAATTTTCAAATCCTTTAACACTTCTTTAAACATTCTCTCTCTAATTCTTTTTCATTTTTTACTATGCTTCCTTTATTATTTTAATATTGGACAATTTATGCACATAAACTCCTTTATTGATTTGCACATATATTGCGTCATGTAATACTTCTTATGAGTCATCACCAGAGTTAAAAAAATAATCGAAAAATAATTTTTATAAAGCCCATTAGGCTCTACAAAATAATTATTACAGAAAATAAAATATTAAAGTAAACCTGTTCACAAAATATACAAACCAATATGGCACAGTAAAAAATTCAAGTGAAAATAATAGCCTGTGAGAAAATGAAACGTACTTTAGGAAATAAATTCTCCTGACTCATGAGTTTTAACTTATTTCTGATAATATGGAACGCAATTAAAATACAAAATGCATTTCATAAGCGAAAAATATATCCAAGTAATCTACATATAGTTTGCTGTAAATGACAGCTGATCAACAGTTACATGATAATGATTAACATTTTTATTTAAAAAAGGTACACTAAGTTAGAGAACATGGTATTATATATTAGAAGTAATTTTATTTTTATTAGAAAATCTTATTGTTGCCAAGACCAACATCTTATCCATCAAAATATAGGTTATAATCAATATTAATTTGAATTGCCTTTTTAAAATCAAATTTTAGTGTAAAAAATTTTAAAAACTTCTTATAGATTGGCTCAGAGAAGCTTTTCCAAGTGTGATGATCTCCGGTTTTGGCAAATGAAATTATTTTTAATTATCGCAACATTTGTAAATAGAAAATTTTAGAAAAATCATTTTTTAAGAACAAGTAAGAGTACCTATAGTAAAAGCAAGCATTACAGCAAGAACTCTCTCATTTATCTGTTGGCATACAGATGGAGACTTACACATACAAAATATAAAATTATAGTAAAAGGAAAAGAATCATAATCTACAAAAATGATACTTTTCTTTAGAGTCAGACTGTCATTATACCGATTTTTTTAAAATAAATAACTCAATAATACACACTTCTAATCTGCAAAGTAAAAAAAAATATTTGAAATCAATTATTATTATTATACTAAAATATTGAAAATTCATTATTGAACCACCTTTTACTAATCACTAATTTAATGCGTCCTTCTAAGTATTGTCCTCTGTAAAACTGAATTAAGCACAAGACTGAACTGAGTTGAAGATGCAGCAAAATTGCAAGTAGCACAATATTAACAACTTTAAATACTGGTCAGAGACAGACGAAGTAATTACTTTTGTGGGCAGTTAGTCATCTGCATTATCAATCCGAAACGACTCCACTGACATAATTTCAAGTAATGGCTGACATTTCTTCTTGAAAAGTCACACATTGTCTTACTTTATTCTAAGAGTTTTGATGATAGGTAAAAAGAAGTTTTGTTAGCATTTATATAGAGCTTATTTCTACATTTTGATATGCTCGAAATAATATACCATCATTCATTGCGTAGCAATTTTCTCTAGCATCTTGTTTTAATCCTTTCTTATCTTCGTAAGGTTGTGGCAGCAACACTCTTTTATTAAATGCTATTTGATACAGCTTTTTGAAGTAACGAAATTTTGGAATATTCGAAATAATTATAGTCAATATCTAATTTTTTAAAATTAATTCACCTTTACTTCAGGAAACCAGTGTATATATATTTCAGAAAATTGAGTCATATCTATGAAACATACCTTATTGATGTGATGTAATGAGTAGTGTAACTAGTTGAGTTGCAAGAAACACCAAGGATTCTGCTAAAAAATGTCATGCATAGAGTCACTATGCTCTCAACAAATTTTACTCAGTCCAATTTCCTGTTGCTGGTATTGTTTACCATAGAGAGAAAGTACCAGCTTAATTTTAACTTCTTTACTTTGCTGTGATTCAAATTTCCAAGGAGATTAGATGGGTTAAACAGTTTTTTTGACATTAGAAATGGGGTGTGGAATTAGATCAAAATAATGCATTACCAACAATACTAAATTGTTACGAGTTGTATTGGTTAAAAAATATTATACCAATTATTACAGTATAGTTAAAAATTGTCGTGATGTAATGTTAATGATATAGGCATTAATAACGTCACTATCCGTTCTCATTTAAATAGTATGGAATGAGATCATTAATTAATTGACGGAAAAGCACGTTAATTACTTTGACGAAAATCAAAATACAGAAAGTAAAATAAAGGTAATGTTTGATTCAGAAAAAACTAACATTAATTATTACGCCAATTTAAAGTATTTATCTCACAAGTATAAATTAAACTTCTCGTACCATTTTAGATTAACAGTTCAATACATTAAAAGATCAGTCTAAATAAAAAAGCACTTCTATAAACACAACTACCCCTGTTCTTATTTGTTAAATCATTGTGATTATTAATTGCCAAGCGGGTCAGGGTGAGCTGCTACTCCAATCTCAAATGATTTTTTTGATGCCTCCAAATGTTAGAAGCGCTCGTTTATTTATTTCCATTCAGGATCAATTATCCGTCATATGGTACCGAGTAATTGCTTCTAATTTCGCAGCAACGTTTAATTTATTTTTCGTTATGCCGTATCTATTTCGCGCTCGTAATTGCTTACGATCCCGAGAGATCTCGTTAGTCAGATTCCGAATTCTATCGTCTGAAAAATTAACTTCAGTTCTTACTCCTCAACTCGAGAGGGTTAATAAGCTTAGCCTTGCCTGAAGCTATCGCTTGCCGCTACAAAGAAAGTTTGTGGTGAGGATGTGCTTATTTTACTCAAGGAATGGAAGGAAAACGAATCGTTTGCAAATAAACTTTCTGCCAGCAGACGATTTATCAGGCAACGATTTAAATATTTTTTAAAGTAATTTATGGGTTCTGTCCAGCAATTGGCTTAGTTTCCGTACTATCCTATAGGTAGAGGTTAAGTAGATTGTAAGCGGAAGGGATTAAACACATTTTCATACCGTTTAAATTAGCTTCTAATTTATTATAAAGTAAAAAAAGTTCTCATTATGCATGAGAATAAGGAAGGAAACATTTTAATTATATGTTTCTAATTATTGCAAAAGTGTGCGTAGGTTGATCTGTATACTATTTATTTCAATAATATTAAAAATATTTCTTTGTACATTTGAAGAACACAATTCTAAGTTGTTGTCAAAACCATATTATTTGACATAAATGTAACATAAAAAATCGTAAAAGAATATAAATAAAAATAAACGAAAATGATTATATTCATATTTTCTGAATTATATTTGCAACATATAAATATGCCTTGCTGTAGCTTAATAGAAAAAAAATGTTTTCCTGTTTTCCGAGAAAAATTACCAGGAGGTAGTAGGTACCTGACCCAGCTGATGATCTCTTGCTGAGAGCATATTACTAAGAATTCTGTAGTTTTCAAAGTCTTTTCAATAATAAGTGTATGAGAATATTAACTCAAGCATTTATTTGCTCAAATGACCCAATATAATATTAGTTCAAACTAATGAGATGATTGGTGCTGTTGAATGGTTTAGGTTTACTGAAGTAGACAGCGGTTACCCCTAGCAGTAACTTAACCTAATTCAAATACATACAGAACAACAGAATATTGAATGATAATAATAAAAATATGTGACTGAAAGAATGATTAGTAAACAATTAAAATGAAATAAAAACACGTCAAAAAGACATGCTAAATTAAGTAACGGTGTATAAATAAAACTCATTTTGTAAAAAGGGAAACGAAATTCATTAATAAAGATAAAAAAAATTAATGTTGTCATAAGCAAGGCAATAGTATTAAGACTCAAAAGAGATTGCTTACAAGTATATTGCAGTTATTAAAAATTTTATAATAGGCTCTAATTTTTTTCCCGTCTGTGTTTTTCCAGACGGCCTAATTTTCCCTTCTTTTGTCAATTAAACGCCTTGTTTATCTTTATCACTTAGGATTTATCGTATTGATTTTCAATCAATTTTTCAAAATCATCAATTCATCAATTTTGTTTAAATAAAGGTTTCAAATAAAAACTAAACTTTCTCAATGCGATCTATAAGCCCATGAGCATAAAGCTCCAAAACAGTTTTTGTTGTAGCCTAACCAAACCTTAAAATTCTATTAAAGAAATTTTTAAAAATAAAAATCATCCTTGCCGATTTAAATTAAAAATTTTGCTCTTTTTGATTTTGCTGTTTCTGCGTTCTATCCTAAGACACAGGTGAGCTTCTTGAGAGCTTTAGTACAAGCACCACCTATTGATTTTTACCTGTGCTTTCTTACAGTTCCTAACGATATTCTTTACATTCCTTCAATATTTGTACATTGACTTCTGAAGCATTTGTAGATTGACAAACCAAAATATTTTTTTAAAATAAAATAGAAACCCGGATAGAATTGCTAAATTGTTTTACATTCAAAATTATTTTTCACATTTGTTTTTCAGTGACTTCGAAATAATGTGTTTAAAAAGCAGTATTGCAACAGATCTTGCTTATAGCTGATTGTTGAGAAAATAAATGGGTTCTTCCTTTATGTAGAAAAAGCTTTTCTTAATATTAATAAACAATTTAACATACTGTTTCATACACTAATGCAATGTTTCCGTGTATTTTTATTTTCATTCTATTGCAATACACACACACACACATATATATATATGTATGTATGTATGTATATATATATATATATATATATTAAAAGAATATTCTGTTATGTGTAAATGCTGAAATTCAGTGAGGTAGAAAATGCAGCTACTTATTGGAATGAGAAGAGGTTCAAATGGTTTATATTCCAATACGATAGATTTTACATAAATACAGTGATTGCTGAATGAATTCGAATATTCTGAGAAACTGAGCTCTTGAGAAATTGCACATTCCGACAAATTGAACTCAAAAAATTTAGTGCAGCTTGTTCTAAAGATAGTCCTTTGAGTAGCTGTCTGAAGAACATATAAGCAGAATAGGCGATTGAGCACCAAATATATATCTTAAATTATCAGGTACAAAACACATGAGGTTAAAACATCACACTAGAAAAACATTTACAAATATATATAACACAACTACTAACTTAAGTAGATAACAACGCATTTCTCTTCTGTACTAAAAATTTGTGATTACATATAACGTATATAACTAAATTAAGATTCTAAAGTTAATTTAATTAACTTTTGACATTAAACTATACTGAAATATTTTTAGAGTATTGCATTATGTTGAGTCATAAATTAATTAAAGTAATTACATTACCAATAGCCACCCAGCTTGTCTAGTGGTCAGCGAGCCTGTCTGCGGATCCGGAGATACGAGGTTCGAATCGCTGTTTGAGTATGGCAGTACTTTTTCTTTCAATCTATCCTGTCTTGGTCCTTTCCATGTATGAATGGGTTGTGAATGATTGCCTACCCTGTAAATGGGTACCTATGACATGTGTGTACTGAGGAAGTCAGATTGCACTCGAAGATATGGTTCAGTTGGAAAAGTGGAGCAGTACCCCATAATGCCAGCCTAGTTGGCACAAGACAACAGCAACTTTACCAATAAACTTAAACTATCGAAATTAGTAATTGCACACAAATGACAAAATATAATTAAAGATACTTATTATATATTTTACAAATTATCAAATTGATTTTGTGATTAGAAATGCTCTTGTACAAAAAAATTTTCTTTATAGAGATTTGTTAATTTTTTATAGGTAAAGGTGATAATGATTTTTATCGAGTAAAAAGATGTAATGTTTTATTTCTATAATGAAGAGGGTAATAAATAGTACTAGCTCTGCTGTGTGATAGGTATCTTTAGATGCCTTAGTTATATTTAATCCCATGGATATATAGATAATATTATAAAAATGTCCCCCCTGATCCCGGGCATAGCATGTGCAGACACAAGTAAGAAGCAGGCTTTTTTTTATCGAGATCTCTGATTTTGGAGTACGCAGAAAGAAATTAGTCTTTTTATGATCTTTGGCAAAGAAGTCAATTAAAACAAAACTTAGCTATAAGTTTACTGTTAAACTACATAATCAACTTTTACAGACCCTAGCTCAACAAAATAGAAATATGTGAGCTAAAGTTATCATGTTAAAAAATGGATTATGACCAGACAGTACCATCTATAGAAGTATAAAATTTTCTCGAAATACTCACAATTGCTGAAAGTACTTCACACATAAACAAGCGTACCCTATTCTTCCAGAACACATAAAAGCTGATTTGAGCTGAATTTACCATTTAACATGGGTTCTGTTCCACTTGAAACATTTTCATTCATAATAAAAATGGAAATTGCGAATGCAACTTATGAAGCCCAAACTCTTACTCCTTGGTTACCAAGAAAAGTACTATTAGTGAAATAATTAAAACAATAGATTACATAATAAGCGAAATAATTAGAACAATAGATTATACAGGATTTTTTACATTTCCTTTTAGAATAAAATGGGAACAACTTTTATAAGTTGGAATTTTTTTTCAAGTCATGTTATTTTCATACACACTGATTTATCTACTAACTCATCTAGAAAAATATAAAAAATTAAGTAGAGCTTTAACTATTTCAGGTGAATTACCACTACGTTTTTTTTTTTTATATATTATTGATAAGTAAGTGGATGGTTCATCTAGAGAGATGATAAAATAAACACACACACACACACATGAATTGAGTAACTGTAGACCAGTCCATTATAACCTTAACTTTTAGCATCGTAAATAATCACAAGTGATTCAATATCCCTGAAGGCATAGACTATACAATTATATTTATTTTAATAAAACCAATTATTTTCTTTTAATTGAATATTTATGAAATTTTATCGTATTATATACAAGAAATTGTTTCTCGATACTGATTAGGCACATTTGTAGGATTTGAATAAGACACTTCCCTAAAGAAACCTTCCAAATCAATAGATGATTCTGATACATCACTGATTACTTATAATGCCGGCAAATCCCATAATCACAGAGCATATTTTACCAGAAAAAGAAAGAAAGCATCCTCCACAGATGTTAATGACGTCCACTGCGAATGTCGATCATTTTGTGGTGAAGATCTCCTTGGCCACCACTCCGACTTCTCAACAATAGGGCCGGTCGGTCAACAATTCTTTTGTTGAAACCCATATCTCAACCACATCACGTCCTGAAATTCTTCCAGTCGCTGAAAGAGGTCGGTTGGGGGTTGCTCAGGCAGCGACGCACCCTCAGCAGGGCTTTAATGGAGAGCGAATAATCGTTTTCTCCATAATACATCCGGAAGCAATGATTGGGCAGGATCAAATCATTTTTTATTTTCTTATTTTGCAATTTATGGCTATTGTGAAAGTAGCCGGGATGCCATTACCATAATGTTTCTGGCGTAATGGAATTAGCTGATAATGGCCGTGTTTTGTTCGAGTTGTTATACATTTTATTTATCGCGTTTTAGTTGCGATAAATAAAAGATTAATAAGAGGCAAAGCTGATATTTTCATACTGAGTTATTTATAGAAGAGAAAGGCTTGATAAAGTGTTTTGTTTGTCTTAGAGTGTGAAAGAAATAGCAAATTGCATTCGTTTGAGATTGATTTAAGGTCTGTACGATTTAGAATAAACTAATAATCAATTTAGAACTAATAATAACAAAATAATAAACAAGAATATACTTGGAATTTTTTTTAATTCATATAGTTAATTTTAGAAATTTTTTAGAGAAGGTTATAAGAGAAATTTCTTATAACCTTCTCTTATAAAAGTGTTACTACTTTTATAAAAGTGTTACTACTTTTATAAGAGAAATTTCTCTTATAAAAGTATTATAAGAGAAATTTCTATGAAACACAGTTAAAAAAAATTTATATATTCAAACTAGCAAAATTGGCAATTGTATATTCAGCGTTTCAGCGTCTTGGCTTTGAGTTCAACAATTCGTAAGTTTGATTCCCTCTTCTAATAGGGTTATTAAATGTGATATCTATCTATCTATCTATCTATCTATCTATCTATCTATCTATCTATCTATATATATATATATATATATATATATATATATATATATATATATTTGTCCCAATCTCTCTCCTACCTACTATTGGTAAACTCTTAGAGAAAATAACAACAAAACGACTTGATTATTACTTGGAATCTACTGGCTATTTTAATTGCAACCAGTTTGGCTTCCGTCAAGGCAGATCAGTAGACGATGCCCTTAGGACACTCATTAATAAGATTAACTTATGCAGAGCTGCAAAATTACACACTGCCGTAATCACGATTGATATCAAAAGAGCCTTTGATACAGTTCAAAATTACAAATTAAAACAAATATTAGAAACCACAAAATGTCCTTACAACATTAAAAAATTACTTAACAATAATCTTGAAGATAGAAGAATCATTCTGCCAACTAATGATGGCTTAGCCTGCAAGGAACAAACTATTGGTTGCCCACAAGGCTCTTGTAGTGGCCCCATTCTATGGAATTTAATTGCAGATATATCCCTTAAAAAGAACTGGAGTGATATAGGAAAACAACATGATCCAGAAAGCATGATACATCTTCAAGCATTTGCTGATGATTTTACTTTCGTGGTAGCGGCAAAGAGTGAGAAAAAATTGGGCAAAGTAGCAACAGAGGCACTGGTTCATTTTAAAAAATGGTCAGGTGATAATTTTCTTTAAATTTCGCTAGAAAAAAACCAAATATATTCTAATAGCAAAGCTTAAATGTGGTCCACAAATTTTTTGGGGAAACAGCAGAGTGAAGTAAAAAGACACAATTAAGCTTCTAGGAGTAATAATTGACAAAAAATTAAACTTCATAGCACATCTAAAATCACAGGTCAATAGAGCTACGGCATTACAGCAAAAGCTCTTAAAGATAGCAGGAAGCAATTGGGGAATTTCCCAAAGACACCGAATCATACTCTATCAAACTGTAATAGAGAGGATGTTGGCGCATGGGGCAGCAATTTGGGGAACACCATTAACAACAAGGGCAAAACAATTACTTACTTCGATTCAAAGGAGATTTTTGCTAAATATCACTGGTGCCTTTAGAACGACTCCTACAGCAGCTCTTCAAGTTATAACTGGGATACCTCCTCTATACCTAAAAATAGAAGTCGAGGCAAAGTTTATAAGGCATGCAAGGGCACAAATTCCTTGTGAAGTTGATCCTATTCTTTCTGCACCAAATTTGATTAAAAAAATTATAAAAGGGAAAACAATCCACACTGGGATCTTTAATATAGAGAGCAAAGTAAAAATACATGAGCAAAACCATATACCATGTTTCAGTGAAGGCTTCCTAGCAATTTTCACAGATGGCTCAAAAATAGAAGAAAAAGTTGGATCTGGATTGATAGTATACTCTAAACTCGGATTACAAAGTACTTGGAGTACTGGGCTACAACATGAGAACACAGTACATCAAGCTGAAGCATGTGCTCTGCGAAAAGCCATTCAAGTAGCTGCTTCACAACCTCTTCCAACAAACATCTGGTCAGATAGTCAAGCATACCTCAAATCTTTATCTAATCCTCTTAACAAATGTCCTATGGTACGAGAAATGCAAAATCTCCTAACAACATCAGATAACATCAGGATTGGTTGGGTAAAGGCCCATCAAGGTACAGAAGGAAATGAGGCATCGGACAGACTTGCAAAAGCGGCTGCATTATCAACTAATTCTTCTTAGGTCCTACCATTACAACGTTGTCATACCAAATCTTTACTTGATAATTGGATAATGGATCGTTGGCAGGACGATTGGGATGATGGAATAACTGGAAGAAATGTACACGAGATGATACCGAAAGTAAGCAGGAAAACCCTTAACTGGACTAGGAATGAGGTACTTTTCTTTACGGGGCACGGGCCATTTCCATCTTACTTCCACAGGTTCCACATTTCTGATTCCAAAGATTTCAGTTGTGTAAAAGAAGGCAATCCACTCCACTTCTTGACAACTTGCTCCTTAACATTATCCTGGCATTTAGCCATACCCAGCGAAAATTGGAAAATCCTCTGGAAGAAGAGTATTCTGAGGAATCGTACAGCAAGAGCAAATTAAATAAAACAGTTGAATTCCTAATAAACAATGAAAACTTAGTTTGTTGGATTGGGAAATCTTCTACAACTTAGCTAAGAACATGTTGTGACCAAATTAAGGCTCTGTCTTTGTAAATATCAAAATATTTTGAGTATCATTTATAAATTTTTATTCAATTGTAATCAAGAACTTTGCAAAATTACAAATATTATGTTAACTGTATATAGTTCATCATAGACTCCATTATATTGT
The DNA here is from genome assembly GCA_030067965.1 of Latrodectus elegans. NCBI lineage: Eukaryota > Metazoa > Arthropoda > Arachnida > Araneae > Theridiidae > Latrodectus > Latrodectus elegans. The sequence goes on from CM057820.1 coordinate 67,236,380, forward strand.
CATCTTTACAATTAACCCGAAATTGATTGCATATTTGAAGCCATGTTGTAAGATAATCATGTTCAACTGTTGTAAAAAATTTTATAATATCATTTTTTAATATATTTTTAAATAAAAATCCCAGCAGCTCCCATTAAACTGGTAAAGCTCCTTGAAGTTAGGTACAGGCGAGTTCGTTGGTGTCAATGTCAATATATATTTGTCAAATTAGCCATCGTGTAAAAATGTGATTGTAGAGCAATAAATGAACCAAAGCTTACAGCCAAACTAGCAGTAGAAAAATTTTCTGCTCCGCACTTCGTAAATTCAATTGTCTCATTGTAAGTGAATATTTATTATTATTTAGATTCTCGTTGAATTACAAATCGTGGTCAAATTATGTAAAATATAGCTGTGTGTGTTGAGACAAACCAAAAATTCACTACAGTCAAACTTTAAAATATAATGTTTCATACTCGATCCTACAACGTTTAATGCTTATAGGTTGACGATGTTGTCCAATGATATCGGAATGAATATTTGTAACGTTTTCATGTCGCCGCTACAAAACCTTCTCCTTATTTAAGCATAGCCAAAGCGTTTGTAGGTGTGAAATATAGTCATGTTAAAAGATTAATATCTAAATTGGAAACCCTATCTCTTGACTTTCAAACATCAGCGAAAGATGATAGATATTTGACCTTGAATTTACAACAGTTAGTAGGCTCGATACTGACATTGAACAGAAATATTCATATTGATTTGGAATCCATCATATACAGTAAATCAATTTTCAATTGGTGCTTGATTACAAAAAGTGATAATTGAATTTCGTATCTTTTCTTAGAACTAAATTTTAGGGTTTTTATTTGATAGTTTTATGAAATCAAATGTTTGAGTGCAATTATTTTATTTCACTAAATTATTATAATGTGCTTCTAGTTACCTATATTGGTAAGTAATATTATTCGTTTTACATGCACATATTTAATATAACATATTTTACATACACATATTTATATTGGGCTTGAATAAAATAGATATTGGCAAAAAATCACGCGAAAAAATACTCTCTTAAAAGATTAAGAAATCAATTAATCTTCAAACTTTGTTGTATGTGATGAAAATTAAAATTGTTATCAAAGTGATGATTACTTATTCATTTTTTTTCTTAAGATTTATTAATTTATATATAGCTAAGATAATATTTTTATGAACACTGTATATAATAAATATTAAAAATAGATAAGTATATTGACATATTTCATTGTTCATAATAAGAATTTGTTAGCTGTATTTTACGAATGTACTTTGGTTTTTCATTTGTTGAATAATATATTTAACAATAATTAAGAAAAAAAGAAATATTTTGAATAGATTTGTAAAAACAATGTATTTTTTAAACAGTAATACTGAAATATTATAATCATTTCATAATGTTATAAATTTTTTTAATTATATAGATAGATATAGATATATTGTATTTTTGAAGCTTATTGAAAAAATGCTTACATTTTTAGGATTAAAAAGAAATTATTTCGACTCTAAATAAAAAAAAATTAAGGAAACGAAAGGAAGTATTAACTATTAAAACTATTTTCCATCATATAATGAAAGTTATCATTCAGATAAATTTTCAATAAAATTCCGCGCGGTAGACAGATATAGATATTATGTAAATTCTTGTTTTACGAATTTAAAAATTCAGCTGCAGGTTTCAAGTATGTTTTATTCTATATAGCCTATAAATATAGTTCTAACATATACAAACATTCTGCGAGTCTAAAGTCGAGGCTGAGCAAACCAACAAAGATGTAAAAATCTTATATCATGCTCTCATTACTTGATAGCATATTCAATATAAACAGGGTGAATTTGTCATTTAGAAACTTACATTCGTCAATTCTTTACAGTTTGCAGATTGTAGAATTAAATCGACTATCCAAAATGTTCATACATGCATCAATGTTGAAATTACTAGTTAAAAATTCAAATTGTCTAGACTATTTTATGAAAAACACCCCAAGCAAATAGAGAATCACAAATGAACTCAACAGTTCGTAGTATGAACTTGAGTATAAGACATTATCGCTCTCATTTGTATTACTCATGCTCAACCGGACTTACAATGCAACTTAATTACAGTCCAGATTTGCAATTACCTAGATAATCAGCCAAATTTAATACGCGGGATTGTTTGGTTTATTTGCGAAAAAACAATAAATACACTGCTGGCAACCCAAATTGCAACACCAAGAAAGACTAGAGATTTCACAACAAAATTCATTTTGTAGATCACATATTGACCAAGTATCAAATGATTAAATTTATAGGCTTTTGTGAAGTGGGCTTCCTGTCAAAATCAGTAACCAGTGTAGTCGCCATTGTTGGAGATCACCGTGTTATACGATTCGGCATTTATTCAAAGAGACTTTGGATGTGTTCTTGCGATACAGCAGACCAGAAGCTTCAAATGTTTACAAAGTTGATCTGATGTGGCAGCTGGAAATGTAATCTGGGTCAATCGTTGAGCAACTATCGACCACATGTTTTCTGCCGGGGAAATATTCGAAGAGCGAATCGGCTAGGGAAGCAATTCAATCTGGCGATTGATGAAAAACCTTGGAAAATGCATGCCATGTGTGGTCGCTCATTATCTTGTTGAAATATGGCGGTGGGCAAGTCATGAGTTTAAAGAAGATCAACTGTATCCAACACCGCGGAGATGTAGCGATAGCTGTTAAAGTACCGGCAATGCGTTATAAAGGAGTGTGAGAGTAATATCAAACACCGCCCCATTCATAATACCCAGTACAGAACCAGTGTGGCGGTGCATAACACAGCTATTCAGCATCCTCTCTCCACGGTGTGTCCAGACTCTAATGCAACCATATTGCTTTTGCAGACAGAAGCGTGACTCGTCAGTAACGACAATTTCATTTCGTTCTACCGTTCATACTGTTCTTTCATCGCACCATTGGCGGCAGAGATGTTTGTGGTTCTACTTCAAGGGTAGATGAAGCAATGGAAATCTTTCGGACTTACCACTCTGCTGCAACGGCGCAAACACTGGATGATGCGTTACAGACTGCGTTGTACTCTCATTCTTGTTGTGGCTGAGCGATCCGTCGCAGCCATGAGCACAATTTGCCAGTGGTCAAGTAAAATGGTGAAGAATTTTGAAGAACTGGAATTTATTCAAGAATTTTTGGTAATATACAAGGAATGCTGTAAAATTTGACGAAGTAAACCCAATCATATTTCGCTTCATGGATTGTTTTGCCTTAGACACATTTAGCGAAGTGAAATAAGCAACGTAACTGTGATCCAAAATTTGTTTTAACATCTTATACAAAATTTAATGTTTCGAGCAATACAAAACAAAATGCTAATGAAAATAATAGAAATTGTGTATTATATTATTTTAAATAAAAATATCAAGATTTATTTCACAGGTCTATCAAAATAAATGCAAAACACATTTTTCTCTTATAAATTCATGTTTGAAAAGGAAGTAAAAAATCTATTTTCTCGATAATATTAATCTTTAAAGTAATTCTGAATTGATCTTTAATGCTAAAATGAGTTCCTTTCATAGCGAATCATTTTCTTTAATTTAGTAATAAAGAAAAACAGCATTGACTTTAAAGTTATTGAAAATTAATTAAACATAAATACTAACTATCTTTTCTGAAAATTTAGAAAAACAATCGATTTTTTAAAAGATTTATAAGTATTTAACTGTAACATTTGTGTTATTAATTTTAATACATTTTTGTAAAACATCTCTATAATTTATCATTTCATCGGAAAATTTTCGCAACTGCAGAGAGTTTTTAAAATTCCAAAGAATATTCAAATTTCTTTTGGGAATAAATCGGATTTTATGCCCATGAATGAACCCAATATTTTGCACTACTTACAGCAATAAATTAAATTGGGACCTCAGTTAAAAGGAGTTTTAAACCAATAACGATGAATACTTAAGTCTGAAGACAAATTCATGAGATGTTGAACAAAAACTTTTGTTACCATTCAGATACTAGATTAGCAGTATAATATAAGGAAATAAATGAATAAATAAATAGTAGATGGGTATGACACTTCTCTCATCTGTGAAGAAGTTGTATCAAATGTGTTTTCATATATATATATATATATATATATATATATATATATATATATATATATATATATATATATATATATATATATATATATATACATATATATATATATATATATATATATATATATATATATATATATATATATATATATATATATATATATATATATATATATATATATATATATATATATATATATATATATATATATATATATATATATATATATATATATATATATATATATATATACATATATATATATATATATATACATATATATATATATATATATATATATATATATATATATATATATATATATATATATATATATATATATATATATATATATATATATATATATACATATATATATATATATATACATATATATATATATATATATATATATATATATATATATATATATATATATATATATATATATATATATATATATATATATATATATATATATATATATATATATATATATATATATATATATATATATATATATATATATATATATATATATATATATATATATATATATATATATATATATATATATATATATATATATATATATATATATATATATATATATATATACATATATATATATATATATATATATATATATATATATATATATATATATATATATATATATATATATATATATATATATATATATATATATATATATATATATATATATATATATATATATATATATATATATATATATATATATATATATATATATATATATACATATATATATATATATATATATATATATATATATATATATATATATATATATATATATATATATATATATATATATATATATATATATATATATATATATATATATATATATATATATATATATACATATATATATATATATATATATATATATATATATATATATATATATATATATATATACATATATATATATATATATATATATATATATATATATATATATATATATATATATATATATATATATATATATATATATATATATATATATATATATATATATATAATTACTAATTGATGTCCATACTTTTCACCCAGAATTCGAACTCAAATCCATGCATAAATTAGGGTGAAATTGAATATATCTTTATTATCAAATGAAAAACTTCAGTATTTTCAAAAATTTTATCTTTTTGCTGTGTGTAGGCATATGTATCGAAATGTATACTTTGGATTTTCTAGTTTTCTTGGTTTATGGCTCGTGACAACAGATCATTGTCTCTCAAGAATCTTCATTAAATAACAAGTACTGGATAAGATTAGGTCATGAAGTTTTCTAATTTAGTAAGAAAAATATGGGATTATATATATATATATATATATGGGGGACTGGAAACGCCACCAGAGTTTCATTCACATCAAGTTCGCCGCTGGACGCATAGAGAGGAAGAGAGAGAACGACGGAAAGGAGAGTCAAGATGTAAAGACAAACGGACATAGGCATTTGTGTTTGCAAAAAGTTCTAATATATTTACATTGTGAAACGCAGAAAAAGACAGCTAGTAGTCCCTAAATATACTTACCGTCTATGTTCAGTCTGCATATTCAACCGCAAATGTTATTTTACAGAACGTGAAGATACCACTTTCTATCTTGTTGAATAACATAGCAGTTTTGATTCTAAATAGCGGTAAAATAAGTTGTATCTTATAAAGCTGACATGGAACTATAACACTCTGTATTATTGAAATTTTTGAAACGACAATGAACTTTATATCTTGTTAAGTTTGAAAGATAAAGAACATTCATTTCAAAACTTTACACTTTTTTAGACGTTAACATTTGAAAGTTAAAACGCGAAATAGAATATTACGGACCGTCATATATATAACATAGGATTCTCTCGAATTTTTACAAAACTTAAATAATTTTATAAATTGAATTCATTTTTTTAATAATTCTTTCAAGGACTACAAAATTACATTAGAACACATGACCTCTATTTCATTAGGAAAAACTAAAAATCATTTTAAGTTATATATTCAGTCTGCGTATTCAGTCAGCGTACAGTTAGAAATAAAAAATTGGGATGATTAATCTTAGATTGTTTTGACTTACTGATAATATTTAGAATATTTTTGATGGTATCATAATGAAATTTATATGTGAAATTTATGATCTTATTAGTGTCAAGAATTTAAATTCAAATTAAGCTATCTATATGGATTCTGTTATAAGATAATGTATTAAATCATAATCATGTAGATATTAGGTAATGTTTATCTCTTATTTGCAATAAAATGTTCAAAGCTAATTGGAATTATTGAAAAATGTTTCTTTACTTAATCATAATTTAAAGAGATTAGTTATAAAGAATCAAAACAAAATAATCCTGTTATGAAAAGCTAGTATAAGTTAAGGAATTTATTAATTTATATAACATACACATAATTCAATAGATTCCGTATTAGTTTTTAAAAAAAAAATTTTTTTTCATAATAAGAATGCAACTCAAAAATCTATATATTTTATACTAGAAATAACTTATTGTTAGGTAAATTAATATTTTTTGCAAGATGAAAAAAAAAAATACTTTTCAATATTACTTTCTTAATTAAACATTTATTCTTGATTTATTTATTTATTTTATTTTTTTTTTATTTTTTATTTTATTTTATTTATTTATTTATTTTTTTGAAAAGATGGTCGGGAAAAATCTCTAAAACTTCTCTTCATAGTTATACCATTTTTTTGTAGTGAATGATGTAAGCAAAAGATTGTTTTCAATAAGTAACGTATGTTGACATTATTATATTTCAATTTTACAATATGAGAAATCTTTTATATCATTCTATTTTAATGCATTTGTCAATGTCAGTCAGCTAAAGTATCTAAATACAGTTAAACTTTGCGTAACACCTCATACAGAGTCGGATATTAAACTAATTTTCAAATGTGAGCAGAACTTGTTTTCACAATGGCTATTACAGTTCTGCAGATGCAGCATTATGAAGTTATTTTCATGACTACGAATAAAAGATACATGGAATAAATTAATTTAATCAAAACTGATAAATTATGGTTGACATTACTGCCATGGAAGAAAATTTTTTTAACCATTCCCAATTTAAAAAAAATAATAAATTAAAAGTGGATAGTTTCATACAAGCATAAAACTCTTACAAAATAATATAGCCAGTTATAATGTATAACTTCTCCTTACAAAGAATACATTTTGAAACTCAAATTGCTTCGAATTTAAATATTTAACGAAATCATCCATAACAATGACTTCGTAATAAAATGAGTAAGGTACAGTATCATCATTTTCCTCGCCTTTAAGAAGGGTTGTCAACAAAATACGAAACCATAAATTACGTTTTTTTAAACATCTAAATTCATTTGTACGCAGTGCTCTGGAGTAATCGTATCCCTCATCCGGGCAAGTCTTTCATCACTTTCTACTCCTCCGTTATTAAAGATGCAGTTGCGACGTACGAGTGGTCGAATATTCCGCAAGTGGTCTCAGACATGAAATTAATTAGCTTTTTCCCCCTTACATAATTACAGGTTATACGAGAAAAGTAATACACGCTTTCCATACTTCATTCTCTAGTCGAAACCTGAAGACCAAAAATAAAATCCCTATTTGTGAATGGATGACTGAACTTAGTTTACACTGAGTCGAGATTTTAATTAAGATACAGCTGTTCTTATTTTGTCCCATATTGATTTTTAACAGGTGGTTTAAGAGTTTCTCATTTTATTCAAAGGTATGCATACACAAATGTTATAATTTAAATATTTCCACTGGAGAAGAGGTTTAAAATATCTCATTTTAACTCCTTCCTTGCATTATTTACATTTAAGAAATTGATCGAAATTTATAATAGAATTGGTAAGATGTGAGAAAAGTATGTAAATTTATTTTATTGATATCGTGTATCATATTTATCATACATATCCACATTGTATTTCTTTTACTGAACAGTAAGAGTTGTGAAGCATTTACCACGTATTGTTACCCGATAGGACTTTTCATATTCGCATGTAGCGAAGGAAGAAACTCAGAAAACACCCAATCTAATAGATGTGAAAACCTAAAATAAGAACTAGCTACTCGCTCGATTTGTTCAATAGTTTATTGATAAATTCGAATACGAGACTTTACATTCTGTCTATGTTAGTGCAACCACCAAACTAAGATTCCACACAATAAAAAGTAAAAATAAACAAGCATCTTAAAATATTTTTTAAAAATACTCCATATTGTTTCCCCCAAAAAAGACTTCCCACAAATGAAACAGGAAATATTCAAAGCGTGTACTCTGATCGATATTATTTTAAAGCAGAAATGAAAAATCAATTCCAGGATTTAGCTTCAGATCTTCCATTTCGAAATTCAGCCAAAAGTCCTGAACAAAGTACAGAAAATCAAATTGCTGACATTTAATGCCTCATGTATTTGAATTGTTGTTAACAGTAAAATATATTTTGATATTATAATACAATATTGGCTTTTTTTATAGTATTAGTTTACAATAAAAGTGTTTTAAATGCAGTGGTGCCATTTTATGTATTGTTTTTATAGTATCTTTTTTTTAAACTAATTTTCTTTTTTTTATAGTCATAGCTATATTTTCGTATTCGTTGTTTTATCATTATTTACTGCATTAATTTATTTCTTCTGCTTTACGGGCTCAACAAATTCTTTTGGTGGAGACTCATTTAAAAAATGCTTACTTCTTCTTTCACCAGGATTATGAATAAATTGTAATTCTCTTTAACAGTTCATCTTCCATCGGGCTCATCTTCAGATTCTTCAGTTCTAGAAGGTTCATCTTCAATTGTAATTTAAGAAGTCAGTTCTTATAATTTGAGATCTACATTAAGCCATTGATCTTTTTCAAATGATAATTGAGCCAACATTCATTGCCAGAAGACCCACCCTGCCGAAGAAATCAAACCACTCTGCTAAAGCCGCTGAAGCATAGTTTCGGAATTTTGATCCATGATCAATTAAAGTTAACACCCAAGCTACATCATTTCTCTTCATACTTAAACAAAGGTGGTACACTGAATCGTAAGGAAGTTTAACAAAAACTTTCAATACGTTATACTTATGTAGTATCCGTTATCGATTCCGTTACCTTCCGGATAAGAGAGCGATACCTTTTACCCACTGTTATATATAATAAGTATCTCAGTAATTGATAGCTCCCTTAACTTTATGACTGCATGGAACTGCTGATTTGATATCGGTAAGCGCCGCAAATGATTTAAATTTTTAATTGCATTCTCACTCTAACTCATCATCAGAAATAAGCATTGAAAAACGTAAATCATTAACTTAGCCTTTCTTCAAAAATGTAATTCATTAGAAAATATAATTAATATACACTTATAGCGCTCCTATATCAATCATATGAGCCTTTTATAATAAATTTTATTGATCTAATCATCGTTTTGGTAATTATTTCCAAAATACTCTTGAAACTGATTTACAACTTACCAAACTTCCCAGCAGGAAATTCTATTACACTTACACGAGAAAAAATATCACTCCTGAAGAGAAGACCGTTAAAAAAATACTCAGCCAGAAACCTTGAAATGTCTGAAAACAGCAAGACTTATTTACGAGTTGTCTATGCTAATGAAAACTGCTGAAAGTTTAGCCTGCAGTGTAGTCATAAATTTCGCATTTGCCAGATACATTTCGACAACTGTAATTCCCTTTCGACCCCCTTCCCCTTGGCCCGTCGAATCGTTCCTCTTAAGAACGACGCGCATGCCCGATCATTGAATTATTGTTGAAAATAACAAAGCACTTTGTTATAGCAGACAGTTGTTACTTATGGTTTCACATTTAGTCGTCGACTGAGTTGAGGGAAGAAGTGTAACGATTAGTTTTTATGAGCGATTCCGCCGACTTACAGATGCGTTGAACTAATTGGTACACGGATCCCATGAAAAATAAAAATCGATATTACTTCTTATTTTAGTTTTTGGCTTACAATTGATTTAAGTCTTGCAATTTTCATTTTTGAAAATTGATTTATCGAAAATGTATAAGGTTTTTTTAATGAATTGACCTCTTCGCTGCATTACAGATGTAGCAGGCACGCCTTAACTTGCACAAAATGTATGCATACAAATACTTTTAATTCACTTCCTTAACATTTTTTTCATAACATTTATTTTTGTAAATTTGATATATTACAATGTTTTACTTATGGATTTAATTTATGCAAAGTAATGACACAGCTATGTTAATACTTTACAGCTTAAAACCAACTGATTCAAGGGAATCATTATTCAAAGAATGAGTAGTATGTAAAGCAATTCACAGCAGACAGCAGATCTGCTTTGAAATGGATTTTTTAGCATATATCAACTTGAAAAATATGTTAAACTTCATATGTGCTAAATAATTCATTTCAAAGTAGCTCCTTGTACAAGAGACTAAATAGTGATCTTTCAGTAACGAATTAGTTTACAACCATTGCTAATTCTTTAGTCCAGATGTAGGTATTAAGTGGACTACGATCGACCGGTGCACCGCCAAGACATTTTAATGTGATCGCCAATGCTAATTTTTATGTTCCACAACTAACAAATATACTTCTTTAATTCCCAATTCTCAGTGAAGGTGATCTTAAGACAAATAAAAGTAGCTCCTGTGCAAGAAAAATCTGCCCATCACTGTTTTAGCTTACCTGAAGTCTAAGTCAAACGGAATTATTTCGTCAGTAAATGATCAGTATTTGTCATTAGTGCACATTGCAAAGGAACAACAACTGCATCTCAGCTTGAATATATGCTTGTTTCTGCTACAGGAGGAGCAGCACGAATCTAGTAACTCTTTCAGAAGTGGGTGTTTTCACAAAGGAATAAGTATTTACATTGGCTAAAGGAATAAGTATTTGCATATTCACAAAGGAATAAGTATTTATATTCTGGAGAAATTCCCAATGTTTAAAGGAATAGAAATATGGAACGGAATTTTACTGTTTGCCTACATATTCTCCCAATTCTCTGTAATTTTACTTTAGAAGCAGTTCAAATTTAAAAATGCGCTGGCCTTGTGAATCCAATATCTAAAGGAAGAAATAATAATTTGAAAATACAGTAAACATGTTTTCATAATAGTAATCCCACTGAGTATCCATAACAAGTTTTCGGCAAGTTTAATGCTGTACTCCAACTTATTTAAAGCTTTTATAGGAGATTAAAACTGTGCTTTACATGATCAATAATCCTTTTTATTTATATTCCATTCAACCCATTTTCAATATCATAAATAGCAAGGAAAGTTGTTGTGAGATATCTTGCGCGTTTCTGTGATTTTGGAATGATCATGCGTAACACAAAGTGTTTTTCCGTTCTTGCATATGTATCCCTGACTCACCTAAAACCTAAGATTCATTATTTAGAAATTTTGTTTGCAGCTTTGTAATTAATTTAAACTGCAATTTACTTTTAGACGCATTGCACACTGTTACTTATACCACACACCAATGCTAGAGTTGCACTCAATTTAACGAGGATTTATTATGAAGAAACTAATAATCACACAGAACTTGGATAGGTTGTTAAAACTTTCTGCTATATAGAAACCGATTATGGATCAAAGATGAACAGTGAAAATTGTTAAATCTTAAGGAATCCTAATAAACAGAGGGTAATTCTAAAGAAATATGAATTAAAGAGGTATTTTACAGAAAATGGTATAATGACGAATTTTGGCTGACGTCTGAATAGTTAATATTTCTGACCTTCTACGTTATGAGTCTCGGGTTCAACTCCTGCTTCTGGTATGGATGTTCCCTTTCCTCTCTTTCTATGCTCCATTGTTCTTTCTTTTGAAATGATGAATGAATTCGATTAACCCTAAAAAGGAGCCTATGGTGGAGTGACGTGTCTAATGTTACTCTTTTCCATGACTTGGTTCACGGGTGCCCGTCGAGTAACGATAAATGAGTAGCAGTTTCCGACCTTGTTGTTGCTAAGGGTTAGTAACCCTGTACCAACCTCTAGAAAAACATCAATTAAAAACATCAATCTGTTTCTAATATAGTTCTATATTAGAAACAGATTGATGTTTTTAATTATAAAATGAGATTGTTGCGATCAGAAAGTATTTTTTTTAAACGAAAACAAGCATACATATTTAATAACTTAAAAAAAGAACATTTTCTAGTTAATAAATAATTATTATTGCTCTTAAGTTTTCACAGATCGATTTACAGTCTATTTCAGCATAATATATTTATCATTATTATTCATTAAAAGCTTGACGATGAAAAAACCATTATTTTTCCTTAAATGGAACACTGTATCCTTAGAATATTATTAAATATTCTTTCCGTATTGTTTGATCACAAATGCACTTCAATATTTAAAAAAATGATGTTTGACAAAACTAAAGATTATGACATAAATTCAATACTGATCAGGAATTAAGATCCATACTCGAGTTTGAAATTAAACTCTCAATATGAAGAACCAAATACTCGCAATTTAGCTGACAGCTTGACTTTTCCTCTTGGTATACATGATTCTATCCTTAATATTCATATATTCTTCCATCTATTTCCTAATATCTACACATTTTTTATGTTAGAATGATTTAAAAAGAGAGAGAGAGAGAAAACTCTGATAAGAAATATAATTTATTTTACTAATAAATCACCTAAACTAACATACGCAATTACCCACAAGAACATTTTACGACTAGATATTTATACTTAAATTTAAAATAAATTTTCCCACTATCAGAAAATAAATTTCAAGGATGTATTTTTCAAAAAAGTGATTTGTTTTGATGCATCTGAAAATACAATGAGAGACGCTTAAAACGCAACTGTAATTGTTTTCTCTTATCGAGTCAATCTAGATTTGCATGCTCTCAAACAATATAGAGGCTTGGCAGTCTCTTGTATTCTTGGCTTAGTAAATTGTCTAACAAAATAATAAATGCAAATAAACCCGTTTGATTGACATGACTTAGTTGTTGAAATATCTCAATTATTCTCTTTTTTGAAGACAAGTAAATCAGCGTGTGTGTGTATGTCGTTCGTTTTACTAATTTTTCAAAACAAGAGTTAATCTATTGTTATTTTCTTGAATTTTAACAACCACAGGAAAACAACAATGGATGCTTATCTGCTTCAGAGTGTGTGATGGAAGTTAGATAACATCTCTCTAGAAAAATATTTCCTCTATTTTTGAAATTAATGATGGAAAAGTTTCATATAGTTCCGAAGACATGAAACATGATAGTCTTATTTACGTGAAGGTTAAAATGTTTCATAAATTTTAGAAATATATGTTGATATTTTTAAATGTAATAATTTAAATTTTTAGATGAATGAAGTTATATCTTTATATTAGTGGTTTAATTTTTTAATTATTAGAGCTAGCCATGAAGTTATTTTTCACTTCAAAATAAGTTTTATTTAGAATAGTTAAAAGCAAATTGAATATGACTTGGAATGCTTGGAAATCCTTTTATTTCCGAAGATGTTATGTATTAAAATAAAGACATCTTTTCCACACACATTCGATTTCTATTGCATTACCGATCATTGGATTATTTAAGAAAATTCATAACACGTTCACGATAATGTGCAAACCTTATAATTTCCAAAAATTAAAAAAAAAAAAAAAAAAAAAAAAAAAAAAAAAAAAAAAAAAAATTACATTTTTTTTTTAATTTGCAGGTAAAGAATGAAGAATATAGATAGAAGGAGGGGTTTGATGTGTAGTAGACTTTTTCACTTACCCCAGCGGATTGATCAAGATTTTAAGAGAAGGAAAAATACCACACGCCTCCGGTCTTCAAGTGAACAGAATTATGGAAAAACGTACATCGTACAACAATTTAAACTTACTAATCAAAATTAGCTGCAAGCGCTGTAATAAGAATTTTGAAATAAAATATGGATTATGTTTTAAATTAGTCAAAATAAACAACTTCCTAAAATTTATTTCATTTCATTTCTTGTAGCTGTTCTTTGTTCAACTCCAGGCAAACATTTACTTGACAAACAAAAGAAATCCTTATAGAATCATTTCCAGAAGGGTCTAACTTTACAAAAAAAAAAGGGTACCCTTGATCAGTTCTCAAATGGGAGAGTCGTATCACATGGAATACAGGATTCAAACATTGATCGTACATTTTTCTTTATGTGAAATAAAAAGTAGATCATACGAAATATAAATACAGTCATCTTTAATGATTGAATTGTAGGCGCGAAAGCAACGGCAACCATTATAATTACAAAACCAAAAACTCACGCACATTTTAAAAAATAATAATTTTTTTTTCACCCTTTTTTTCTGAGATGACCTTCACACAGTCTTATTGCAGATTAGAAGTTGCATTAATCCAAATTTTTATATAATTCAATGAACTGTTTAATTTTTTATTATGTTTATATGGGTAATATCGTTTCTTGACATTTTATAACAATTTTTGCTATTAAATGGGGGAGTCTATAAAAATGAACTTTATGATTAGAATTGCTAGCGTCCACTTGGGTTATAATATAGTTTATAGAATTTAATTTTAAACAAGACAATAATCAGCAATTTAATCCTGAGTTTGACAGTAAATAAATTTAAGATTTCCTTATAATTAGCATGGTTCACAATTCAATTTTTATCTGAAAATTTTAAATTTGCAAACACAGTAAAGTGACACCTATTTTTGTTTGCTACGCATTTTTAAGCAACCGTCACAAAACCCTTGCGAGAAAGATTTCTTTAGAATAAAAAGCCAATCCATCTGTCGCAAATAAGGAAATTCGTAAACTTTCCAAGTACCGATTGGAAGTTTGATTTAGTTCGCTCAACACCTTGATCATTTGCACAAGAGGACTTATTAGACCGGGAGCTATATATATATATATATATATATTGATATATATATATATATATATATATATATATATATATATTGATATATATATATATATATATATATATATATATATACACTGCTGGCCATTAAAATTGCTACACCAAGAAGGCGACATGCTACAGATGTGAAATTTATACGAAAGGAAGAAGGTGCTGTGATATGCAAATGATTAGCTTTTCAGCGCATTCAGACAAAGCAGGCGCCAGTAGCGACACCTACATTGTGTTTAAATGAGGAAATTGTTCAGCCGGTTCCTCATACACAAATTGCATTTGAACGTTGTTGCCGGGTGAAAAGTTGTTGTGATGCCTCATGTAAGAAGGAGAAATGCGTACCAGCACGTTTCTGACTTTGATAAAGGATAAATTGTCGCGTACCGGGATTGCGGTTCATCTTATCGCAGTATTGCTGCTCGCGTCGGGCGAGATCCAATGACTGTTAGCAGAATATGGAATCGATGGGCTCAGGATGGTAATACGGAACGACATGCGGGATCTCAACGGCCACCTATCACTAGCAGCCGAGAAGACAGGCATATTATCCGCATGGCCGTAATGGATCGTGCAACCACGTCAAGAGCCGTGAGTTAAGAAAAGGGGTCGTTTGGAAGACAACAAGTGTCTGCACGAACAGTTCGACGACGTTTGAGGCAGCATGGACTCTCAGCTCGGAGACCATGGCTGCGGCTTCCCTTGACGCTGTGTCATAGACAAGAGCGCTTTCAATGGTGTGATCAACGATGAACCTGGGCGCACGAATGGCGAGACGTCATCTTTTCAGATGAATCCAGGTTCTGTATACAGCATCATGATGGTCGCATCCGTGTTTGGCGGCATCGTGGTGAACGAACACTGGCAGCGTGCATTCGTCATACTCATACTGGCCCATCACCTGGCGTGATGGTATGGGGTGCCATTGGATACACGTCTCGGTCACCTCTTGTTCGCATTGATGGTGCTTTGAACAGTGCACGTTACATTTCTGGTGTGTTACGACCTGTGGCTCTACCCTTTATTTGAGCCCTGCGAAACCCTACGCTTCAGCAGGATAATGCTCGACCGCATGTTGCCGGTACTGTACGGACCTTCCTTGATATGGAACATGTTCGGCTGTTGCTCTGGCCAGCACGTTCTCCAGATCTTTCACCAATAGAAAACGTATGGTCAATGATTGCCGAGCGACTGGCTCGTCACCAAACACCAGTCACTACGGTTGATGAACTGTGGCATCGTGTTGAAGCTGCATGGGCATCTGTACCGGTACATGCAATCCAATCTCTGTTTGACTCAATACTCAGGCGTATAACTGCTGTTATTACTGCGAGAGGTGGTTGTTCTGGGTACTGATTTCTCGGGATCTATCCACACACACACACACACACACACACACACCCCACACACACACCCACACCCACACACACAGCCAAATATATTATTTGAAAATTTAACCACTTGTTATTTCTAGTATAATATATTTGTCCAATAAATATCATTTTGTTATCTGGATTTCTTCCTGGTGTAGCAATTTTAATGGCCAGTAGTATATATATATATATATACCCAAATTTTTCCAATTCATGGTTATAGTAATTTTAGATTTTAATAGTACACGCACTATATACATGTCATATAAATATTGTAATGATAGTTATGATTGATATTTAGAAATGACTTAATACAGCCATTTTTTTCGTTTATGAACGTTTCAACGATAATTTTTTTATTTGAAATTATAACTCCTCATTTGTTATATTCTTAGAAACTTAGTTCTGACAAAGCATTTTCAAACAGTGATGCATTAATAATAACAATTCTTCATGGATTTAATTAAGATAAATTTTGGTTACTTTGTAGATTACTTATATTTGAAATTCAAGCGAGGAAATGTAATTACCTGTAAATTTCATCTCAAATTTAAGCTTTCTTCACTAATCCTAATTTGCTTGATTCCATGTCATCTGAACAAGCCAGATTACATCTTATTGAAGCTTCTCCCGAGTTCGCAGAATGCAATACCCATTTTATTTATATCTGAATTGAGCCTGCCTACTTGACCTTTTTCGATTAGGATGGGGAAAAATTCCGCAACAGTATTCTATATTTCTTCCCTACTTATCAACATGTGATAAATTATACCGATCATAAGCCTTATTTCTCCTATATTGAGTTCAAGAAAGAAAGAAAATCTCATTTCTTTTCTTGTCAGAAACGATCGAGATTAGCCATCCAAGGAGAAGAAAAGCATTAATATTTTAGAGCGTAGAATGCCCTAAAAGTTTAGCTGTTGTTTTCACGCTGATCTGCTTTCATTAGCTCATCGATTTCTTCAAAAATCTTGCTTTTAAAAATCTAAAGTCTATTACTAGTTCATTTTCAGGTGTGCCAAAAAGCGTTTTTTAATTCATAGTGCGATTTTTTTCTCTATTCTTTCATTGTTTTTTCCATTATCAATTAGTTCTTGACGAATATCTCAAATCGAATATTATATGCAATATAAAAACTTAACCATCGTACGATTGTTTTTATATATATCATAATTCGAAATGTCATATTTTATATGAACATTTCACAGCACTTATAGAAATAAAAAATTTATGTTATATATTGATGGGAAAAGTAAAAAAGTTATTTTATCACTGTGATCTCAATTTAAACACACAATTGATTTTTATTTCACTTCTTATTTATGATCATATTTTTATTCGAAAAGCAATGAAAATAAGATTTTTCCTTATTTATTTACATTTTTTATCACTTTTATAAATACAATATTTTACATAAAATAATAATGAGATCGATTATTTTCCGCTCTTTATATATATATATACATACCGGGTAAGCCAAAAGTTCGTTACAATTTTAAAAAATAATAAAAAAAGAAGAAAATAAGATAAAGAAGTGTGGTTTGCAAGAAAGGGCTCACAAGGTAGTCGGATTTCCTTTTGCAGCAAAAAAAGTTTTAGTTAAAAAAATTCCGAAACACAATGAAAAGGACAACAGTACGCTCCATTCATTTATTCTGATAATAACAGTTATTCAATATGACCTCCAGTACATTGTACGACACAACTAAGGCGACTCGCAACGCCCGTTACAGCTGAATGCAATATGTCGGAATGAATTGCAGAAACCTCACGACAGATGGAATCTTTGAGTTCGGCCAATGTTGAAGGAGATGAACGGTACACACGTGATTTCAAATAGCCCCACAACCAGAAGTCGACCGGAGTGAGGTCGGGGGATCGTGGAGGCCATGCGATCTTGCAACCTCGACTGATCAGTCTGTCTTCACCAAAGGTACTCAAAAGGAATCGTTTTACTGGATTGGCATAATGTGGTGGTGCGCCATCCTGCGTAAAGTTTATTACAGATAACACACCTCTTTGATTTAATGCGGGCACGACTTTATCACGCAAAAGAGTGAGGTAACGCTTAGCGGTTACTGTGCACGTTTTCCAGCCCGATCTGGGACACGGTTCTTCAAAGGAGAAAGGTCCGACAATGAAAGATGAGGTGAAGCCACACCAGATTGTCAACTTGGCTGGATGCAGAGATTTCGTCGTGTATTCACGAGGATTAGATGTTGCCCATATACGAGTGTTATGGGTGTTGACATCCCCGTGTAGTGTGAAATGCGCCTCATCCGTCCAGAAAACGTTGAACAACCACTGAGGGTCGTTTTCGATTCTTGCCATAGCCCACTCGGCAAATGATTCCCGCATAGCTGTGTCTCCCGGTTGTAACTGCTGCAGTGACTGCAGTTTGTAGGGATAGAGATCAATATCCCGTGGAGGATACGTCGAATCGATGATTGAGGCACATCCAATATTCTTCCAGCTTCGCGAGCACTGCTATTCCCAATGAACGATTCCGCCGCTAAATCATTCATTGTGGTTTCCACCGCAGTAATTCGGCTCTCCGCCAACGAGAGTCTTCCACTGCGTGGCCGATCCTCCAAAGAGCCAGTTTCCTCGAACCTCTTGACAAGCTTGACTATTCCAGGACACGATATAGGGCCTTTCTTCGTCTTCAGTCCTTTCGTTGTGCGAAATTTTCGCAACGCAATAGTTGCTGACTCTCCGTTCAAATAGAACAACTTCACCAACAACGCTCGATCGGGTAATGATAACATTCTGAAAGCGAATGAGAAATTCACGAGTATCACGGCGTTTTATCGCAAGATTAATTTGCATAATTCTGCTGAATCTCTCGATGTCAGCGCCCTCTATAGGTGACTTTTTTAACTAAAACTTTTTTTGCTGCTAAAAAAAATCCAACTATTTTGTGAGCCCTTTCTTACAAACCGCACTTGTTTATCTCACTTTCTTCTTTTTTTATGAATTTTTAAAATTGTAACGAACTTTTGGCTCACCCGGTATATATATGTATATAAAGAGAGAAATATATATATATATATATATATATATATATATATATATATATATATATATATATATATATATATATATATATATATGGGATGTATTTATATACATGTACAGATATAGGCATATGAAGATATATGTACATATATGAATTGTAATTGATTGTTTTTATATTATTCAGTTCATCCAGCTTGTAAATAATTTTGATTTCATTTTATTGCTATCATCTTAATGAAAAGTGTTACAGTGTTTCTGGTTGTAATATCCATTTATTTTGATTTCATGCGATCATTTCGTGCAAGAATAGAATCTCAACTTTAAAATGAATTCTGAACCACTGCAAACACCTTCCATGAGAAGTGCGTTGAACTAATAAATAATAAACTAAACTATAGATTGTTAGAATAAAAAAATTTTTCTCACTGCTGCATGATATACTGATAGGAACGTAATTTTAGGAATTAAAATTCCCGGATTTCTAGTCACATCTGATCAAATCACAATGAGAGTTTGACTATTTTCGAGATGTAGTTTCATAAGTGCACGTTCTTGGGAATTTTCTTGGGTTTTCTCCCTTGCAGCATATGAATACGACTCATAATATGGGAAAAGCCGTGGATGCAGATCCGTTTCAGATATTCATGGTCGCGTTGACCCGGTTCGTTCGGGTGTTTGTTATCGCTGTCAGAAAATGGTGGTTTCGAATCCCAACCAAACCAAAGATCCGTCATCTTCCGTAATGGTGGCTGGGCTTGCTAAATATGTCGTGGTCGCAATGTCTTCCGTGTGAAATGCCACTTTTGCGGGAGAAAGGCCGAGACTGGGGTCTTCTACCTGATCAATGCTTCTAAATTACGAAGACCCACCTACTTTCGGAATGGTTGCATACCCACCGTATAAAGTGCTATAAGAACCATCTCTTGTTTTAAAAAGATGAAAATACTACAAGGTTTTCTATTAAAATTTTCAGATGATCTAATGTCTTACAATGACTTTTTCTGCAGTAAGAATACTTGCTTCATAGAATCAAATATTTCACTCAAAAATAGGTACATAAAAAACTGGTTGATCTCCATTGAAATTCAGAATAGAAAAGTTCACTGGTGTCCACGCCCAAGCAGATATACACAGATTTGCAGTCACTGTTTAACGAGTCATTTGATGGATAACAACATATTTGTAGTTCAAAATTCAGTCAAAAAAAAAATACCCATATGAACCCTAATACACGTAGTAAACTAAATCTAGACAAATCTAGAAATAAAAAGCATTTTTCTTATGAATAGTATAAGTCTATCGGAAATATATCTAGTAACTTTATGCAAGAGATGGAAAATTAATTTGCCACGCATTCAGGTAACCATTATGAGATTTTATATACATAAATGTTGTGTGTGTGACACCAACAGCAAAGCATTTGCAAGAAAAGATCTGACATGAATAAAAAATACAGTCGTTTCTTCATACTCAGCATACTTGGCTTTGCTTGATCATTTTGGATACTGTATCAGTACTTCAAATTTGTTGCCACATTCTATGTATCTAGGCTCAA
This sequence comes from Latrodectus elegans, assembly GCA_030067965.1. Taxonomy (NCBI): domain Eukaryota; kingdom Metazoa; phylum Arthropoda; class Arachnida; order Araneae; family Theridiidae; genus Latrodectus; species Latrodectus elegans. The sequence continues at coordinate 67,257,355 of CM057820.1, forward strand.
AATGATAAACCAAATAGTTTCACAGCTGTCTCCAATGCAGTGGAACTTAAGTTGGAAAATAAGCATAATTGAATAACGTGAGAAGCATGTCATTTCTATTATTTTCATCAACATTTGGTAGATGAATGATTGAGAGTTTTCCATACTATCGCCATTGTGGCGCTTGAATACAACGCAATTTTCATTGAAAGTCCATGTTAAGTGTGATACGCGTTAACGTTAAGGCAAACCTTTGTAATATCTTTCAATTATTAGTTTACCCACCATATACTGTCATATTAAAGAAACTAAAGAAATATTTTTAACACTAACATTCCATACTTTTTAACCTTTCTTCTCTTCTATCAATGATTCTCGACATCAATTTATTTTTCGGTATTCAATAATGACTTGTAATCATAATGAATTGGTTTTCTTAGTTTTCTTATTTCAAAGGTAATGTGGGTGAAATTTTCAAACTTATTTTGAAACAAGAAGTTTTTTTCTCCTCTCAGCTAATATGCCTACATCAAGAATAACTGACATGTGGTAGTTTTACCTGAAATATCTTAAAAATTTAACAAAAAATTCAAATTTTACTTGTATAGGCTAATTTTCAAGCAAATGTTTATTTGTTTTTCTTTATTTTTTTATTAATAACAGTATTTGAATAGTAAAAATAAGAAAATTGGTTCCATAAATCAAATATTTTAAGAAATAATCTCCATTTTTCTCATTTAAAACATATTAGACTATACAATTAGACTAACATAACAACCTTCAATTAATGAACATAATTGTCTTTTAACCATGATTAATGTATAGAGGTCCAATAATATGGACATTTGTCAATGTAATAACTTTTCATCATTTTAAGTTAACTTGAATTTTAAAGTGTTCCAAATACGCATTGATGATAAAGTAGATCATATTATTTGAAGAATTTTCGTTATTTATGAATTATTTATTTTTAAAGTTAGTAAGGCTTTAAAATAAATTTTCCCAATAATTCCAACTAAGCCTAATATAGTACTTATAACTTGAAATTTTCAATTCGAAATTTAAACTGATATATTTTAGTACCATGCTCAAGATACCTCAATAATTTGAAAATAGCATTTTATTATTCTTATCTATATGATGCTAATGTTATATTCTAAATGATGTTAATTCAAAATATTCATAATATTTATCATTATAACAACTATTAGCTTTGTCGGCTTCTATTTGTATCTCGTCCTGATACGGTTATTGCTCTCAGATTCAACTTATACTTCAGCTTTGATAAAAAAAAAATAACCCTCATAAAAAGCAATTTCAATTTTTCTTTCTTAGATAGAGCAGACATCGGCACCAATATCTCCAGGTCATGGCGCAATATCAGCTTGACGTCTCAGAGAAAAGTAACAAAAGATTAAATAATGGGGAAATGGAAAAACTCGAAAAATCTCACAATGCTGCCATTCCTATTAGAGGTGATAAAATATAATCGCTATGCCATTACGTTTCGATTTCGAAGTGACACCGTTAATGCACTGCAGAATGGGATGGTGAATTCCACTGCTTATCATTTGAGCTTTGACACATAGAGAAGAAGGAGAATTGTTAAAGTGTGTAATAAGACTTATCAGCGAGGAGACAATAAGACAATTTCGGAAAATGTCTTCATAAATAGGGGAAATGTTTCTTCGACTTTTCGCTGCATTATTTTTGGAATATATTGGAAAGCAGCAAAAAAAAAACATTGAAACAATGTTCGTCATGGTTAATTTAAAATAAAATTCAATTTTAATGCAGCTATGTTGCTGATTTTTATTAATTAGTACAAAATAGACTCTAAGCAAACTTTTTAGTAAGTATTTTGAGTTTAACTTTTTGCACAAAGTGAATCCTTATTATAAATTACTTAAAAGCTAACATTTGCAATAAATATCAATTAGTTAATACAATACACTGGATAAAATAATTGTTATTTATCAAAAAATGATTATTTTTCAAACACATATAAGGATTTTACTATATATAATTTGCTGTACTCAGAATGTTCTATATAACTCTACATATGGAACCAGATTAATTTCGGTTATTTTGGTCTTTTGCAGCTAATTATTTTTGATGATTTAAGCTGTTAAATATTGTCTACAGTTTCGCGATTTAAATTAAAGTCTTAATGACAACGTCAGCACTTAATCTGAAATATCCTCTCTACACCATACATCATTACTGGAAAATTATTGACCATAAATAATATTAAATTAATAGGAAATATTAAAATGAACTAAGTCTCTCCAAATATGATCAAGCATCGAAAATTGTACTCTCCAGATACGAGAAAAATGCCGTTCTCCTACAGGTTGTCGGGTTGTTACTCGAATTTATTGCCTATGTGCCACGAATTTTTTCAATTTCAGTGGAATTATTGAACATATTAAGTGTGTGTCCATTAATCTCAATAATTATATTTATTTTAAAATTTTCAGGTATTATAATTTTTGAAATTCAGTGGATGACAGTAAAAATAACGACTCTGAATGTTTGATTACTGATATATGCTTCTTTCTGTATATTAATAAGAAATGCTCCATGAATTTTATTCAGATTATTTTTCAATATTCCAGCACATCAATCGTCATGCTATTGATGAAAATCCATATAATTTCGATCTTTTCTAAATTTTACACCGTTTAGCCATTTGCTCACTTTTCTTCTTTCTCCTATCAGTTTTTTACAGTTTTATCGATATTTCAGAATAAGAACATTAGTCATAGGAATGAGCTAAGAAGCAATCGTTAGTACTAATTATTCCAGAACGTCATACTTATTAATCGTCGATGCTGCTTAAAATATCAGTAAACTTGACAAGAATGCATGAGTTCCAGCTGCCAACGATTTAAGGGCATCATACAATCTCTTTAGCATTTCCAAAGCTCATGCAATAACATCCTTTAGTCATGCAAGGTACATATATACAAGCTGAAAGTCATAGTTTTTTTTTTTTTTTTCTTTTTTTTTCCTTTAAAGTATTGCAATGACCCTTTCAGAATATTTCATGATTACTTTTAATCAAACAAAATTGATTAAAAATATTTCATTTTCTGCAAATACCATCTTGAATTCATAATGATGAGAATGTACAGATATAAAAGTTATTGCAGACAAAGAATGAGGGGAACCATGTTTATGAAAAAAATGAATAAAAAAATAATATTTAATACATTTCAAAATAAATGCACAAAGTTTAATTGTACATTGTAGCAAAAGTAAACATTAAATGTTACTTAATATATTGCTAATATAAACAATTACTCGAAGTACTACGATAAAAAGTAGAATGTATTACATGAAAAGATATGTTCCAATATATTTTCTTTTAGTTTATTTCCTGTTATTGGAGAAAAAATAATTATATTAGAGCCTTGTGTTTTGTAAATTTCATTCATAAAAGTTCGAAAATGAAATCATAAAATGCTTGATTTTTTATGTTAATAAATTTAACAAACAACATACTTAAGAAGACTTAAACTAATTATGCAAAATAGGTGGTGGGGTTACAATATACTTCTACAAGAATGGTGTGAAGAGGATAGAAGGGTGCCAGCTCAGGATTCAACATCGTCTCTTGATCGTGATTCAAAATTATGTAGTGAATGACAGTGCTAAGCGGCATTTCAGTTAGCAGAAGTGGCAGTAGGAAATTTATCTTAAATAAACGATTATTGTAGTCATTATTCACTACTTTAACTTGTATTATTCAGAGCAGAATGAACCAACTTATTAATAGACAGCATAAATTAAAACTTGTATACTCATTTTTTCATTTTTAGTTTCCGATATTATATGCACATAACAGGAGCAGTTTTTGAACCGTGATTAAAAACATTATTTAAAATGAATAGAATGTTTGAAAAAAGGAATATTACTTATTTAAAAACATATCACAAACTTAACTAATTTTAAGAAGTCTAAATGAGAAGAAAAAACAGAATAAGCTTTTGACCACTTAATAAAATATCCTCTCATTATTTTATTATCATAATAATCTATTTTTATAGCAATGAAGAAATTGAAAAGTATATCCATCTAAATGAAGAAAAAAGTGTAATCAGAACAGCTGAAATACATAGTCATGTTTATTGACAACTTATGGTCTTTATTGAACATCTAGAAAACTAAGTGACATTATTAGACTTATTCTTAATGTTATTAATGTCAATAATAATTTAATCTCATTTATGTTCATTGCGTTTATATGAAACGTAATGAAGATTAATGAGATTAAAAATTATATACTTTTAACAAAATTAAGCATTTGTGTGTAGAAGTTTGAATTGAAAGTTACCATCTTAATAATCGATCTCGTCACTTTATCTTACTGGAACATTAGGAAGCAAATGATATATTGTGTAGCTACTTCATTTGACAAGAAGTTTGAAACAAAGCAATATAAAAAATTCATTGTAAACAATAATTATTGAGATCTGTATATGTTACGAAACGAAAGTAAATGTGTATTGTGAAAGAGAGACACCTCCATCCTAATGTTAACATTTGAACACATGTAGGATCTACTAGTATAAAGAGGAACTCATTACGAAGTTTTGTTTAAATAGGAACTCTAGATTGAAATAATTAAAATATGATAACTTTAAATCACTGAGAATGTGAACACGATATAATCAGTTAATATTACTTTGTATCATTCAATTCAAGAAAATTTTAAATATTCAATGTACTATAGTAAAAATCATTTCTCTGATATAGTTGCATCCTATAAAAATAGTAAAGAAATGGACTCTTACCTTCAATCAAGGAACCGAACAATGATTTCTGCGGTGGGTGGAATACAATAGTTTCCCCATTTGCACCCGAAAATGGTGGAATCGTGCCCTATAAGGCATAAAAGTCAGTCAGACCACACAAGTGCACCATTAAGAACGACCCGTGGTTCAAACCACTGAGGTATGGGCTGCCTCCCAGAGCTCTTCTTTGATGTAGAGAAATGGTTATTGAAGAAGTCATTTACAAAACAAACAAACAGCGGGAAAGGACAGCGAAATTTCCCCATTTGTGCGCAACCGTCTGAACGGAATGAGAACGTCCGCTTTAAATGCATTTAGTGATAACATTAATGCATTCTAACGAGCCATAAAATTCTTATTCTAAATATAAGGAAGTTAAAAATGAACCTGTTTTAAATGCTAATTAAAACAATTATTGCTTACTGTTCGAATGGTTTTATCTAATAAATTTTTTAGTACTACTGAGTGATCTTTATAATTATACTATTTGTTCTCCTATGGTTAACAATAAGAACTTTAAGGAAAATTGAGTTATATTATTCCAAATTTTTCCAGCTGCCTATTCTTGACAACTGAAAACATAAAACGCAGATATTTCCTTCGTAAATTTAAATCACGATCAAGTAACGAGGCCATTATCTGAGTTGGCATTTTTCTATCTACGCTATATCAGTGGAGGGACATTGAATTCTAAAGAATCTTCAACTTGTTTAGTCTTTTGAGTTTGGCTATATTCATCTAGGATAAAAATTGAAATTCTTGTTTTCCGGTTTTCTCTATAAGCAACCGAAAGTTTGAATTACTTCGAAACAGCACTCATAAGACACAAAATCTCTCTTTCCATTTACTTTAGAATTTAATGTAAAAACACATAGTACAGAAAAACGTCTATAATTTTATTCCAAATTCAAACTCATATGAAGTAAAAAAGAAATTAATTTATGATAATTGATAATTTCAATTATTTTATAACCTTCACAAACTATAATTTTATAACTCACAATTTGTTTGATCATTTACAAAAATAGTTTTCTATTTTTATAAAATTATTTTTACAATTTCATAATACATTCTTAAGACTTTCATATTTATAAATTATAATTATTATTGAATGGTCTTAAGAAGCAATAAAATTTAAAAGAAATTAATTCCTTGGAAATTAGTAAAAATTTCTTTTATCTTCATTTAAATGAGATAAGATTATCAGTCTACTTATTTCTGTCTATAGGTGTTCTAAAACATAACCAATAATTTCCTTATTTTAAATTTGAATCAAGTGACATGGTTAACGCTTAAGTTGGTACTTTTTTCTCTAATTTTCTCATCAAACCAATGGTAGAATATTAAATGGTGGTAAATACCTGGTAAGTTTAACTCCATCAGCTGATTGATCTTACTTTCAATCTCTTGAGAAAATCATGGATCTTGGTCAATATTGCATTTCTTCATAAAGTATTACAAACTATTGTGGAAAGTTGCCATGTAATTTTTTCTGCATCACCTAACTTTATACATTAAATGATCTGTTCTAATGTAAAGAGAGAGATTGAGATTGTAACTGAATAATCAGCCCACTAATATTTAGTAACAAGTGGATTCAACTTCTACAATGAACAGGACATTTGAAATAGTAAGAAGTATTTATTAAACTCACGAGGTATGGATAAATCAGTTCTGAAGAGTGAATTCAAATTATAAAACGAAAATCAACCTCCATTTGATACGGAGAAGTAGATACAATTTTAAATTATTGCTTTGCAATATATACCATACTTTGAAATATATTTCAGGAGGACATTTTATAGAATTTACACTATATGCTTACAGAACACTAAAAAAAAATATTATAAGTTAACTTATTCACAATACGTTTTCGGGTGCTTAATTCAACCGAAAGAAGTTAAATTTCTAGCAATATTTCATTGATAAGCCAAAGAGAATTAAGCGCATGATACTTTTTAGCGATGGCTGGTTCATATATAGAATCTGCTATTTTCTGAATGTAAGAGCAAAATTATTATTAGCTCAAGTAATAAAATGTGTAGCTATTCATTATCCCCATTATTATTATGCCATTTGTATTTAATACATTTCAGCATATTTTAAACGATGAAATTTTCATAAATAAAAATTTTGAAATTTGCCTGTATAAAACTGTATCTCAGGTTTTTATTTTTTTATAGTCTATTGATTTATTTAATTAAATTATTTTTATTCTTGGGCTATATATAAGAAGATTTGTTGGAAACAATTTGCTTAATAAAAACTGAAATTAAATTTAAAATTTCTAAAGGAAGTAATCAAATAAATTTATCAATAAGGAATGTTTAGTTACAATTTATATGTAAATTATGTGATGTAAATTACTCTTGAATTTTAATTTTATATGTTTTCTATCGAGAATATTCTAATTTTAAACCAATGAATTTTAAATCATGATTTTAGTTCTAATAAATTGTTTTACTTATTTAATCATAAAAACGAGATTTTATTTTATCGGGTAATATCAAAAGTTTTTTTTAATTAAATTTACTACTTATTAACTAAAAGTTCAAGAAGACTTGCATAAAAGTATTATAACATAACTCTTCCTGGATTGGATCTCTGGAGAACATCTTAAGCACAATCTAACTGTAGAATCAATTAACACCTTCCATTAAGACTGATCACTCAGGCGTACAGTATGTTACTCTCGGTACTAATAGAGTACAATAAAAACAGGAAGAAAAATACAAAACAATTCCATCAGGGCCGCAATTCAATTCCATGTGGTGGCGGGGGCCTCTGGGAGGGAGGCCTAATGTCTTGACGTTGTCTGTGGTCCGGCTATTAGGTAAAAGTTAATAATGGCTATTTGCTGCCCTGACTGCTTTTATCGAAAGAGGATATAATAGTGTCCACCCCCTGACCGCCCACCGCTTTTTACAGACATAGATTAGTACAGTGCTCTGCCCTTTGGGCAAACTCCACAAGACATGGAGACGAGATAAAGTCATCATGTCTGCCACGGTTTGAAGGAATCAATGACATCTCTTGGGGTAGTTTCACGAATAAATACGGATGCACTGCTGTTGTCTTGTCTTTGGTTCTCATATTAACTTTTGATAGTGTATCGCAGGTAAAATCTTAGGAAAGGCAGCAAATTAGATAAATTTGTCTCTCTACATCATGCTTTCAATTAATTCCATTTTTCTAATCGTTTCCATGACTTTAATGGTGTACTAAATTAATATTAAATCAATTCAGTCAAAGTTTAAAGCCTCATGAATTAACTCACCCTACCTTAATATTGGACATGAAAGTTATATATAATTCTGCCAATTTTAATTTAATTTGATAATTTTAAGAAATTTATATTTCCTTCGGATTTTTAAGCATTATTTCCTGGACTTAATATTGGTCTTGGTGATTTTATCAAATGGCAAATCAATGTTAAATTGTTTAAGAGAAATTTCTTTTCCCATATAAAAATTAATTCCTCTGTTGCAATAACCTAAAGACCTATAATATAACTTCTACATTTTTTTATAGATTAAAAAAATTTCAGAGATGTTGCATGGCTTTAAATCACTGGCATTTCTTTACTCGTTTTGATGTTTTTATGAGGTCTGAAATTAATGTCCTGAATGAATGAAAAACAAATTTTCTTAACTCAAAGTCTATTTTTTGTCTTGCTATTTGAGTTTGATGTAATTTTCCTATTTTTATTTAATTATAAATTACGAAGGATATAAATTTATATTAAATCTCTGTGACTACCAAATCAATTACGATATTTCCATGAAGTCTCAAATTATTGTGGTAAATCAACTATATAAAAGAAATTTTTCTCTCAAACTTGAGATAAACTCTACTCACTTTATTAACTTGAGATAAACTGTGTGTGTGTGTGTGAGTGTGTGTGTGTGTGTGTGTGAGTGTGTGTGTGTGAGTGTGTGTGTGTGTGTGTGTGTGTGTGTGTGTGTGTGTGTGTGTGTGTGTGTGTGTGTGTGAGTGTGTGTGTGTGTGTGTGTGTGTGAGTGTGTGTGTGTGTGTGTGTGTGTGTGTGTATGCATGTATAATCAAATTTCCAGATATTTTGGTTGTCTTTGCTAAATTTTATTCTGAAATGAACATTGAAACATTACATTTCGATGCTGTATTATCCCTTGTGTACATTGTAGGCAGTATGAAGGGGTACAATTGGACATACATGAGTACTTCATTCAACAATCCTACCTTTCTTTTAAAAGACAACAAGTAAGTACTAACAATAAGATAACGCTAAATCAAACATGTTTGTTAGTCAACATGTTCTGCAAAATACACAAATCCTTCTCTAATCTCTCATCTACCCGGAAAATCTACCTGGTGGCCACCTGCTTATCGGATCTCATACCTATCGATCATAGCTGGAACCTAATAGGACCTCTTTGAAATTCCTTGTCACCATTGCAATCAAATGATGAACCGAAACAAGTGGTTAATAACATAGAATTTACATTTATCTTTCAGAAGGCTCTTATTTAAATGAATTGATGTTTTTATCACCACCACGGATCCCACGGCTTTTTGAATTACTGTAATCTTTTTCTGTATCATGTTTTATTAAGTATCACTTATATATATATATATATATATATATATATATATATATATATATATATATATATATATATATATATATATATATATATATATATATATATATATATAAGTGATACTTAATATATTATATATATATATATATATATAATGAGTCACTACTTTTAATAAATTTTTTTCACTTTCTAAGCATGCGCTCGTCGTTTCAAATTTTCATTGTCATATAGAACGCATATATATTCTTAGGAATATACCCAAATTAAAGGCATACCATAAAGGGTGTATAAACGTCGTTAAAAAGATTTTCAAAAGTAATAATACATTTTCGATTATTTTTAAAGAAATGGAATGTATTCAAAAAGAAAAATTTTTTGTTACAGAATAAAAATTTTGAATTAATAATGAAGACTTGTAAGATCCTTTTCATATTGAAAACGAGTGGAAAAAGAAGTGCTTATTACAGATATACAATACAGATATTTTATCAGAAAATAAAAGATATCATGAATTAAAAATTACAAATAAATATTAGAGAAAAAAATTGAGAATATGATACAAAATGATATACCCCAGACTAGGCCATACGAAGAAGACATCTAATTGATAAGAATATATGTGTCATAATATTTTTTTCAATCTACATACTTATAAGCTAAAAAAATCTATGAAGACATAATTATTGCTTAACTCTGACGTCAACATCACATAGTAATGAAACAGTAACATGTTTCTTGTAAATTTTGGAAACATAAACTGTTGTAAGACATTCGTCGTAATAATTTCAATCAAAAATATGATAATTATTCAATTACAAAAATGAAAAGTTTTGTCAGTAAAAATTATGCTCCATCAAATGTCAAGGGAATAAGAATCATGACGTTTAGTGAAAACCAAGCAATACGTAGCATCAAAGCAATAAAAGGTGCCAGTAGACTTTCTGAATGGTATCCTATGGGAAATAGTCTGGTTTAATGTTTAGAAATGGTCTGTGTTTAATATTTAGGTATCTCAAGTGCTCAGGTTTTAGCATGTAGTCATAGTACTGAGAATTGATAGTATGCAAATAAAAAGAAGCTGAGGATAATTTTCGTATAAGTAAAAAATTTATTACCAAATTTTGCAAAGGCTGTTTACAAAACTGACCTTTCAAAGAAAAATGTCTTGGTGTTTTATCGTCATTTACGGAAGCTATCTCTACGGGCTAATTAGGCAACTTACGGAAAGAAAGATTAAAGATCTAGCTCAAAATTTGTAGAAAAACAAGGAATTGAACACTGCACATTCTTACATGTACATCTATCGAGATGAATGACTAGGAATTTTAAACGTATCCTCCTTGTAATACGTGATTGATTTTGGTGTTGATATGATTTTAGATTAGAAAATGATTCTATAAATACTTACAGTTTTAACAAACTTAGAACTATTGCTAACATCCACGCTTGTAGTGGATATTGTTACCAGGTACAAATAATATTAAAGTCGCAGACGCTTCTGTTAAGCTTATAATACAAAAATACAACCTCATGGGGTGTGAAAATTTCTAGAAAATAAATAAGTAATGAATTTTTAAAAATACATCATCAAAGATGTGAGTCTTGATTCTAAGTGAGTAAAATATCACTTTGTATTTTCAAGTCTGTAATAGGCTCAAATGTCACGACCAAATAAATAGCTAGGTAAAAACTCATTATTATAACAACAAAATTTTACTCGAATAATAAAAAAAAGTTTAGAAATTTATCACGTTTCTCATGTAGTGTAATAAAATTCCAATAATCACTTTCATCTTCTTAATCCCAAGCGGAGAGAGAAATGCCGCAAACGGATCTTTCTTTTCAAGAAAAATACGATAAACAGACCTAATTACAACCAACCTACGTCATCATTATTTCCTAATAAATCGCTTTTCCTGTAATCACGTTACAGGAAGAAGTAATAACAATACCCGTAAATCACTGGTCTTAAAAGACTAAAAAAATATTAAAGCAAAAGAAGAAAATTAATATAAATAAAATACACCCCTACGATATTCAAAAAACAAAAAATCTAGAAAAACTTCACAAAAGGAAATCCTCAATTGAAAAGACTCGAAAAAAAGGAAGAAAAAGAAAAATACAAGAAAATAATAATATGAAGGTAAAGAAAGCTAATTATTTCACTCCCCTAAAACTCCAATTTAATACTTCCTCCAAGAAGAAAAGAGACATACACCCCCGAGTTTTGAGTCATAGTGTCTCATCCCCCCCTTTCACAGCGTAAGTCAATAGCACGACTTTATCTAGGATAAATATAGTCTGCTTTTATTCCTGACGCAGCTCACAAATAACAGTGTTTTTAAACCTGTACCCCTTGTACAAAGCGTACTGGAGTAGACCCTGTTATTTTGTATGCGGAAACATCCAGAGTGGGTGGTCGCGGCGATTGCGACGAGCACTTATGCCCCCGCTTTAACTTTCTGCTGATACTTTGCTTTGCTTTTTTAAACCAAAGGTTAAAGTGTGTTAGATTGTCTCCGAGAGAGACACATCAAGCACTTTTTTGTAAACTAATTAAATAACTCACTATGATTTTATTCTAATTTTTTATAATGAAACTTTTATGATTTATATTAAAATTTCTCAAAAATTCAATTGTTTTTTAATTTAATTTATTTTTATCGGAGTGCTTTATTTCTTCCTACTTTCCTGCTCAATACTTTTATATTCACCAAAATTTAAGGCAAATACCTTTATGAACCGATTATTAAAATATAAATATTTTCTTATTTTAATAAAGTATAATTTTTTCTAACATGATGAAAGGTTATATAATTGTAAATTTTGAATAAAATTTTATTACTTTTAAAAATATTTATAAAAATTACTTTTAAAATTTTATTGCTTTTAAAATATTATTTAATAAAATTTTGAATCTAATACAGTGTACTTTCTCAATTATAGTTTTCACAAAATAAAAATGCTTTACAGAAATACAAATAGTTGATATTGCGTTAATTAATATATTTTGTATCAAATCCAATTGAAATTCATTAAAATACGAATATTACAGTTAATATAAAATAAAATTAATTTACATTGATGCAGATATAATATATAGAGTTTAAATTATATTAATTTAATTAAAATTAATTAAAATTAAATAAATTAATTTATATTAAAATTAATTTCATAAATGGCTGTTATTATAATTCGGTCGACCAAAATAATATTTTCATCGAATAAGTTGGTTTCTATTTGTGTGGATAGTCGAAAGTTTTTATTTTTGGTTTGCACTTATTGGAATGAAAGATTAAAATTTTTAATTATAAAAATATGAATAAAACAATATAATAAATAAATTAAATAAAAGTTTATCGAAATAGCAAAAAATAAAAGAAATATTTTATAAGACTACTCATTAAAAAAGAAAATACTATTATATATTCATGTTTAATAACTTATTTTTTAATGTTAATATTATAAACTTTAAAAAAATTATTTGATAACTATAGTTATTATATTATTAATAATCATAAATATATCTGTTAAGTAATATGTTTGTAAATACAAAAGTGTTTTTAATGAAATTTTTTTTAAGATTTTCTTCAAATGTGTTTATTAAAGCATGACGATTAAAATATTCACAAAAAGAGTTACCTTCAATGAAACCTTTTACGGGATTTTCAATTTTTTTATTATAAAACTTAGGAATGAACAGAAACGGAATTTCTTCCAATCAAGACTTCTAATTTTTTTAAAATTGTTGTAATAAAGAAATTTGATAGTTAATATTTTTGTAAAAAAGGAATTATTTTCAAAAAACGCTATTCTGAATAAATATTCATAATTTAAATAATAAAGTAAATATGAAACATATTTACTAAGATGTCTGGTGATTAGTACATTCGTAAAAACAGAATTATAATTAAATATAGCTTTTGGAAACTAATATTTTTTCCTTGTTTCAAAAATTGTAACTTTGTTCGTATGTGTATTTCCCATTAAAGAGCATATAATATATAATATTAAATTATAATTGTGAGGAGAATTTATTTGAATTAATAAGAGAAATCCTGATTAATCTATTCAAACTAAAGTTAATTGAATATTCTTAAATTATTTTTTTATAAATATATTATTGGAAAATTTTAAAGTTTTATCAAAATATTTAATATATTTAATAATCAATATATAAAAATCATAGTTTTATGAATAAATAAAAATAAATATAAATTTTTGTAATTTAGAAATGAGACCACTATTATTTAAGTTTATATAATTGTTATAAATCATCTTATAGTAATAATGATCATCTTCTTTTTATATTCTCTGTAACAAGACTGTTTTGAATTGAAGTCGAAAAATTTCGAATGAAATTTCTCATGAATGACGAAAAATGAATATTGAATTTAAACTTTGTGTATACTTATCTGAAAACACTTAAGCATCCTCTCCAATGGCAATATAGAAATAAGAAATGTAACGCACATTAAAAAAAAGTTAGAAATAGCAAATATCGGACACGTGAATTTAACTGCGCAAAGCGAGGTTTTACCACAAAGCCACGATAGTTTCGTGTCCTTAAATAAACTGAAATATTTGATATTCCTTATGAAGGAAGATTAAATTAGGAAATTGTTTCTTAACGTGATTAAGTGCTACTTACATGATGCAAATTAATTTTAATATCTTAAATGCCATCTTTATTAAAAGAGGTAAGTGCTTACAAGAACATTATAAAATACGTTGTGTACTTCAAGTCATTCTTAGTTAATAATAATAGAATAATAAATATAAATTTAGAATATAACTAATTCTGCATTTTTATGTTAATTACTTACTTATCATTATGCGAGTGTGTGGAAATGAATATTCAGATTATTCATTGAATTATACATTTGTATGTAAATTTACAATATCTATCTTTTTAAAGTTTAAGAATTTTAGAATATAAGCAAATGATATACTACATAATTCATGATCTGGATAATATAAATTCGTTATCGAAATCATATCAATCAGTCGATGAATAATAATCATCTTGATAGGAAAATAAAATATATAATGTTATAGTGAACAGTACTTATAGATTTTTTTTTTTTTAATGGAATAACCATAATTCTAAAAATGCGTTATTTCTTTTTTCAAAATATTTGCTTATAGTAGATATTTTTTAAAGTTAAAGTTTACAAAAATTTATTTATTCATCGTAATATTATTTTAAGAAAATAGGAAGCATATGTGCAAAATTTTAAATGATTCTGACAGCTTATAAAAATACTTTATTTATAATAAATAAATCATTTGAATAATTCATCTGGAAATTTAATTGCGAAAACTTATAAATTTTCGATTGTTTCACCGTAAATTCTATTTTAAAACTAAAGTTTTAATATAGAAAATGCTTAAAAAGTATAGTTTAAAAATGTTATTAAAATAAAGGAAATTAATGAAAAATAGTTATTAATATTAAATTTTTTATGGTGCAGGAAATATTTTAGTGAACCGATTCATCGACAGAATTTTTTCAATTAGGTTAATAGATGGCGCCACAAGCAAATGATTGTTACCTTAATATTGGTATTGTAAGTTTCCAACATCGATTTAGGAATGGAGAAAATGATAAAAATGTACACACATGACTTACACTTAATATTTATACGATACACATTTGCATTCAAATATTACTTAATAATAATTTCGCAATTCCTCTTTCAACAGTTTTAATGCTAAAGTGCAGTTTCATTATCTTAATAAACATAGAAATTAATTCTCAATTTTTCTGAAAAACACGAAAAATATGTGATCATTTTCATATTTTTTTTTTAAATTTGAATATATTGTTTATGATAGAGATATGAGTAAATTAATGAAACAATAAAAGTAACTTATTTTTCTTCGTGAAAAGAAATCTGATTAACTGCATATTCATGCAAATTAATTTTGATATATTTAATCTTGTGTAGACATAATCACATTACAAAACGATTATAATAAGTTTTAACTTCACGAAACGAAAGAGTTAGCTGCCTTTTGTCTCCAAATTTACGATAATTTATTTTAGAGAAATGACTACGTTTATAAAAGCAAACAAAATAAATTTCTTTTTTAATTAAAAAAAAAAGAAATCTAATTAATTGCCTATTCATTTAAATTTAGATTGAATAATTGAAACAAATGAGTACATCAAAAAGGGTCGGAATTATAATTGATGAATAGAAATATTCATTTTTTATTACTTATTTCTTACACTTGTTCGAATAATTCAGTGCAAAATAATTAAACTTAAGTTTCTCAATTGTCTAAGAAATATGAATAAATAATATCACTTTCAATAAAATTGAAAATTTACCTAATTAATATAACATAATTATACAAAAAAGAGAAAATCTTAATATAAGGATGTGCTGATGAATTCTTTCATTTATTATAGTTCAAAAACTGCGAAAAATAGTCTGTATTTGAAAATTTTGGTAAGGAGAAATTGTTAATCAGAAACGAATGCAATAAAAATTAAATAAATCTTTGAATCTAACAATTTTGAGAAACATTTGTTTCTGTTTATAAATACTAATGATATTCATCTTTTCTTTGATAAACAGGAAATGATGCAATTTAAAAATCAGAAAACCCTGGGAATGTTAAAAATTAAAAATTAATTGGTAAAATATTAAAATTGAATTGTTTCATAAATTTAGGTGTGCATATTAAAATAAAATATTTTAGTGTTTGCTTGCATACCGATATTATCAGATTATGGAACTGAGACAAATACTTATTATCAAAGCAATGAGAGTATTATTTAAATTTAGTTCCTTCGTTTTCTTTCTCTCTTTTTTTTTTTTTTTTTTTTTTTTTTTACCCCGACAAAAACTGATTGTGACAAGGAGTGGAATTAAATTGTAATTTGAAAACTATTTTGTTAGAATAATTTTAAGAAAATTTTAAAATGCATATTTTATACAAAGATAAAAAAAATTATTTCTTTAAACTAAATATTTTAAAAATGATAAATATTGCAATATAGTTATTATAAGGTATCATTATAATTCATATTTAAAGGTAAAATTAACACATGTATGAATTTTTACTACGAATAGTTAATAAACTTTTTTTTTTCATTTATTAATTCATTTGTTATATCATTATTTCTTCATGTTATTAATTCATTTGTTTTAAAATAAGAATAATGTAAAATGATATAATATATAGTAAAGTGTTTTTTGTAGCTTTGAAATTCATAAAATTCACAGAATTTCTTTTATTCTTATATACAGTCTCATTATTTCTATGCCTATCATTAAATTATTGGACACAGCAAATAAACTTTTTTGTATCACTTTATGTCAGGTAATATATTTTCAATAAAATTAATCGTACGGATATAGTATTATGAATTCAAATTGTTTTAGTGTTGATGTAAGTATAAAAAGTTTATTAGTAATTATATAGTTTAGTTAATTTAACAATTATTTCTAGAAACTAAAAATTAACCATATTCTAGCAGTTAGGTTTAGAAAACTACATTATTCATAAAATTATTTTTAATACGAAGCAATTTAGAACTAAACCTATCTATGATAACAGCAGAGTTAATAAAAATTTTATAAATATATAATTAGAAAAAGCCTCATAGATATTTTTTGTAAAACATTGCATTATGAACACAATTAATCTGAAATAGAGAGATCCCTGTTGTTGCCATCATTTAATAATAATTTAGCAACTGCATCAAATATCTTACTGACAGAAAGATTATGGCTTTAGGCATCAAAACAAAAGTATAATTTCAAGACAATATTTTTTTCAGGGTGGATAACAATGCTAAATATCAATTATTTGGAAAGTGAAATAATTATTTGAAAATCCTGTGTAATCACTCTCTCTTATATAGGTTCTTCCAATTTAAAAATTTATAGTGTAGCCTTTTAATGCAGCGTTTCTATAAAAAATAAATAAAAAAATTTTTTTTTCATAGAACATTCATCAACGGGTGATTTTTTGAACTATTATCGTATCGGTTAGCAAATTTATTAAGAAAAAAATGAAACAACTCTCTTTGGAACCATGCTTAAGAGAAAATGCTTTTTAGTTTACGAATATTTCTGCAACTAAAGTATTTTTAACCTCAAATTGAATAAAATCAGGGTTGTTAAAATGCAGTTGTCATTGACAAAAAAGTATGATTTTTGTTCCAAGAAAAACATATTCCATTGAATTCTTCAAACGAGAGAAATTATTTTCGCCAAAATTTTTAATCATCGTACGACTTTCATTCCATTTGGCGGTCTTTAATGAAAGCCAACTTGGCTACATCGTCGCATTAATATTTCACACGTTGACTCTCACTTCTTTTTAATCTGAAAGCACGCCACCAAAAGTTCTAATAATCTCCCAGATTGGGGAAACGCTCCCTTATTATTCCCATTTGAGCCGCCACTCGAGCTCTTGTCCACCGCCTCCTCTCCTCCGTCACGAAGGGTTTGGGGGAGGAGTGAAAAAGAGGGGGGTGGGTATTGCTGCACCGTCTGAAAAAGAGATTTTGACTATGCCGAGAGCACTAGAGACAGGTACACCTATGATTATGAAGTGCACTCTCCTGTGTGTGTGATGACTTACGACGTTGCATGGGGTTTATTGGTGTGCGGGGTGTCATGCAGTAGGGGGTGGAAGATGCGAGAGAGGGGAGTTGAGTCAGATGGCGGGCGCAGATGCGCATGCGCGCAGGTGAGAACAAACCGCACGCAACCCCCATGAGGGATCCTGGCCATTTCATCTGCGGGAACAGCTTATCTAATTGTTCCTCTCTTTGCTCTACAAAGATAAGGTAGATCACTGCTTTTCGGGAGGAAGGCCTTGAAAGGGTGAAATATTAGGGAAAACCCCTTTGAATGGGGAAGAAAGGGGATTTTACCTATCGTTTATTTCTCAATTACACACAAAATAGATCTTACTTTTCCCCTCTTGTTAATTCCTCAGGGCTGTCGATAGTTTTTACCAATTGTAGCTATGGCTGCAGCTATAATGTGACACTTTTAAGGTTTTGAGTTGTAAATAATTAATAAAATTATTTTATTGTAAGAATTATTGAGGGATTTTAAAAAGTAACAAAGCAGATTTTGTGTTTAATATATTCAAGTAATATTTTTGAAAAAAAAAAAAAAAAAGGAGTGAATATGTAACTAAAAAAACAAAAATTTCAAGGACTTGAGATTTTAAAAATCCTAGTACTTAATTTTTTTCGTAAGTACAGAAAAATTTTTCAAAAATTAAGATTGTGTAAATATTTTATTTAATATATTTTGAATATAAATAATTCTTAGAAATAAAAGGTGAAAAAACATTTTTTCCTAATTATTACTGTATTATTGAAAAAATTCAGTAATTGCATTAATACTTTATCATAACCATGTTCATGACTTATTAACTATATGGCAAAATAGGACCCATTTGAGTTATTTTTATTTTAAATTTAGTTTTTTCTCTAATACTGAAATTTCTCCCAGTTATGCACTTTCGTATTGGTTGTAAATTTATTTTGAAGATAAATTTACTAATTTACCTCCAAAATAAACTCTGGGATGAATACCAACAAAAAAAGAATGTAATTTCTTAACTAAGGGATCATATCCGGAAGGTATTGGAGTTGATACTTAACTCAATCGAATGTCACTATTATGGAAGAAGGTATATGTACATTTAATACTTGCAGAGTTGAATGATCTTCTGTTGTTACTGAAGTTTGGAAACGATTGCTCAAAATATATTATCCTCATCTCATTATTTAAAATTACACGATGATTGATTGTATTTAGAGGCTTTCATAAATAAAACTTACAGTTATAAACATAATGCCATAATTCGGTATAATTTACTAATGAAAAAATCTAACTAAACAGTAGTATGGTTTCGGAAGGTGTTACTATCGCTTTTGGAAATCTAAGGTTTTGTTACTATAATCCATAACAAGTTGCTTATTTATGCTAATCAAAGCCAAAAAGTAACTAATGAATCATGAAAGTCTTTACAATTTTATACTGTGTGTTTTAAATTTTTCAGTACAATGGTCTTTGTCTAGGTCAAATACCGAACCTGTTAAAAGAGGTTACACCTTTCTGCGCAACTATAAAACATCCTCTCAAATGTATGAGAAAATGGTAGCTTCATTATTTTAAATGAGTGGAATCCCATCGTACTAGAATAACCTAACTACGTTCATATGTAGGGTCTAATATCATCCAATGGAATAATGGGAAAGCTTAAAGAAGAATTTGCCAACTCAGCTTCTCACACTATCACTTGAACGCGATTGAAAATTGATCCAAAGTTGACAGAAATTGACGTACAAAAGCATAACAGCAGGTAGAATATTTCTTTAAAAATAAAAACTTTTCTGCAAGATAGACATGTCTTTGATTGGACAAGAGGAGATACTTTTCACCAAAGTAAAATAGGAACATTGCTGATTTCAAGCTTATTTAATTCAACATCTCACAGTAAATATGCGAGGTTAGAATTCGATACAATTTCAACTCCATTAATGGATGTAAAAAAACATAATGATGACACTTGTATTCTTGATGCGGTGCTTGTTATCTCGTAAAAATGAAATTATAATATAGGCAACATCGAATTAAGGAAGCAGGGCCTGATGATACTAGACCTCACCCATCGAAATCGTACTGTTTCAAGATATTTACTTAATCGGTAAAGATCCGTAAAAACGGCTTTTTCTGTTCCTTTTCATCCGTGCCAGAGAGTTACCATCAATTACTCGCGTCTTACACGTCGCTCTGGTTACTCAGAGGACGAGAAGGGTAGACGAAGAGGAACCCGCGCGAACTCGAAATGCAGACCGCGCAGAGCTGCGCCCTTTTTCACGTCCATCTCATATCCTCGTTGGATCGGGTGGGGTGGAAGAGGGGGCATCCCTTGATATAAAGTGGCTGTCAAGGGATGCCCGAGGTTCTCCAGGAGGAAGGGGGTGGCCCCGTCATCCGATGTAATAATGCGTGTGAGTGTCTGGTGTGGGAGACAGGGGGGTGGACTATGGGGAATCTGAAAACAAATTTGTTAATGTCATACCTGGGAAAGGATGGGTTTTTTTTTTATATGTGTACTCACCCCTGCATTGGTGTTTGGGTTGCGCAACGCCAGCTTTTGTAAACACAGAGTATGGGATGATGAATGGTACAAAAGAAGCTGCTAACCTATCTAATCTAATTGCTAAATATTCTCTCAGTTGTCAAGCGTATAGCTTGGTTATAAAAATAACACATGAAAAAACAGCAATCTAATTCTTGCAAAAGATGGATTTAAATACATTGCAAAAATGCTGCGGCAAATCTATATATTTTTATTCTTTGATGTCTTTCTCATCCCAGATTACTTCCAACAGAATATTCAACAGATTCTTAAAAATAATCTAAAACGAACATCTGCCCTAAAGATGGGCCCTAAAGGACTTTTAAAAGTGATCACCAAAACTGACCAGCTTATTTTCTTACCTTAAGGACGGATTTTAAATATAGGACTGCATTTAGATAGTTAGGGATTCCTATTCTTTAATTTCAAAGAAGTATAGTCAAGTACATAAGGAAGTTTTATTTATGATAATTATAATCATCATCTGATGTCTAGGTGGCTGCCTAAAGTTTCTAAGTAGTAGTTTGACATTCTCCAAAACATGGTACTCAAATTTAGACAAATTAAGTGAAGGAAAGAAGTTATAATAAGGCCTGATTAGACACATATGGGATTGCATAAAAACCCGAGAAGCAGTAAGGAATTGCTTACAGAGGAATAATTTAGAAATGGCAAAATTATTTACATAATAGCGCAAAAAAAATTTGAAA
The DNA here is from genome assembly GCA_030067965.1 of Latrodectus elegans. Classification (NCBI taxonomy): domain Eukaryota; kingdom Metazoa; phylum Arthropoda; class Arachnida; order Araneae; family Theridiidae; genus Latrodectus; species Latrodectus elegans. The sequence goes on from CM057820.1 coordinate 67,278,553, forward strand.
GATTTTTATTTACTTTTTTTTTTTTTTTTTTTTTTTTTAAAATTTGCCTACAAAAAATTTTGGATTTGTCAATGAAGCTAAATCACTTTTGTCTCCATACTTTTATATATATATATATATATATATATATATATATATATATATATATATATATATATATATATATATATATATATATATAAAATAAATAAATAAATTTAAAAATATATAAAAAAAACATTTATAAAAAATAAAGCAATAAGAGACTCGAACCTTTTTAGGATTTTTGAAAATTGGAAATCCTGTTGCCTTGATTGTTCTTGACGTAATCATACATTAAAAGGCCATGATTAAGTTAATTCTAATGGGAAGAAGAAAATATAAATATGAGTGTATGCTTATATTTGGGTTTCCTCTCTTAACCTATGTTCATTTATGGTTTGAATTCTGATGATGCAGAATTAAAATTCTACCTTCAGAAATTTTATCTACAGCAGTTCAGTGAAGAAGGAAGTATACACTAAAGAAAACACTACTGCAAAGAAACGTCTTAGTCAGAAGACATAAGGAATTGAAACTTTCACTGGTTCTAGAACACTCCTCCACTGACGTTGCGTGTAAGTCTGTTGAGAAGGATAGCAATGCACTGACAGCGGTTATTGAATACTTTAATATCCCAAATTGTCTGTCCGAATAAAAAATTAATTACAGGTTGAAAAGTGTGTATTGTTTACGACAGCTCAAAGAATATTGACACTAGAATAGTCGGAAGCTCTCTCACAGATTATATACAGAAAATTAATATTGGCCATCCAGTCTTGAAAAGCCATTTGCATATTAGGGATGAAAATTATTGTGATATTTCCAGCTATCAATTTTTTCTAACTTAACTTCTTGCCCGTCTCATCCATCCTTTTAGCAGGAATAGTATTTAATTTGATCCAGTATATCGAAATGAATATCTCCCAGACACGAGTGCAACTCCTATCACCACAATACAACTGCAGCTAAAATTCATATCCACAAATTAATTTTAATATAAAAAAAACCAAAAATATTTGTCGTTAAGTTTGATAATGTTCTATGTTTTTACGTTGTTAAAATGTCCAGCAATTTTTGAGCAATTTTTCGATCACGATGTATTATTTAAAAATATGTTGGTTTTTAAGAGTTACACGTTGCTTTGAAATTGAATGACAAAATTTGATTTTTGTCACCACGTAAGGAATAGTTGAAAAGCTAAGATTTTTTCAAGGTTGTGATAATATCCACAGTGGAATACATGGTGAAATTCCATATAGATAGTAGGCGGCATTCACATGTGCGGGAGAAGAATTGGAAAATTATCAAACCGCAACTTCAACATATGTACATGCAGAAATACGACATCGTTTTACCTATAATTTAACTGCAGTTATGATCAATTCCAGAATGTTTAATTCTGAAAATGAGATCTTTACACTAATCAGTGGTAAGTAAGTTAAAAATTTACAATTTAAGAGCATTTGTTGGGAGAAGTTTTGATTTGATTAATTGAGTTTTGATATGAAAAAATGCAAAATGAAAACCCCCTGAAAAAATCTTAGATAGGCTTATTTCTAATTATCTGTAACTCTGGCACTTTATTAACTTTGCATTAGAATTGTTTATTTAAATCAGAATTCTCTCTATCCTTTTCTCAAAACTTAATATAGTATTTAACTAATTTTTCTCTATATAATACATATACAGTGATATTTATTCTTTCTTACACATATAATGATAAGGTGAAACAATGATTTATTTTATTAAGCATTTATTTAACATCATTATTATTTCAACTATAGTCAATGACGAGTTAAATACCAGAGCTTTCCCTCTCCTTACCACACCACATCTCAAACTCTCTAAACCTGACAAAAATCAAGCGTGCATCGATCCTCTCAATATGGCGATTCTGATTGCATTTAAAAAAAGACCACACGCGCCATTTGTTTAGATATCAGGCTCAACATTGATACAAACTGTGGGTCGCAAAAGAAAAGTATGTTTTACTTTTTCACAAGTCGTGATCTTTGACTTTAGAGTTCTTCAAGGAAAAAGTGAAAAAACTCGTGGTTGTAAGAATTAGTATGCAAAAAAGTATTACAAAACATAGATTTATACACCAGTGTTATAGACAACCTTTAAATTCTCTATTATTAACTCTAGGAATGCATCATCATCACATTAAGTTATGATGATAAGTTCCCATTCGTATATTCTTGCAGATCGAAATTGCTTTCATGAACAGCCTACAGGCCATAGGACGCTGCAAGGTGCTTTAATATCTCCAGCGTAATTTTCCTTTCTTGAGGATTTTACATAAATAGTAAACTGTATCCAAATGTCACAAAGGAAGAAACCAAGAAGAATCCCGAACACCCACCCCCTCAGATGGGGTTATAGAAGATAAGAATGCAACATCCCCTCCCGTTATTCAACAGTGGTATGGGTAAACACTATCTTATGCTCCAAAGAGCTCACTTATGTCACATGGCCACATGATGTGAACAGTTGATATAAATATTTTAGTTTGGGCTTTCTGTAGTTATGGCGATATATAATTAATTTGAATAATGAAACATTCTACTTCGGAACTCGATTTTCTTAAAGAATCAAAGTGGGAATTACTTCCTTTTTTAGAAATTGTCATCCATGCATAACAGCTAAGGGTAGAGAAAATGTATGTAAAAATGAATAATAATATATTTGTATCTTCCAATCTTCCTTTGAAACCAGGTTAATTTAAACTAATGGGCAATTGTTGCTGTAAAGCATTTTTAACTGCCTCCGAATAAATTACTATTCTGGAAGGCTTTTCGTAGATAATAGGCTACTCAGCCATGGCAACCGAATGGTCAGTTCTTGGCTGTTGGTTCAGATAATTGTTCGTGGATTCAAGTCACACCTTGGACATAGCTCCTTTAGTGGTTCGGAAAATGCCTTTTAAACAGAAGATCTAGGTCTAATGAGCCCTCGTGTGCAAAAAATAACCACTTAGAGGCAATCAACAAATCAAGCAAGCTAGGGAAGAAATCTGAAAACTTCCAAGCACCCACCCCGACAGACATGAATGCAAAAAGCAGAAACGCATCATTTCCCGTTGTTCAACAGTCGTAGAGATCAAATCCGGGAGTTCTGACTAGAGAATTAAAGGAAGCCTTCCAGAGCTAAGAAGTTTTTCCCAAAGTCACCGAACATACTTCTGGCTTTATTGAAAACCGATTCTTTTCAAATACAGATTATTCTGCCAATTTTACCAACTTAACAAGCTATTGATCCAGTCCTCTTTAATTCTATAATTTTGCTTTCTATTTTGATTGATTATCTGAAAAATTTTTCCTTCAAAATTCATGAAACTATAAAATTTGCTGCTTTAAATTTCATGCTTTGCTTTTAATCAGAGTGTTATGTCATTTAATAACTTTTTTTGGAAATAAAATTTAATATTTTGTTATCATTTAAAAAATAACCTCAATTATTTATGTCTAAGTTCTGTTTTTACAACTAAAATTAGAAAATCATTGTTATTGAAGCAGGTAAAACTTTTTTCCTGCGTGATACTAATTTTCTAGTTTGTTAATGGTGTTTGATAAGGTAAAAGAATTGAGTTATTAGAAACGTCCTAGCTTCTATTTAATTTAAACGTTCTAGTAAAAAAGGAGTTATTGACAAAGAATAAACTTTCTGATCCCATGTTAAAAAAAGTGAAGAAAATATATTACTGACGTAAAAAATAACTTCCAAATTCTTAAGGCAAAGAAAACGAGTTACTAACGCAGGAGTTTTATAAACAATAAATAAAATAAATATTTTCACTTCATTTCCTAAACAAGTTGAATCAAATAAGTTATTGATGAAGGAAACAGGTTGAAACTTCAAGTTAGAGTAAAGAAAATGAATTCTTAAAAATAGAGGTTAGTATTCTAACTTTAAGTTATAAAATAGAAGAAACAAGTTATATGAAATTAATAGAGAAAAAACGTTCAAATTGTAAGCTTTAATTAAAATGATAGTAACTGATATGATTTAACTGGTCCTCAACTGTTATTTTTTCTTTGAGGGCTAATTCGACTAAGATCTACAGTTTGTGTGAAGAAGTTTCAGAACTACTACAAACATCTAAACATGGAACTAAAAAAATAAATTAGTAACGCATGGAAAATGTTATTACCTTTAAATAATATTTTCACCTTATATATTATTATTATTAGGCATATAAAAATGTTCTAACTTCTTGATAAAATGAAAATAATGTATAGAAAACTTACTATTTTTTTTTTAAATAGATAAATTTATTATCCCATAATTTTGTAGTATAGACAATATCAGTTTTCCATTTAATAAATGAAGTTACTTTTGTACAAAACTGCTATTACTATTGTGGAGAATTGATTGTTTCTTTTTTTTTTCCAGAATTATTCTAAATAAACTCCTCAACTATAAAGCAAGTCTATTTATCAGAGGAGAATTGCTCAAGGATTGGAGAGAATCTGCCTTCGTCTACCCGACAGCCTATTTACCTTCTCGGCGATCATATCTTTATCACATTTGCGAATCGGGAAAAAGCACTGACTGCTCCGAATGGGAGTTAAAACCTTGTCTTCAGGGTGGGAGATTTATCATGGCGGATGGGAAATTACGTACGTGTTCAGTGCAAGATAGTCAAAACGTCAATCCAGTGCCTGGCCCGCGTGTTATTACTCCAGAGCAAGTGTTGAAAGGTGACAAATTAAAAAGAGAAATAAAAGAAAACCTACCGGTGTATTATTTAAGCTCCGTGGCATTCTCATCTTGAATTATGCCAACCTATTATTCCAAGGGAATCTCGCCAAGGGGTGGATGATCGAGGGAAATTAATGGCATTTTTTTTTATCCCTCCTTACCTTCTGACAACATGGGATAGGACGGACACCTTCGCATTCCGAAAGCAATTTTAAAATGAGCTTAGCTGTTAGTGGAAAATGAAGTGCTTTTAAGGATGACTTATTACTCGAGGAGTTTAACGCCTCAATACGGCAGGTACGAAACTTTATATACCTCGCACTTCTTTAAACTAACGACTTTCGTACGCATTGTGAATCCTTGTGTGTGGGAGAGGGGAGATAGGGCATCTCGAGGTTGCACTCACCACTTGCAAAAAGCTAAGGTTGTCTAAATTCGAAGAACAATTGTATATGAATTACATTATATACTATAGAGCTACAATGTGCTGAAAGAAAAACATTGTAATTACTCTGCTTCTAACATGCCACAAAGTGGCATAAATCCAATAATACTAAAATAAGAAATATAATTTGAGCATTAATTTATTTATGTGAAAAGAAGATATATTATGCTCGAAAATGTGTTAGAAAATTATATATTAAGAGAAAAATAACTGCTGCTTTTACAATCTATATATAATCATTACTTGATGAAATTAATATGACAAACCAGGGTTTGTGTGATTTTGCCAATTGATGGTCACTTTGGTACAGAGGTAATTCAAATGGTCTTAAAGTGAATTCCGAACGATTAATGACGTTCACAATCGAGGTGGGCATTGAACTTACGAAATGAGGAAATAAACGAAAAAATACTCTATATTCTATCCATTTTTACCTATCACGTTGAATAAGGAATAATGAGAACTGAGAACAAATTGTTATGATTGATTCAGAAATTTTTACTCAAAGAACTCTAAACTGATCAAGCACAATGTGGAAAGGATAAAAAGCCACATAATTACTAAAACATTTTAGTTTAAATGAAATTTTTGATGCATTTACATTGATCAATCAATTGATATCTCTATAAGAAAATAAAGTGCTTTAAAAAAGCCCATCATATCTTATTTATATTTGCCCTCAATAATAATTTCTTTACAAATTTTTCTTCAGTTTTTCAATTTTATAAGTGTACAATTAATATCTTAAAAGAAAAACAATAGAGAATATACTTTCATTGCGATTTCTGAAAATAGTTTTCTTTTCAGAAATCGGACGTCGTTAAACAAATCTAAAATTCATTTGTTAATAACAGCATTTTTTCTCATGGAATTTATTAAAATACATATTCATCTTAATCTAATTTCTTGTTTCTTATGTTTCCTTTTTATCTAGTAATTCATATTTATTACTAAATTTCAAATGGAGCCTATTTTTAAGTGTATTAAAAAAGAACCATTGACAGAAGTTAACTTTATAAATTTTCTGTCATTTACAATCTTCAGATTTTTTTATTTTTATTTTTTTTTTATCATGAATGAAATATTAAATGACAAGCTGCTTAAGCCATCCACTTTGATTTCTTACTTTTATCTTAATCAATGGTATTTCATTTTCCTTAGGCTTTCTTTATGAATTTATGGAAAATCATAAAGAAGTTTCTCCAAAAAGAAAGAGAATTCGCAAAATTATTTTAAATTTCATTGTTATCTTCGTTACTGCAATATTAAATACTGGCCATTTCTTAAACTGTGGATATGATTGGAATAATACATTTATTTCATAATTGATATAAATGATTAAAATTTAAACTGTCTTACTGTAAAATGTTTCCAGCAGAAGTTATCAATAACCATCTAATTTTAAGCCGTTGTTACGTGATATGATAGATACTTAAATAGATACCAACTTCTCTAAACCATCACGCTAGGTCTTAGTGATAGGACCACGTTTTTCGAAAAACTAATTCTTGTGACTGATTCTAGTTATTGTTTATAATGGAAGACTGGTATTGTGTTTCTAATTTCTACTTCCATGCACTTCTGTGTGAATGCTTAGGAATTTCTTGAATTTCTTCCTTTCTGTCCCATAGATAATACAGCCAATAAGGAAAAGTCCTTATAAAAGTCACATTCATTTTAAAAAAATCTTACAACTTGCAGATTTTTGGGTGTCCTCTATACTTTTAAAATAATCGAGTGGATTTCGCAGGAGTGAAATTTCACTCTTTCATAGTCACAAAACTGAACCAATTTTTAAATAGAAATTCACTCTTTTGAAAGATGTGGGTAAGCCACTCCTTTTAAGAGGAGTAACAACATATCGCTTAAATTGGTAAATTAGATGGAAAAAAAGAGTGAATTTCAATCTTTTATAGAAGTATTGCTGATTTTTTTTATGTTAACAATTTATTGCAGAAATTAGGTTTCTAATTCTTTATTTTAAGGATTTATTTATTTATTTTTTGACAGTTACAATATAAAAATATGATTTTTTGAGTCAATAATATAACAGTACAGTTGAATATGACATTTTAATTGATTTGGATAATTATAGTGGTTTTTTAAATTATACATACAATATTACGCAATTTGTTCAGCCATTTATTTCATTACTTATGTATATTTAGTTTTACGTGTGAGTGCAGAACTCTCAAGAAAAAATCGTGCCACTACTTATTTTTCAGTTTAGTTAGCTATTGGGCCCATAAGTACAAAATTAACTTTTACAAACATTATTAATACAATTAATTGTACACAATTTAAAAAATACATAAATATTTTATATAAGTAAATATAATTTAAGTTCCTTTGAAAAAATCCTTTATTTAAAGTATAGCTTAAAATTTATTTTTGAATATTGATAATATGCTTTTTTGAAGTTACAGGAGGATACAGACAAATATTTACAGATTATTCTGTTAAATAAAACTGACTTATGTTTTTGCAAAGAAATCTTGTTTCATGATATTTTTTCATGTTTAGTTTAAACTGAAAATAACTTCAATGAAACTAAGAATGATATTACAAATAAAATGCAAGATTATACAAAAAACATTTATTCAGTTTTAATACAGCCTTATTTTTCTCAGAGGAATCTAATATCTACGTAATTATATACTGTATTAAAATTATTCTCAGCCTAAAAAATACTATCATCCTGAATATTCACATATTTATTCCATATTGTAGGACAAGTTTTTGAATATATGATAATATTCTAAGAGCACATAGAATGCAGGATATTTACTGAGAAAACAGTCAGCCTCTGGATATCAAATTTTAAATCCATCTTTAATAAAGAGAATAATCATTCATATTAAATTATAATAGAAATTTTTATTGTAATTTAAAGCAAGTGTAATTTGTTAAAAAAAAAGGATTTTTCATTAATTAATTAAAGCTTATTGAAGTTCGTAAATTAGTGATTATCTACTAGTTCTTAAATTTTTTTACAAGAATGTCATAAATTATTGATACACAATGAAACAAATACAAAATAATTTTGGATTTTTTCTTAGTTATGAAATAGATATAGCCCCCATCATAATTTACTAAATGGATTGTTAAACATTAAATAAAAATATATACATACATACATAAATTTATTTTTAATGTTACAGTATTTTTGAATCAAATCAAATAGAACTGAAAAACAGGTGAAACTGTAACTATATAAATGAATAATTTTTGTTTACAAATTAAAAAAAAAAATGAACTATGCTTTTGTATTACAAATACTAATATTCAAATACATTGTAGTGAAATGTCAAGTGAAACATTGTCAAGTGAAATGGTTTTTAAAAATACAAGATAGAAAACTACAATATAATAAAAGACATAAGCAATTTATATGTAAGCAATACTGCATGTTTTGTAAAATATAGATTTTAATTACTTTCTTTTGGATCATGCAATCATTAAGCAAATATCAAAATAACAATGAGATTTTTCTTCAATTTTTATACACGAAAACATTTTCTCTGTAAAATTTCAACTAAATATTTTTGGCATTAAAATAATTTAAAACATCTTATTTACATGCAATAGAAAAAAAAAACCCTTGGAAATGCATGCACAGCATGTTTTATATTCTACCATTAAAAATCCAGATATGCAAATTATGTAAGGAATTGTAAATTTTGGTGTGCTTAAGTCATTGTGGCATTGTTGGAAAATAATTTTGATATAAAAGTTTAATACTTCTATGAATATTTTAAAATTCATTTTCCAATATGTAAAAAATATACAGGTTTTATACTAACAATGTTTCATTGAAAGCAGCCTCTTTTGGATACTTAGAGACATAAATTCTGTTATAGAATAGAACAATAGATGGTCTATTTTTCATCACAAAGTGTTATTTAATTTTAGGCATTTTCTCTATAAGTTCAAATATTTTTTCTCAATGAATTTCACTAGGCATTTCTAAATTGTAATCATTTTATCTGAAAGGAAAAATGCATACATACACATATGTGTTTACTCAATAATATCATACACGTAAAAACTATTTATGGTCACGTGAATAAATACTGGATATTTATTTTTTAAACTATTAAATTCAAATTAAAGTTTTAGAAAATTTTAAATGAATTACAAATTTACTATAAAGTTAATAAGGATTTAGTTTTAGCAGTAAAAAAAAAAGAAAAAAAAATAGCTTTAAAATTGATATAAAAACATTCTTAAAATTTCTTAAGATTATTACCAAGTAATATTAATTTAATGTATAGTTTAATGATTAATTAGCTTTCATTATTTTGAAATCAACTTTAAAACCAAAAAATTATAATATGAGATTTTAACTGAAAATACTGATTGAAATTTTCATGTTTTTTACTCAATAGCATCATACATGTAAAAACTATGTTTAAATGAATTATAAACAATGGATACTTATTTTTTGAAACTATTAAATTCAAATTGAAAATTTAGAATATTACTTCCAACTTTTAACTAAATTTTACAAGCACAATGAAATCAATATATATATATAGGTTTAGTAATAACAATAGTTAACATTTTCTGAGTCTTCATAAAACTTATTCTGATTACATATTATACAGAATATACCCGATCAGTCATATCTTCCTTGTATTGCATTTCATTATTTTCAAAATAACTCCATGTTTCAGATTTGCTTTTGCTAATTTTGTTTTTTATTTTTTCTTCAATGATAACAATGGCAACCATAAAATACGAATATAAATTATATTTCCATCGACAAAATGTTTAGCTGTAAATTCTAAAATATACAAATTAATAGATTTTGATATATACAATTTCTTTTCGTTCTACCTACAAATACTTGTAACAATCAAATTAAAAATTGTCAGTGAAATTTTAATAAATAAAAGACATATTGTCAGTAAAAGTTTAATAAATAAAATACATACTGTCAAGTAATATTCTGCAGATTAATATTTGCTTTATATTAACATTTAAATTAAAAAGCTACTAATTTTATTCATGAAAAACTTATTCTTATTCATTGGTAAGATGTTGTATTTGATATGCATCGCACTTTCAATTCAGTGCAATACACTATATATTAAATATAATATTTCTATAATACACATTGTGTGAATATTTAAATTTACGAGAAAATTACTAGCCATATTTACGCTGTTTCTAAACTAAAAGAATTTAAAAATCCATTCAATATAATTTTTTATTAATTTATAATGAATAAATTTTGTCAGAAAATGGTATTTGAAGTAAAGTTAAAATTTCCAAACACATTGTTATATTATTAAATATTATCAATTAATCAGAAATTTCGAATATTGTAAATATTACATGAATATAAATTCAATAGAATCCATTCATTCATTAACACTTTCAAATACCAAAGTTTATATAATGGTGAAAAATCAGAAATATGAAGATTTGATTTAGTTATTCAATTAATTATAAGAAATAAGGACTTACCGTAATGTTTCTGCATTCCTTTTTGTCCAATTATATATTTTAAATATTCTAATAGATAGCTTTTACAATGGGAGTACTAAATTCCTCCACTTTTAGCGAAACTAAACCAAAAGCATAGAGCCACGTGATGATTTAAACCAATAAAAGCAATTCATTTTGTATCTTTATGAAGAACAAAATATCAATCGCTCATCGAGTGGTGAAAAACCACTCGATTTTTTTAAGAGTGAAAGCTACACTTAAGTTATTTATCTCTAGAGCTCACAATCGTGAAATGGTAGAACCACATTTCTTCGGAGTGAAATATTCTGGTTCCAATACCAACCATTGCTGAATAATTGGCTTTGTTGTAGTATTTTTTCCCAATTTTATACACATCTTGGGAATTATCTGGATTTTCAATTTGGTGATACGCGAATGCAGCCTGCTATTCATGACACATCAATTTAGAAGGTAACATGAAGTTGATATGCAAATACGCTAAAATAACTTTATGTTATTAGTCTATAAGTTTCATCGTTACTACCACATAGCACTTTCACAAGAGCACTAACTCCCAAAAGAGATTAACGTCATAAATTTGCTTAGTAATCTTTGGCGGAAGGGAGATATTGAACCAGTTTTCATTTAGAAGTGAGAATAATCGATTTTGCACATTCTAGTCCAATGATCCTTGTTCCAACTTATCCAAGGTACTGTGGGCTCTAAAATTAAATACATTTTAATAAATTAGCTGGCAATACTTAAAATTATTATACGAGTTTCATTATATTCACAAAGATCGTAATTTTCTTTATGATAAATATCTCTAGAAAACCGATGTCAATTGCACTTTACTGGTTAATGTATGTGTTAATACTAGTTAATATGTCTTTTACAAGGAAAATATCAATTGATAATAATCACTGAATCGATAAACTATTACTTTCGGATATCTTTTAATGTAATAAAAAGTCTACGATGCCGTTTTTTTCTTGCATCAATAACCATTGATTTCTCAAAATCAGTGATTGATCTTTGGAAAATTTGTTTATAGAAGAGCACTGATGCTGGAGAAGGATAAATACTGTGAGAACGCTTAAAATTTCAATTAAATATTGAATTAAAATCCTAGTTTGATCATCTATAAAAAAAATCTGAACACTGTTTAAAGAAGTTGATCGTAAAAATACTGGTCTTTTAAACAAGCATTTTATTTATAAGAAATGTAGGAAATAATTCATACTTTTTATTTAATTTGAATATTTTATTAATTTTAAGTTTCATTGGTGTATTTGTTAATATGCTATTCATTTTAACTATTAAATTTTCTTTAGTAGCAATTTTAATGTTAAACATTTTTTACTTGTGTGTGCGAATTGATAGTCTTGACGAATTGAATATTGAATCTAGTATCTTCGAGAACAAGATAGCCATAATTTTCCATAAGGCTAATATGATCTTAACAAGAAATTTATGAACGTATAATTCAAAAGTGTGACCAACAACGTAAAATCATAAATTTAAAGATTCAGCATTAACATTTATATGAGATTTAATATTTTAATTAAAGACATAAAATATTTTTGGAAAAATTAATAATTTATAAATTCCTACACAAGTGAGTAAAAAGTTCTTTTTATAAAGTTGTTAGCGGATCTCTTTCGTATGCAATTATTATAAGTTCGAACTTTCATGGAAAGAACATTTTAACTTCATAGACACGCTTCTGATCGCGTTCGAAAATTAACTCAGACTAGTTCTTCGTATTTCCTTGCAGACAATTGGAAATGCAAAAATATGGAAAACCATTAATATTTGAATACTTAATTAAACTTGTCTTAAATTATTTTAACACGTCTTAAATTATTTAAAAGGGGAAAAATGCATAAATATAATGATGTGTCCATAGTAACAAATTATAATGCTTACATTTTACAAATTAAAGGCGAATATTAATTATAACAAACTACTTCTTTCCAATAGAAGATTGTAGACAGTTACAACTGCAACAGAGTCTATTAATCTATTGTTCTCTGATACCCAAGGAACCGGCCAGAAACAGCGACCTCTTAGCCGCAGAGGCGTTGCCCCGGGTGCACCACAGGAGAGGGGGTGGTCACCATCGCACTCTCACACATGCCACAGGGACCTGTTTATAGGGTAGGCATCAATCATACTTCTTTCACACACACAAGGAAAGGACAAAGGCAGGATAGATAGAGATAATGTACATCCATGCCTGATCCGGGATTCGAACCCAGGACCTTCTTATCCGTAGTCAGGCAAGCTGACCACTAGACAAGTTGGCCGGCTTATAACAAACTATTAATATCAGAATTTTTTTTTTAAAAATTTTATTTGTAATTAAAAAAAATATTTAAAATGTTTTTATTTATAGGGTAGTAAATCTAAACTCTATTCATTTTATAATATTAATTCATTTTATAATAATTTTATAATAATAACTAATTCATTTTATAATATAATTTCTGAAAAATAATTTTTCAATTAATTTTACCTATGAATACTTAAAAAAATTCTTTACAACAAAGCAAGTAAAGTGAATATTAGTTTCTTTTTAAATTATGTATGCATACTTGTGTGAAAGTAAAATAATATTTATTTTACTTTCACACAAGTTTGTTATTATTCAAAATGACAGGTTAATCAAGTAATTTATGTCTTATATATATATATATATATATATATATATATATATATATATATATATATATATATATATATATATATATATATATATATATATATATATATATATATATATATATATATATATATATAATATATATATATATATATATATATATATATATATATATATATATATATATATATATATATATATATATATATATATATATAAAAGAACGGTACTTGGCATTCACGCCAAATAAGATTCCATTATAAAAAAAATTGCAATTTGTAAAGTGTTTCCACAGCTTGCTGTTCTTGCAGACTATCATAGCTGAAATAATAATTCTATTTAAAATAAATATCTTAGAAGCTACTGTATATCGCATGTTATTGGTCTCAGAAGCGAGCATATCTTCCGATTGAATGTTAGATCAGATTAGCAAGCTGAAGTTGAGCAATTAACCTCTCAACTGAATAAGGCGTCACACAGATCTGTTATTGAACTAGGAGTTGAAAGAATAACGCTCTATATTTCAGTTCAACAAGTTGTAGGTTCGATATTTATCTATTTCTTGGATGTAATCGTTCAGAACTCACCTCAAACTAGTGATCTCTGCAGATTCAGGCATTCTGTGCAAAAACTGACTGTACAGAAGCAATTAATAAACTCAGACGCGCTTAAAAGACATTAACAGTCCAGTACAGCGACTTCCACTATATACGTGGTTCTGAAATTATTCGCATAGCCGATTACATTAGAAAATTCACGTTACTGTCATGTTTAGCACTCGAGGTTTCATTTTATTCGGGATATATAAATAGATATATGAATATAAATACTAAGTTCATGAATATATATAAATAATAAAATACAAATCCTAATTTGAAGGCATATATTCTGCAGCATTCCTAATGATCTTTATATTTTCTTTTGTCACTCAATGACAGTAAAATATTTGATAAATTAAAAAAAAAACGATATTTAAGCACTCTGAAATGTAAAATGTGATTAAATGTTAGTATTAAAATCAAAGCAGACTTAGCACATTATATTAATGGCCTTCGTATACGACTGATAAGACTAACAGTGCCGTCTTATCAACACCCAATTTGTTAATTTTATAGAAAAATATTATTGGTCAAATAATTTCGAAAATGTACGCCCCTTCTTGTTTGAAACTGAAAAGGCGTGCACATTTGAAGTTTTTGTTATTACTTTTCTGCTACATTAAAAAAAGACGATTTATATAAATATTTGTATGAATATATGTATATTTATATACATATATTCATACAAATATTTATATAAATCGAATGAATATATGTGTATTTATATAAATATTTGTATTATTAATATAAATATTTGTATGCCAAAAAATATTGTTATGAGGATTGATTTATTTTCATAACTTCATTAAAAAATACCTTCTAAAAGAGTTGTCATGTATATGAAATATTAAATAGGGGATAGTGGTTTTCTTCGCTCTTTTTAAGGGAGAAGGAAGTACCAGCTCAAAAGTGACATTTTCGTTACTTGATCATAATTCAAAACTACGAAAAGTATAATGATAGTAGAGACTTTTTTAATCAATTGACACATTTTGGATGTTTTTTACATTTTATATTAAGTATATTCCTGAAACACAACTAAACCATGCTAGAAGCTAGGTGTTTGCACTTTTTAATACATTACATAAGTTTATCGGCCGATAAATTTATGCTCAAATTCTGCTTAGATCAATAAGTAATTAAAATTGCATAATGGATAATCTTATAATGGAAAACTATCATTAAAAGGAGAATTTCTACACCACCTTTCCAACGTAAAGTCCACTGCCTTATTAAAGTGTCGGAATGGAAACAACTTGGAAAATTCCAAGGCACCTGGATTGATAAACATGACTTCTGAAATCTGAAAGCCATCAAGCGTCTTCAATTCATCTTGGCGTACTGTTAGGATAGCTTTCTAGCTTTCTTCTGTCTGATCCCAGTCGCAGGTGATCAATAAGCGATAAATGATGCATGTCTGTATTTTGTAGGCTCACCTGGCGATGTATGTTTTTCTATAGATGTGCAAGAACATGATTCACTGTCCATAAAGAAAAAGTATCGAACATTCCTCTAGGAAATCTTCAAACACCCTTCAAAACCCTTTGTTATTAGATGACACGCTATGCCATTTTAAAATCGCTTACCACTTGTTCAATAATAGTCTGAATTTAACTTGGAATATTTTATTTAAAAAATGTTATCCGGCACATTTTAGGACAACTTTTTCTAGATTTCTATTTTAGGTTTTAATGGAAAATTATGAGAAACTTGAGCAACCTTTGTCAAGTTTCTATTCAGTTTTATTCCCAGTTTCATTTAGGACAAAGATTCATCCTCTTTGATCTAAATGGCAACAAGAACAGGCATCATCTCAGCACGTCTCGGACAGGATAGAGAACACGTCCATAATTGTTCACTTCTTGTAAAGTACTTTAAAGTTAATGGTTTCATTAATCTGGTTAGACTTCGGCCGATAAGATCAATGAAACCATTGACTCTAGTGTGATAAGAACAAAAAGATTCCATTTAGAGAATAGAATTCCTGATATCGCAGGAAAGAAAAGAAAAACCCTAGCATCCACGTTGACAGATGAGCATACAAAAAGCAAAAAATGCAATATCTATGTCCTTTTATTCAGAAGGCTTGGGTAGCTCGGGATCATCCTCACCGAAAAAGCGCTCTTTCTTTTAGTCATATCTCTATTTTTTTTTAGTATCCAATTTATTCTTTTCCCTAAGTTTTTACAAAGATAAAATCCCCAATACCAAACATTTATTTCGCGTAGATGTAGACACAGCTATGTGAAATTATGTTGTCTAATGTATTTTTTAAATGAGCAAATACTGCACTTATATACTGAGTTTGCGTATTTTTGACATTACACTTTACAATATTGCTTGTACTATCGTCAAAAAGTATATGTTAATATTTCTTTCATAGAAAACAAATGTATCCTAATAATAGTATGAATATGAAATAAATGATTTGCCACAGCGTTTTAACTACAATTAATTATTAAAATAATTTCGATTGAAATAATTCCATTCAAAAGAAATCGGTTGCTGCAGTGTTTTATCATTTTGAAATACAGGAGTTTTGATTGGTATAATTCTAAATTACTTGTTTTAAAAAAGAGTACTTCTATAGCTTTATAATTTGATTTCTCTATTTTCATTTCCCATAATTCAATGCAAATACTAAAATATCAGCGAAACTAGTAGCCATAGAATTTTAATCATTTGAAGTTTTGATAGTAAATTTTAGCTTTAATATTTCGGTATGAAAATTTTTTTGCTACAATTTTTTTATCGTCTTAAGAAATGATAATCATTTTTGGTTTTTTCCCCTGCAATTTTTGAGTGATCACATGACGTAGCATTTTTACTGCCTTATAATATTGTAACTAATTTTCTATAATTAGATAAAAAAAAATTATTTGCCACATTTTTATAGTTTTGCAATTATTAACTGACATTTTTTATCACTTCAACTGAGATAGTTTGACATAAAATCTCTATTAAAACACGGTAACAATTTTTACTTTACTTTTCAAAAAAATCGTTGGCAACAGCATTTTTATTTTCGTATTTTGAAAAATGTAGAAGCCAATTTGATTTATACAATTCAGATTGAAAGAATAAACATTTTTCAACTACCCTGACTGGATTTTCTTTTTCGAAAACCCATTCATGAAAATTCGAAAAGAACAATGTCGAACAGATGAAGAGGGAAAAAAAAAAGGAAACTAGAAATTGCGTCGTCGGAGCCCGAAGAAGAAAAGCAGCTTGAGTAACGCACGTGGTAGGAGAGAGTCACCACGGTCTTTTTGAGGAAGAGGCAGTCTCAAAGTTGCGTCGCGTGCCATTGGAGAATCGCCCTGCGGCACACTTGATTGGCGGCGTGCGTCGCGGACCACCCCCTCGCCGTGTAACAAGCCATCCCCCTCCCCCCATATTCGGTACAAAGTCGATTCTGATGTGTCCTTCCCCCTCGCCACCCTCTGCTCCGAAGTTCTGATCTTTTTCCCCATATTTTCCCATTAGGTTTTGGAATCGAGCGCTAGCAGACGGTTGAGGCGTTAGAGCAGGTTTCCGAGCAAGGCGTTAGGCTTAAAAGTTGCTTTGGCCGCGTCCATGTCCGCGTGCGTGGCCGTCGATGCGAACGCCTGCACGTCCACCGAGGGCCTACGGACGTACTACGGCACAGGGATGACCACCGAGATGGCCGATTTCCACGACGTAAGTTCTAGCCATCCTACTTTTTCATTTAACCATAGTGTTCCTTCCCTTGCTTTGCATTTCATGCTGGAGGCGAGATTTCAAACTTATTTCATACTTCAAATCTTTATTACAATTTATTTTTACCAGGACATTTCATTGGAGAACAGCCTTTTTCATCATACTTGTTGAGTCAATGTATGCAATTTCATTAGCATTTATAAAATTTCTAATTTTTTTTCTATTGAAATTTCCAATTTTTAACATGTTTCATTGTTAAGATCAATTAAGTACCGAAATTTCATTTCTTTATAAATAAGTTAATTTTAAAAAAATTGAGGGTTAAATTCAGTATATTAGGTCATTTTTCCAACAATGCAAATATGTAATTAGTAAATAATTTCATTGTTACCCACTATAAACTAAATAACCAATGTTCCATTTAGGTTTTAAGTTTCTTATTTGGTAAAAAAGAAGTACTGAATAGTATTTATAATACTGAACAAGCAAGCTAAATCGATTTAGAGCTAATTTGCATTATACTTTTAAATTTTTTGCTACTGCTTTTTAACAGATCAAAATAATACCAAATATCAATATTAAAAGAGCAAATAAAGTGTTTTCATAGTTCTTTTTTTGTCATTTTATAGATTGTAATAAGACATACTAGAGAAGTGTGTGATGTATTGAAAAAATATTTATATATTTTTTATATATGCTTTATTAATTAAATGAAAGTGTTAAAAATACGAATATTTTTGACAATTTCGATAAGAATTTCAAAATTTTTGATTCAATAATTTTCAATCATTTTAATTAAAAAAATTATATGTAATTGTTTTAAATGTTAAGAAGTGGACAAATAATAATTCAATAAGGTATTTTGTTTGCATCGATTACCATAAAACTGCTGAGTAAATCCAACTTTAATCTTTAGTTTTATTGGATTCATTACACCATTCTAAAATAATTCTCTAAATTAAAGTTTATATTTATTGCATATTTCTAGTTATAAAAAAACATAAAAGTAACTATAGTGATTATGTATATATATGTAGCATTCTTAGAGGGAAAAAAGTATAATTTTTTTTAGAATTAAAAGAATAAAAAATGTGAATAAAAAGAAAATGTATGGTAATATCAAATAATATTTAATCTAATAAAAAATAAAATAGTAACAAAATATTCTAATATTTATTTGAATAATATATAATAACATAAACGAATATAAATCTTTTAAATTATGTACTGATAATATGATAATATTGAAAAATTAAATTAAAGAAAAAATATTAAATAATTTATTTTATTAGGTAACAATTGATTTTATTTAGATAAAACGAGTACAATATTTCATGTTTTAATCCAATATAATAGGTCATTAAAAATTCTTCAACGTTTAAATATGACACTGCCTTTGTCAATATATATATATATATATATATATATATATATATATATATATATATATATATATATATATATATATATATATATATATATATATACATTGGTTCAATTGAATTTTTCTACAAAAATCTTTTCTTCCTTACAAATTTATTTTTTTCATTTTTATCTGACTTTTTCAACAGAGAATTCACCTCAGATAATTTTTCACAGTGATTTGAAGTTAGTTACATAAAGTCAATGCTAAAATAAAATTCATTCGCATGAATCAAATATAATCGTATTATCATGGTATTATAAAATATTTATTTTATTGGGGTTAAAACAAAATGAAAACGTAGTGTATCCTCATTTCTGAAAGTAATATTATTAATACTGACATTATTTCTATTTCATTAAAATTAGTATTTTCCTTTTCACTTTAAATTGGTGCTTTCTTTTGCAACTATTGAAATTTTGAAATATGATTATTAGGAGTTAAATTATATACATTAATATTTTTATTTCATGAATAATATTATTTGTTTATTGCAAAAAAATCACAGAATGGAACTTTAACACATACGTTAATCGTAACATGCATAAGACGATAAAATTTCTTTTCGATGTTGAATGTTAAACAATAATAAAACAAATGTATTGTTTAATAATATTATTTTGATATAAAACACAACCGGGTTATGAAAAATTTCAATCTGAAACACAACGCATTTGTGACTGTTAATAAAGCTTTCATCAGCAAAAAATTTATTTGTTAAAATTTTACTCCCTTTTTTTAAAAAAGTAATATTTTTTTAATGCATGATATTCATGAATCGCTGTATTCATATTTAATTTCTTGTTTAGTAAGAGATATTTAATATTTTACTAAATTATCAACATATAAATTTACTCCTTAATGATAATTTCAGTTTAGAGATAGAAAATTCATTAAATTTACTTGATTTTTAAAATTAATTTTTCTTTAAATCAATTTTCTATTCCTTCAGTGATTTAAAAATCTTTATAAAATTTATAAGCCAAAATATGTCCTAGTAGAAAATTACTGCGGAAAAAAAAAAAAAAAAAAAAAAAAAGCGTTTCCATATATTCATTTTTATTTCAAATTCTCTTAATTTTTTTTTTGTTCTTTTTTTCTAAACTATGTATTTTAACTAATTGTACAATATTTCTTTTAAAAGTCATTGTTACAGCGATATATTTCATAACTAAGGACATTCATATATATATATATATATAATCTATATATATACATATATATATATATATATATATATATATATATATATATATATATATATATATATATATATATATATATATATATATATATATATATATATATATATATATATATATATATATATATATATATATATATATATAATCTATATATATACATATATATGCCTATATACCTCTTTGTAAACTTTGTAAATTTTCGAGAATCTTTATGAATATCCATAGTTGTATTTAAAACTTCTTTCATTTTAACATATTATTATTTCATCTCTGTAGAATTATTATAATCGATTAATCGATTTCTTATGTTGAATATATATATATATATATATATATATATATTTCCTCTATGTTATCATTTATTATATTTGTTAAACCTATTACTATTACTGAAAAAAGAGTTTCATAAAATTATCTACTTAAAAAATATTTTATAATTGTTTTTATCGATTTACATCAAAATATAAAATTAAAAATTCATTTAAAAAGCATTTTCACACATAAGTTCATCGCATACTCGAGAACGTAGTATGTTTATATGTATGAGCATTATTATAAATAATATGTAGCGATACGACATTATTTTATATAAAAAATAATTCATGTGGAATTTAAATTTCTCTTTCTAATTATTTCAAACGTCTATCCTACTTCGAACTATTAATGATACGAATTCTGGGGAGACAAAACTAAAACGTTGATGTAATGCTTATTTTTCAGTATACAATAAATAAATAAATGAAACAAAAATACGAAAAATAAATTGAATTTTATACTCAGAACTAAATTTGTCTGAACGAAATCTGCAAAAAAGGATCAAACTTTAAGTAGGTTCGAAAAAGGAACGGGGTTAAAAAAAAATATCTCAGACACTATTTATTGAATGAGATGTATAGTAAAATCTATAATTTTTATTTAGTAAGTCTTGAGTATAATATTTTTAACAGTATTTCTTAATTACAACTTAATTTATTCATAGAAATATTTTTATTTCGATTCTTTCGTAGTGTTTCTCTAAACTGCTCGCGTATATCGTTTACTCAGGTAAATAACATCTTTTACATCCATTGGTTCTTGAATACTTTAGGGTATAAATCTAATGTGGTATTTAAATACCAAAAAAAAGTTTATTTTTTTAATTTAAATTTGATCCTACAATAAGAGAATATTTCATCCAATCTTTCAAATAGCTATTGTAGGCTTTATATTAAATGATTCTTGTACAATTGATCCTGTTGTGAATATTTGTGATAATTGGAGGAACATATAATAAGATTAGTTAGTTATTAATTAGCAAAAAAAATTAGTTTTTAAAGTGTAATTATGATAAGTAAAAGCTTGTCTATAAATAATGCCAGCCTATAAATAAAGCTTGTTTATAAATCGATGCCAGAGTAACTGACACACACAAGACAACAACAAGTTATAGGAATAATCTGTATCCATTGTTTATTCGTTAAAGAAAAAGTAGATTACATTAAAATATATATTTACTTTAGTTTTTTTTTTTTTCATAGTGAAAAATTTTTTTAATGTGAATGAGATTAGGATATGTTTTAGTAAATCAAAATTGTATTTGAAAAAACTAAATCAAATTGGAAGGAATTTCTGATAATTGATTATGCTGCATGAATGGTCGAAAATCTATTATACATATTGATTCTACCATATAAAGTACTGTATGATAATTGTACAGAAATGGTATAGTAAAATAAACTGATATTTAACTTTCATAAAAACTATTCTTCACTTACAGCTACTATAAAAATGATAATTTTGGGTAACATGAAACAAAAAAAAATTATTTTAGATTTTACAGTACTATTACTTAGCCGCAGATTTTTTCTCAAAATAATTTACGCATTTTTCTCTCTATATTCAAACTTATAATAAAATAAATCAAAATTTGAGATTCAACTATATGTTAATCCTAAAATATATCTTATGATAGTACTTAATATAAATGAGACAGTCAAATTAAATAACCCCCAAATTTGGTAAAAAATAATTCCTTACTTAAGTCTATTACAAATTTTTGGCTGTAAGAATAAAAGGAGAAATGTTTCTATTTAAAATCTCAATGTACTATGACTTTTACTCAGAGTTTATTTCCTAAAAAATATCCGTTTTTTATTCTTTACATTCAAATCTGTCATCATGAATTTCGTTTTGGTACCAATTAAAATTCCCAGCAATTTCGACGTAATGTTTGAATAGCATAATGTTCTAGTAATTTACTCTATTTTGACTTTTGAAGCAGAACACAGATTGCATAAATTTAGAATGGTTGTACAGCACACAAAGTACAGTTGTAGTACTGTACCTGCACATTTTAGAATCGGAACCGAAGCAATTGGCGTGACATTTTTTTTTCTTGGTACGTGATAAGAATTAATACGTGCAAAACTTTTGACTTCAGCTATTGAGATTTTTTTAATGAAGAACGGTGGAATGATTTATTATTCTACTTCCACATACCTGGTCCCGAGAGTATTGAAATCTAATACAGAACATCCTAATTTGAAAAAAAAAAGGAATAATAATAAATAAAAATGAATCGTTTTTAAAGTCTTATATTCAAAAATGGGTCACGTTCATATATTAAAAGCTATTTTTCCCCCTCTTTTTGGAGAAGTAGAAATTATTAATAACTATAAATGAAAGGATTAGAATTTAAAGTTGGGAAAAGATAATTTATATGAATAAGTTAAAAACAAAATAAAGGAAATTTATTCAATGAGCCTATTAGTTGAGAAAATTGTGCGTATATACAAAAATACTAAATTCAAATCAGAATTTAAAATGAGGAAATAAATTTCATTGCCAACTGAAAAAGACGCAGTATCACTATTAAAACCTATTTAGAAATCTTTTTGCTTTTATTATTTAAAATTTCATCATAATTCATTTAAGAACAGTGAATAAAAGAAGATAAATAATAGAAGTATCATTTATGGTGTTAAGTGACATTATTTTCATTCACTGGAATCTATTTGAATCATATTAATATAGATTCTTATATTTCTCCTGATTCCTAAACTCTTTATTTTTGTCAGAAATCAACTCTCAACTCTTAAAAGCTTAATATAAAATAAGCTTTTAACAATTGAGAGTTTACTGAAAATTGAAATTGAGAGCTCTATTGTTTTGCCTGAAACCCAAGTTTATGTTTAAGTAAAACATTGTTTTCATATGAAGTATACAAATAAATAAAAATATTTGTTTTACTGCTTAGAATTTTTCAGAATGAATGTAATAAAATTCCATAGATATTTACACAAACATGGTTTTGCATTAAGTGATACAATCAAGGAAAGTTTCCTTTAAAATGTGTGCCTAAAATTTAAAAGTTTAAGAATTTAAAATACAAATTTTAAATTATAAAATTTATCAAGCAAGGCTTTCTTAATTTATTTATTATTTTGAAAGTATAATTTTGATAATTATATTACAATAATAACTTAAAAACTGAAAGGAAATACTGGCAATTTCCAAATATATTTTAGGGTTCGTACCTGAATTCACCAGATGAACAAGAAAAAATCAACTACTATATAAGAAAGGAGAAGCACAATTAAATATGATTTCTTTTATGCTAGAAAAATCTCTTTTTCATATATTGTTTTCATAATTTACTAATATATTTTTAGTATTTTATTTTTTTTAAAAAAGTCTGATACCAAAGCTAATTTAAAAATATGATGAAGACACCTTAAATAGCGTTTTCTTAATATTTTTATTAATTCTCACCAGATGAGAAATTTTATATTAGTAAGTAATTACTCTAGTTTTCTATCAATTTACTTAAATTAAGGAACGTCGCAGATATAAAAAGGAGCAATATTGACTCAACAATGTAGATTTAAGTATTTAAGAACACTTACTAAATTGAATTACTCATTTTTGCAATAGTTTGCAAATTAGTAAAACTTATAAATGATAAAAGAAATAAAGATGAAGAGCGATTAATATTGGAACATTTACATTTATCAAAAATTATTGCTTTATCCGTATGTAATTCAATACAGTAAATAAATGATGAAAATGATATGATTGTGCTATTCAGATATTTTTATTCTAAGTCATTTGCCATATCAACTTATTACTTTTCTTTTAATTTATATAACTTGACATAATAAATAAATGATAAAAGTGATAAAAACTGTAATATTTCTTTTCTAGTATTTATATATAATTACCGAATGATATGATAATGAAGAGAAATAGTGAGACAGCTTTTCTAAGGATCCACATGTATTAACCAAATTATTTTATTTACTTCTCACCTTAATCCATATTTAACATAGCATGATAAGTAAGTGATAAAGGTAATAAAGATAAAGGAAAATATTGAAATTTGAAATATTTTTGCCCGCCTTCTAGGTCTGCATATGTTTCCCTAATTAGTTTATCTATTTCGTTTTTAATCAATATTATATATATATATATATATATATATATATATATATATATATATATATATATATATATATATATATATATATATATATATATATATATATATATATATATATAACAATGCATAATTAGTAAATGATGTGATGGAATGATAAAGAAAGAAAGCAACCTGAATATACTGATATAATTTATCCTTTTTTACCTTGGTGTATAACTCATGATAATGAATAATGGATGAAAGTAATAAGAGAGAAAAGCAATATTGTTACACTTTTGTGGTATATTATTGAACATATTTACTGAAATAATTCGACAAATTTTATTTTAAATGATATTCAAATTAGATTATTATAAAATTATTTTAGAGCTGATGAACAAAAAATATCGTGAATTTTTTGTTGCAAGAATCTGCATACATTTACAGAATAAGTAAATCTCTTTTATTTTAATTAATGTAAATGTCAGAGAGGTAGCCACAACGATGAAATTAATAAAACCAAGAAGAACAGTTGTGTGATAATCTTTCTAAGGACCCGTGTATATTTACAAAATTAATTTATTATCAGTTATCTGAAACAATATCTGAACACATACATTATTTGTGTTAGAATTAAGGAGGAAATTGATAATTATGAAGAAAATGTCGAGTCCTTCTTACTCTATATATTTACCGAATTTACTTAGTCGCTTTTATTTAAACCATTATACAAACCAGTGTAGTACAATGAAAAATAATAAGGATATTCTTGATGAAAGGATCCATTTGTTGAGATGATGCATCAGCTTTTATCCAGAATATTATTCAAATCCATATTATTTTTATTACAGAATGTGAAATAATACAATGACATTCTTGAGTTAAAAATTTATGCATATTATAGGATTCATTATATTGAATTTTTTTACGAATTATTTCGCAAAAAAATAACATAACATGAAATGAATAGTGCGGCAAAATTGCTGTAAAGATCTGTATTTATTGTATTTATCCAAAACAACATTGTAGCAACAGAATTTGATATAAGTATTTAAGTTATCAATTAACTCTTGATCAAAGACCTCATGTTCACAGTAATTACTTCGAAAATTATGTAATTTTCAACAAAAATTAAATGAGAAGAAAATCTATAATTATAAAACTGAAAATTCAGAATAAAAATGGGGGAAAAATTCATGATGATCAGAATTCAGAAAACATTTAGAATCAGAATTGAATCTGAAAATTTTTAATGAATTGAGACAGGAATGAATGTTTGCCGCTATATTATAAATTTTATTGATAGGATATTACAACTAATTTCAAATAACTCTATTCAATTTCACTATTTAAATGTCATAAAATACAGTGTTCGCTGCATTTTCTCATATTTTTTGACAATACTTAACGAACAATCTAACCATTGAAAGTCATGAAAATTTTGAACATCTATTCTCACTATTACTCAGGAGTATTTTTCAAAGATAATGAATCTTATCCACGTATCGCAAAGGATAAAACCCGGAAAATGACTAAGCATTCCCTTTACAAATTCACAAATATTAATGTAGAAACCAGAACCTCAGCATCCATTTGTCGTTGCTCTGTTGTTACCGGTATCTAACCTAAGACCTGCACTTCGAAAAGCATAAAGAGTATAGTTGTTTTATTACGCTTGGGTGGGATCATTTTCTTCTTCGGTTACAGTGTTATTTGTCGCATTGGACAACAGAGACTTTACTATTAAATGTATAATTATCGTTTCATCTTCGTAGTGACATTTGAACTGACGTAGTAATAGATTCTTCTATCTATTTTAATATTCATAAAGAATATCTTACGAATATTAAAATGCATAGAAGAATCTATCACTATTTTAATAAACACATTTTACTACCGAAGTAAAATGTGTTTAAGAGAGAAAGGGATGGTTCAGATGACGAGCTCATCCCTCAATCGAGGTTCAAAATAATGAACTGTTTGTTTTTAGAGTGATGCATAATGTGTTGATTACATTTAGCTACCATATTTATTAATGTAAATTTTTATAACAGAATTTAAACCAAACACGCGTAAAGTGTAAATTATCAGCGATTAAATTATTAGACTTAAAGATATATTTTTTCTTCGTGAATCTTAAAGTATTACATTTGCTACCATCGATATAGGATCCGAAAAATATTCCTGAAGGAAAGAGAGAAATCTCCTTTTTTCAATGATTATAATATTAATTAATTCTAAAAAATATCATCAGGGAATAATTATCACCTAAGATGAAGCGTAACAGCTACAGTTATGATGATTATTTTTAAGATAAGTTTATTTATTGTGATGCGCTTTCTTTTATTCATTTCTGTCAATCGAAGCCCGGAACGAAAGTATTTACCCTTTCGCAATTTTGAATCACTGTTATTAGATGAAGTCGACACCTGAGCTGACAGTTTCTACATCATGTCCAGGACACCAGTGGAAGGATTTTGGATCCTACAAAGCTGATCATGTGAATAGTCCTGTTTGTTCAGCATGATAACCTTCGGCAGAATTAACCATTGAATCCACTACATTTTGGCCACGAAACCAAGACGTTTTCCCATCAGTCTATCACTGCTACTATTTCAAATATTCGAAAATAAATACATTAGAAACCTAATTTGCTTGATGAAATTAAGTTATTGCATTAGTTTGTGATGGAAAAATTAATCTTGCGAAATTAATTGAGCATTTCGATGGAAAATTAAAATATATTGAAAAGAAAGAAAGAATGTGTTAAAGTGCTGCAATTACCACACAAGTACAATGATAAATTTCACTAGCTTGAACTAAGCAGAGTAGATTAATTTAATTTCTTAACACAAAATTTAGAATATGAATACATGCGATACAAATATTTACCAGAATGTGTATCATGTATAACATATTTAATATATTTAGTTTTTATACTTCTTAATGATTGATTTATAATCTACTTCATAAATTATGCTTTATGTGAAAGGCTCACGCACTAGTAACGTATTATGATTTTAACCGAACTTGCACAAATTTTGCTTTGATTATTTGTTTCATTATATCTCTTCGAACGGAGGAAACTTAAAAAAAAGCAAGAACCAGACTTTTCAAAGCTTGCATTTTTTTTTATTTTAAATTGGAATTTACCAAGTAAAAAAGAGCAGTTTTGTATTTTTGACTATCGTGCTGATCCATTGTTTGTTTGTAGTGAAAAACTACTGAACAATTGCCGCATTTGATGGCATCAATAGGCTAAAATAATCAGTAGGCCGAAAATATATTGCATTAAGTTTATAAGCATTATTTTTCTATTTGTTACGCAGATTTGTTGCAATTATATTTCCTCATTTTACTTCCGATTTCTGTGGAATAAAATTTATCAGATATATATAATAGTACTCTTGTGTCTAAATGTATATGCGTACTTATTTTAATACTTCATCTATTACCAATATTAACAGAATATATTTAAATCAAGTGGTAGTTAAAAAATTAATATACATCAGATCACACAGAAAAATGCTACCTATCCTAAACACTGCTGTCCATCGAATTGAAAGAGAAATATATTTAATTAATTCAAATTTATTGTTTTTTAATAATTGTATTAATTAATTAACGTTTTATCATTTAATTTTTTTTCATGTACAATTTGTAAAGCAAAAATTGCACATTAGTTTCTTTATCATTCGAGAATGAATTTAACACGCATTCAAAAAATCGCTTTCTTATAGTTCATTTTGAAGAAGCTTCATATAACTGTAATCATTCACTAGTGATGCTGATCAAGATTGACTGACAACAGCATTCTTATTTGTAATTAAAAAAATCTTATGAGACATGATTTCATTTAAGTAATTATATGTACGTGTACAATTTGCGCATTTAGTTACCGATTGGATTAACAAAGTCACTGCCGAAAACAAAATTCTTAAAAAATATTTCTGCCGTTTTAAATTAAAGATAATCGGGCATTTTTAAATATTATTTAAAAAGTATTTTTTATTTTTCTCCAATGATATGTTATATATTGTTTCCATAACTAACATATTAATTATTGATAATTTTGTACCAAAAAATTGTCCCATAAATCACCAGTGCGGTTTCATTTAGGATTGTAAAATCATATTTAATTATATGTACAATAATATTAATTGCATCATATAAAGCTTATTTGATGTGTAATGATTTCTACTTTGATACACAATGATATATAGTACCTTACATACAACGGTACCTATGCTTAATTTTCAACACAGCAAAGCATAAACCAGTGATGATAGATGTTTTTTAAATAACTATTGTATAAAAATATGTAGTATATGAAGGATTGATAAATAATCAACAGAATATATATGAAAAACAGGCTAACTGATTAGACTGCAGCTATTTTAATTTTTCTTATTTAGTTATAGTAAGAAATTATGACTCATTTTGCATTTAATTTATGATTTTCCTCATCGTATTTTAAGCTTTGTTTTAATTTTTAATCAATTTAATTAAAATAATTAGCAAAACGAAACAAAAGAAATGGTTTATTCAAGAATTACTATATATATACAAGGAAAATAATAACAGTCTAATAGAATTATTAGAAATTTTTTAAGAAATCAATTTATACTCAACTTTATAGTCAAAAGAAAAGTTTGACAAGAGCTCTTTTATAGTGTGTTATATAGTATATTTTAAAATGACAGTTTAATTTGAATAATGTACTTAAACTGAAGAAGATTAGGTATTTGTGAGATACGTTTCGACTATCTTTCTGCAACCACTTTGTCATTTTTATGATTTCTAGGCTCCAGAAGATTTTGTGGTCCAGTTACAATTTTGAGACATAATCTGTCGTGATCCTCTGCACACTACGCCAAACCAATATAATAATGTTGGAGCTTACGAAATAATTAATGTGCAAAGTGCTTAAGCTTGATGGTGCTCAAAAGGTCAGATATTAAAATGAATACCATCCTGATACGAAAGGACATCCAAGAAGCTAGCGCAGAGTCTGAACATGTACTTGAATGTAACAAGGAATATCGTTTAGGAAAAAAAAATGTTGATAGTAATAAAATTTTTCTCTTTAAATATTTAATATTGGTCTCACCCTGGGCCAGTGGAAACACCACCGTCAGTTTACGGTGGCTATAGTGCGATTTTTACAACTCATTTTGAGAAGAAAAAAAATTGTTACCGTTCCGAATAAAAGGAAAAAAATTCATTAAATCCTAGCTACCTATGAAGAATGGAAGAGGGGTGTTGTATTCTACTTCCGGTGTAAACATCAGTAAAGGTGGAAGGTTGGAAGATTTCTGGTTTAACTTTTGAAGCATGTAAATATGACTCACGTTTATGAAAATTTCTCTATAAAACAAAAATTTGATAAATATTCAAATGTTGCACAACTGTCTTCAATTGTTGGATTATTCGTTAAGTGACGTTAAATATTTTCAATTAATATTCATAAGAATTTTTCTCCTTTTTTTTTATCTATGCATTTAAATTACAAGAAAATTTAAGAAAAACTTTTATTTCGTTAAGGTATTTAAGGAAGGTCAATTGCAATTAAACATGAATTTATATATTTTTAATACTACAATTAAATGTTTTATGTTGATTTTAAATTTTACATGAAATGAGAAAATTTCATAAGAAAAGGGTAGCCACCATTAATAATAATCTGAAATTAAGAAGTTTTATATACTATAATGTCTTAGATTATTTTATGTGAGGATGTTTTTTAATATATATGTGCATGCAGAAAATAGAAATGAACATATCAAATATCCGTATTTCGAAACTAACTAAAATTTAATTTGGAATGAATTCGAAACGGAATTGAAACTCCGTTGCTAAGAATGGTGTATTAATACTAAGCAACCAATGAGCACAAAAGAATAAGTTCAAGATGTATTAAGAAATAGATCTAGCCGAACGTTAAGAATAGAAAGTTTAAGAAATTCACTAAAACTTTTAAGCACTTTTATTCCAAAAAGTGTTGGTTTCCTTGTATTAGAGTATATTTTTAAAGAAATCGTTCTATTAGCAAGTATTGATTCAGATAAGGGAATGTCATTTCGTTCTTCCTTAGTGATCATATTTTTCAACCGCTTTAATTTTCAATGCGTTTTGAATAAAAAATAATTGAATAAAATAAAAATCCAATTTATATATGATATGAGTAAGAGATTTAAAAAGAATTATTATATATATTCCGAATTTTTCAAAGCTATTTTCTTATCTTAAGGCTTTTCATCATCATACCGTTTTAAATTCATTGTCTTTTTAAAGACAATGAAATGTATTTTCGTAATGCAGGGAATCAATTTTAAGCATATTTGTCATTCTGTTACAAATATTTTACAATATAAAAATATTCATATAACTATTATAATAAAAATATTATGACATAATATATGGTATATTATATGAAGGTTGATTAAAATACACTATGGAAAATTATATTATTTTTTTACTTTGATAAACATTGATATATCACGAATTTTTGCTGAATAATTCATTAAACACTTTTATCGTGATTTTCTTATTCGCTCATTAGATAACTAACAAAATTTTAATTGAATTTGATATAAATTTATATCCATAAAAATATTTAATTTCTGTTTAAAATTGACTAAACATGTAAATTTTATCAAAGATAGTCAAAAACTGAGTTTGTAAAGTACCTGTAGAATTTCTGTTTATGTATCTAATATATTATTATGCAAAGTGATACAATCAGCATTTGTAAAGTGTGTACCTCATTTTCAAATTACTTAAGTCTAACAACAAAGCCGTTATTATTTTCAAGGATTTTAATTGGTGTTACAATTGAACAACAATGAAATTTGTATAAATGGCATGCCTCTAAAAATAAAAAACATAATATTTTTCTTAGCTAATTTCCATAATCGAAAGAAAAATTTATGTATTTTCACAACGTCTAAACTATCAATTTATCATATCTATTTAAAATGTAATAAAAAATAAGGGAAAACGAAACAAAACTATCAATTTATCATATCTATTTAAAATGTAATAAAAAATAAGGGAAAACGAAACAAAACTATTACTACAAAACTTATTTTCAAGGATTTTAATTGGTGTTACAATTGAACAACAATGAAATTTGTATAAATGGCATGCCTCTAAAAATAAAAAAACATAATATTTTTCTTAGCTAATTTCCATAATCGAAAGAAAAATTTATGTATTTTCGCAACGTCTAAACTATCAATTTATCATATCTATTTAAAATGTAATAAAAAATAAGGGAAAACGAAACAAAACTAAATAAAAGTTAAAAATAAATAAAGTAGCAATGAACTTCTTCAGATAATTTTTATATAAATACCAATTTACAGGGAAAAACCATGTTTAAAATTCTGAGAAACTAAAAATCACGTTTATTCCAAAGTTTATAGATAAAGACTCGTTTCTATACAGCAACAAAAAGTATAGTCTTTAACCTCTGATGCATACGAAGTGTTCTACTTCGGCTGGTATCAAGAACTAGCGCCTCCCACGTTTCATCGATAGTTACCCATCAATGTCTGAGAAACCAATTGTTTATGTTTCCGCAAAGCGTTAATCATCCCCCCTCTCCAGATGAGGATGATATCAGAAGTCGTGATCAACATCCCCACCGTTTGATATATAAAAGAAAATAACCATGAAGGCGAGAGTCATTTCATGTCAATTCTATTTTCCTAGTAAGTTTTACTAAAGTTCGATAAGTTTTGAAAGTTTTTTTTTATTTGTGAAGATTTTACTGAATAGGTGAATTATTAGACCTAATTTATACTATATATATTTGTCTATAATATATATTTCTAGCATTGTTTCATCATTGCCGCTTAAGTATTACATTATGCATTATTTAAAAGTATATTTGCAAGAATATCCAAAAATGAAGGCAAAATTAAACCTACTTCCGATGTTTATACTTAAATACAAAAATGTGTCATTTAGGTTGCTTTATCGTCATTGTTTATATACTATTTTTAAAATGCTTGTAAGAAGATTTACGGAAATAAATCCATCATTAGATAGAATTAGGCGTTGTTTATATTTGATTGTATAATTAAATTCAATTTGGAATTGTGTAAACCAAATAAAAATGTTATCCAGATTATTTCATTATTGATTTTTAAATGCTAATCTATAAAGAATGGAGAATTAATCGAACTTGAGAAAATATAGCCTATATTAGAAAACAAAACTATGCTGGATGTGCTGTTTGATCATTGATTTAAAATGATTATGTATTAAAACTGTATGTAAAAAAGAAATGCTTAGCTTTTTTTAATAAACAAACATTGAAAACGGTAAAAAAATAACTGTAAAGATATTTTCACTATAAATGTATTAAAATGAATAATCTTAATTTATAAAAAGCAATATAGAATAAATATCATTTATTTAATTTTACTAAAATTTTGAGCATAGTGAAGTGAATTTTTATTTCAATGAGAATTTTACCTGTCGAGATTTAAATGTGATTTAGAAATGATTTGTAAATAATGTTCAAAATGTTTTTATTTTCAAATATATTAATTTTTTCAAACTTCTAAGTTATCATATTTTAATTATTTGATTAAATTCGTTTTTCAAATTAAAAGTAATAAACAATATGAATTATGACACTCCATGAGAGAAATGTTAATAGAAAAAAATTACTAAATGTTAAGTTGCTAAATTATGATATCGCATCGACTGAATTCTGACGAATATAATAAATAGTTTATCTGTTCTGATTTACATGCATAGAATAACAGAAATTATACTATTTGTTCACCATTATCATACAATTAGATAAATATTGATATTTTATTTTATACGTCTGCAAAAGGAAATATTAATTGATATTTAAAAACTTGATTAATGCAATGCAATTCGTAAAAAAATCATCGAAATTCATAATATGTTAATAAATGTAATTTTAAATGAAAATTTTCACTTGGAGTTAAAATACTATTAAATAATAAATAGAATTATGACTAGAATTTTCTTTCACAATCTTTAATAAAAATGATTCAGTCTACCTCTTTATTTCATTAATTAATCTTATTAAATGTAATTTATTTTATTGAATTTTTATTTTATTAAACCTATATAATTTTGAATTATTTTGGAAATCTTTAATTTCCTAAGCGATAAATTGTTTCGTAATTTGACTGCTTCCTTTTATTATTTAAATATTTTATAATACATTGAAAATAAGCTGCAAACTTTTAGATTTGCATAATGAAAGATAACAGGTATGAAATAAATAGCATAAATTCTTATGAGGAAGACAAGTGCGATATGTTTTCGAAATTCAAGCTTAATGTATTCTTAAAACTTGAAAGTTTAATAGCAATTTAGTTTTTTTTTATAATTTGTTTTTAATTCACTTTTCTTTTTGATTAAAAAAAATAAGATTACCTCAACAGGGAATGCAATTAAAAGTTATGAATACAAAAATGATAGTATAATAAAATCGTTCATCATTTAAAAAATTTCAAATCGAATTTTATTTGAAGAAGCATTATTTTAGAAGCTGAAACAAATGAATATTATTTCAAATGCTGCGTTAATTTTACTGCTAAGAATTTTTTTATTTTATTGCTCTTCTTTATCGTGTACATGCTTGATATTTGAATGAGTTTTATAGCATAATTCAATTTTTATTTTTTAAATTAGGTCATTAAATTCACATAATATGCTAGCCTACTTCAATGCTTTCCATTTCATTATTTTATATTTGATTCAATAGAGTTTTATTATTGACAATTGACTTATCACTTGTTTACTTAGTTCAGATTTTATCAGGACAAAATAAGTACCTACTCCTCGGGAATTTCGCCAGTTTTGAGAGTGCATTGTCTTTGAAAAAAAAAATCTTTTTCCCTATGTCAAAATCCAAAATTTTTTTTCCATATGGAAAAAATAAGAAAACTTAAATTTCTCTCTGTTTAAATGAGAAAGCATAAATTTTCCAGTTTAATCCGTAAAAAATGTACGCCTTACAAAACATATTTTAAGTTAGTATCCAGTTACGTATAAAAAAATCAAACATTAAATTAATTTGTTACAATAGAAGTAAGACTTTCATTAGATATTTTTTGTGCATAGAATATCAAAATAAAGAAAAACCTGAAAATAAAAAATAAATTAATGAAATCACTTCTGATTAAAATTGCAACTTAAACATAGTAAAGCTCTACATTTTAAGACATAAAACTGTACATTTTACAAGACAGTTTAATAGCATTATCTTAAAACTATGATTCGTATCACTTATTGAATTGTCATGTAAAGATTGATAAAAAAAAAAGAACCAGCTGAGAAGCATAAGATTTGAGAACTCTTGAGTTTGAATTTTGACGTAAAACCAAAAATGCATTTGTTGAAAAAAGAAGAAACAATTTTAAAAATTAAAAAAAATTAGTAATAATTATTTTTGAAAAAAATATGTGAGAATGTTGAAATAAATAAAAATCTGCTGCTGTAAATAATTTATTTATTTATTTTACGCATTGCGATAATGTAATCCGGACAGTTTTAAAAAGAAGAAAACAAATTATTATTATTATTTAATTAAAAAGCGAGAAAAGCTCTGGAGCGGAATGCTACTGAGCTTATATTAGTCGAATCGCAGCATAAGCAACTATACAGGGTGTTCAATCCTGCGTTGATTTCACTTTAAATTAATTATAAACGCAGTAATCAAAATTTTGCGAGATAGAACAATTTTTAATTTCGATTAGCCAGAGGCAGATATCTTATTTTCAGCTTTACTGCGGACAAAAATTCTAATGACACCAGAATGAGGATTTTATGTATCTAGATACTATTTTTTAAAAAAATAACATATTTTTAGTTGCTAACTTTTGCATCATTCAGTCTGTCCCTCTCTCTCTTTCATGATTGAGAAATATATCAAAGTAAAAAATTTACGATTTATAACATTTCATATTAAGTTTACGATTCTTTTGCTTTAACTGGCCACATATTTCCCTTAAATTTATTTTCTTTTATAATTTATATGAGAAACTAATAAGATGCATTGTTTAAATTTTTGATATTTAGTAATATTTACCAAATTGTACACATATTATTTGTACGAAAGAAACTGCAACTATGGTGAGGTACTTTATTTTTTAAATCCTTTTATGAATTCAAATGTATCAATTCAGATAGAATGTAACACAGTTTGCGAAATTTCACAACGTTGAAACTAAAACTATCATTCTTTTCGCATTGTGATGTGTATTTGTTTACAGTGTATATATTATAATATGATTATATAAATTAAAATAGCGAAAATAAAATATTTTTTTTAAATTTCAGATGTGGCAAGACATTGAAAGTGTCCTTCTAGGTGATATGACATTAAATTCATCTTCTAGTTATACAGAGATCCGGCCTACATCATCCAATCAAACTTCTTTTACGTCAGTAACAGATGACAGTGGTGGAAATAGCTTGCCATCCGTACATTTATCTGGAACGAACACTAGTACAGGACAAAGACGTTGTCCGCAATACACTCAACCACTTTCGCCAAATTTCTCACCCCAACCCCAAACTCTTCATCAAGTTCAACAGCAAGCACAAAAGAGAATAAACGATAACAGTAGTCTTCGTTTAGAGAGAGACCTCGGACTAGTTTACGAACCCAATCCAAAGAATCTCTATAATGAAGAAGCCACAAACATTTTAACTAGTGCGCCAAAGTATGATTTAGGACTGATTGCCAATACTGGAATAGAACAACATCACACGCAGGAAACGATAGCTATGTTCGGTGCTCAAGATTATCAAACACCGCAAAATCAACATCTACGGTATGGATCTTCCATGGTTGACATCAAGCCAGATGTCATGTCAACTTCAGGATTCTTCAATTCTTCTACAATGAACACTAGGGATATGACTAATAACTCAGGAGGGAATAACTACTTAATGTCTTGGAATTCATATTCATCGCCAATTTTAACTAGTCATTCATCACCTCCTGCAACACCGGACAATAACGCGATGAGATACCAACATAATATCAACCAATATGATGCTTATTTCAATAATAATTCAATTCAGAGGCTGCCGACTGGTAGACCTAATCATATGACCAATAATCACGTGATGCAACCGACATTTTCAACATCTTATGCATCTCAAGGAAGGATGGTAACACCCCCGAATTCCCCTCACTTAATGGATTTGTTATCAGGTCGAAGTGGTTCAGCAGGAATGACAATTCTACCAACAAATTCTGCTGGTGTTGGTATTGAACAAACTTTAAGCGCCGGCGTTGTTCCCGCACCACCTCCTACCAAGCCAAGAAGAGGGAGGAGATCGAGAGGACCCAAAAAAGTGACCATACATACATGCTCATATCCAGGATGTTCCAAGACTTATTCGAAAAGCTCTCATCTAAAAGCACATTTAAGAACACACACAGGCGAGAAACCTTATCAGTGCAACTGGAAGGGGTGTGGTTGGAAGTTCGCCAGGTCTGACGAACTGACAAGACACTACAGGAAACATACAGGCGACAGGCCTTTCCAATGCCGATTGTGCGAGAGAGCCTTTTCCAGATCGGATCATTTGTCTTTACATATGAAAAGACATTCAGAAATTGTATGATAGTTGATTCGCTGGTTCTCCAGTTCTTGGGGATCTGGCAGCAGTTAATACTGACCAAAAAATATTACAAATTTATAAAAGTAAAAGGTGGAGGTGCGACAGATTCTTTGCCAAGTTTTTTTTCCCTCTTTTTTTTCTCTATCTGATCTTTCTCTCTTTTTCTTAAAATTGGCGCATGGTGCCGAGCATACAAAAAACATAATTACGAACTTTTTTATGAAGTGAGAACTATCAAACTATTTGGGGAAGCAAACCTTTGATTAAATTAATGTGGTGAGTATATTTTAAGCTTCTTTTATATTTTGGAAAAGATCTTTATATTGCTTATAGAATAATTTTTTAAAAATTAAATGCAAATAGTTTTAATTTACATTTAATTGTTACTAAATATTAAAATCTTTCAGATACAATAGTCTCTCTAATTATGGACCCAATGGATCAGAATATATGACATTGAAGAAAATTTTTATATTGAGAAAAATCCACATTAAAATATGTGTACAAAGTAAATGTGAAGTGACAACAACTACTCGAAATTCTTTGTTTTCATCATAGACACTTTTGCAATTTCAAAACAAACATATCGGACCAATTTTTAGATTGCATACTAATTAAGGTTAAAAACGTTTGTTGATTCATTATATTGGATTAAATGTAAAGCTTTTTAATTACAAAGCACTATGAATAATATTCATATTAGCAGAATAAAATGATAACTCCGGAGAATTTTGAATTAGCGAGATTACAGTATCTATAAGTAACACACATGCATGCATATCCATATTGTATTAATTATATTGTGTTATGATACATTATATTATATAAGCACATATATTTGTATATTAGTATCTTTTCATAAAATATCTTATTTTTGACTAATAATTATTATATTATTTAATGAATCTAAGTTATGGTATTGACAAATGATAAGCTCCAAAATTTAATTTTTCTAAGTTAAAATTGAAAAAGTGACTCGTTATTCTTTATTCAAATTTATATGATTATTTTTAATAATCTCAGATTTCTAAAAGTTGTTTTTCATGAAATTTTTGTTATGATACTTTTAGTTGATGAAAAGATGATTTTATCCAGTTCATTTGAATGTTTCTATAACATTAAATGTAGATAATTTGCTTGATTGATTGATAAAGATATTATAAATGTGTTTTTAAAATTTTTGTTGATTTTATGATTGAAGAAATGTGTGCCAGAAAATTATATGCTATTAATTTAAAATTATCTCTAGAAATGTATGAAAATAATCAAATTTATATTGATACACACATTGAATACTGATTATTGAACATATTGCGCATATTTTACCAGATCATATTATTAGTATTTAATTTTATAATGATTTTTCCATTTTATATTCGTAAATATATCTAATCTTTTTTTCATGAGGAAGAAAACATTACAATATATGCATAGAAATAAAGCATAAAATACGCAAATTGCACGTAACATAAGAAATGAATTAGTTTTAAGGGAAAGTGTAATTATCTTAAATGTCTTTTTTCTTGTTTACTAAAGTATATCACATATGCCTATTCTGTTGTTTTCATGATAGGCGAGAAGTTTTATACTACTTAATCATTATTACCATTTAATATATCCAATAATATGATATCCATAAAAATATGATAAATTAGTTTTTGTTTTTAAAACACTTTTTACATCATTTTATATAATATTTTAAATACGATTTTAAACCAAATATTTTTTTAAAAATGAAAATCCTTAAAAAATAAAAAATGTTTGCATAATTTCTATAATTAATCCAGTTATAATTAAATTTTGTCTCTTGTGTGGCTATGCTGTTATCAAAATGGTTAAAGCTTTAGCCTTCATTTCAGTTCATGGGTTCGATTCCCATCTCAGGCACGGGTATTTATAGTGGTTGAGAATCCACTTTAAACTGTAGATAAAGGTTATTTAGTTTTCTCTTATCCAAAAGAATGACCTTAGGATACTATTAAAATAAACGTAATATATTTTTATGTTTATATGTGATGTGTTAAAGCATACTTTAAACAATTTTAAAATATTATAAACATTGGGTTCTCGTAATTACAAAATATTTTCAATATTCACAGAGCATTTTAAATATTCACAGATTATTTTGTGGAATAACATTTTTCATACTTAA
Organism: Latrodectus elegans; assembly: GCA_030067965.1. Taxonomy (NCBI): domain Eukaryota; kingdom Metazoa; phylum Arthropoda; class Arachnida; order Araneae; family Theridiidae; genus Latrodectus; species Latrodectus elegans. The sequence continues at coordinate 67,317,931 of CM057820.1, forward strand.
TGAACTAAATACCTAAAACATTAGGATGTGAACAGAAAATCTCAACCCTCACTTTTCGATTAGTAACAATTATTCTACTTTCTAATTCTTGATGATTGAATGAGATTATCTTAACGTTTAGAAAGAGTATGGCACAAAATCTTATTTTTAAGTGTTTAGATCTTTATACATTTTTTACAACAGATTGAATTTTATATTTCTTACATGTATCTAAAGAGAAAGAACTCGAAAATTTGGATCGTTAGTGATAATTGCAATAAAAGTTACATAAGAACCTTCTACCAAAAATTTGAATTGAATTATTGAAATCCATCTGAAATTTCCCACAAAAAACCTTTTTATCTCTAATAATCATTTTTAAGTTATATCATTTTAAAAATGCCTTTGCGATATACTCTTATTTAAAAGTTAAAGGGGTTTTCTATTTGAAACCCACTTTTGAATTAAGTTTATATAAAAAGTAAACTATCAGATCCTTTAAAATACGTAAACTTTTCATTAGAAATATTGATATTTACATATATATATATATACATATATATATGTATATAATTTTCAATAGTTTCCAACTGATTGCATTTTTAAACTATTAAATAAAACTTTCAGAGTTACTTTTTTCTTTTGTAAATACACTTTTTCATCCCGAGTGAAACCAGTCTCAATGCTGCAGTTACAGTTATAGTTAGTGAAGCGTTCAATTATTCTATTACCCAGAATTCCTCAGCAAACACACAAAAACCGCATATCTGATGCCCGGCCGGTGCAAAGCACCAAAGGTTATGAATGGCGTGACATCCGAGGCCTAGTCAAGTTCAGGGGCTGTGCGCGCGGCACTCCTGGAGCACTTGATTTAAAGCTGGTAATAAAACACCCACTATTACATCCGATTAGCGCTTTCCATTCACCATTTCTAACCTCGCTTTTTTGTTTACTTATCGCATTTGGCTTTTTTTTGTTTCGAGGATATATTTCCTTTCTTTTATTTCCTTTTTATTGGTGGCACTTTAACGGTTGACGCGTTACGTTGAAACGTTGATGTTTATCAACGGCGAGGTTGCACACTATTTATAAAATCAACTCCCTCGCAAATGTTTTATTCTCAGGGAATTATTAATCATTCAAAGCCTTTAGAGTATAGTTTCATCGAATGTCATTAGATGCTATGCTAATTCTACTAGGCATTAGGAATGAAAGTTTTGAACTTTGATTTTCATTTTGGCACATTTCTGTAAAAAAAAAAAAAAAAAGACGTCATTAGTAATAATATATAGCATTTCAATTAAAATATAATTGTCTTATTTTTTTATAATCTAAGGAATTTTTTATTCAAAACTTCATATTCTTCTTTTTGCTATATTTTCATCTATTCATTATTATTACTTTTTTCACTTGAAAATATTCAAATGTATTCTAAAAACAGTAAATGAAGTGAACATAATCTGATGAGAAATTACGGCTTAGCAGAATATAGATTTGATACATGAGATATCTGAAATATGCCACGTTTAAAGAGATTAAATATTTTTAAGGTGTGATGCTTATTTACTTGGAGTGGAAATTTAGAAACACACACAAAGTGGCATATCATCTCATATATCAACATCGTTAGTTGAAAGTGATTTAAATTTATGTGGTGACTTTGTTTAGTGACTTTAGCTAGAAAAAAAAAAACTATCAGATACGTAAAGCAATAATATAATGCGAAGGAAAATGAATTAATAGCAAAAGGAATATGAAATGATTAAATTATTGTTAAATTATTTAAAACTTTATTAACTGTTACACTGGAGTTAGGTATTATATCAAAGGTATTGCAGCTAATTGTCTAATAAAAAGATTTTTTAATTCATATCTTTTTTATAGTAAATAATAAAAGAACTATCAATATATCCATTTTATTGTAAAACCATTTGTATTAATAAAGAAAATGTGTTTTTAATTTATAGGTACGAATAGTTTTATTTGTTTGTGAAATTTACGTCACTTAACTATATAAAATCATTCAAACGGATAACTATACACCAACAATGTACATATAATTGCTACAAGCAACGTCTACTAAATTACCACTTTGAAGCTAATGAAAATTAAATTTAAAACATATAAATTAGAAATAATATAAAGTATTTATCAATTATCTCTTTAAGTTAAAACACGAAGAAAAATGTCTGCTTTAAGTTTATTGAAATAATCATCAATTTAAATAAATTTAATCATGTCTCCGAGAAACCGGTTTTTTTATTAGTATGACCATAAAGACACCAGTTTTGGAGTTGAAAATAGCACCACTGCGTTATAAATTTCTACCTGAATTAAATGTGCAAGTACAAGTATACCAGAGATTTGTTCTCCTGTTTTGTTGTTATTATTATTACTAATCTTTTATATACGAGGGTCACTCTGATATTTTTGAGATACAATAGGTTTCTAAAGTTATACTTAAAAAATTTTTGATGTGTTCAAAGTAGTCTCTTCCAGCATCAATGCACTTTTGTGGACGAATTTTTCCCAGATTAAATGCCTCAAGCCATTCATTTCTTGGAATAGATGAAAAAATACATTTATAGCCACATCAATCTCCTCTTCTGAATGAAAACGACGTTCATGGAAGTTCTTTTTTAGATTAAAAAAATAACCAAAAGTCGCACATAGCTAGATCAGGTGAATACGGTGGATGTTCGATCACTTTAATTTGTTTTTGTTTAAGAAACTCAACTGATAATCCGGCTGTATGAGAAGATGCATTGGCATTGTGAAGCATTAGTCCCCTAACATTCAGTTCTTGTAGAATTTCTGGAAGACATTGCGTGGCATACCAGTTTGCTGTTACTGTCTTCTGTCCTTCAAACTTGATGGCTTTGACCAATCGCGTACTTATGAAGAAAACGGCATACATCACTTTTTTCAGTGCGCGTTGTTTTTTCACCATTGTCGGCGTGGGATCATCTTCAAAGACCCATACATTGTTTTCTTGACGTGTTGGAACGTCAGAAAACGGTATGCACGTTTCATCACCTGTTACAATTTTAGAAACGATGCTGTGGCCACCATCATTTAGCAATTTAAGAGTTTCTTTACTGATTCTGACACGCTCCACTTTTTGATGCTCAGTTGGATTATGGGGAACCCAACGGCAAACTACTTTTTTCATATGTAATTCTTTATGAATGATTTTATGTATGGCTGTAGATCCAATGTTAAGTTCCTTCTGTATCATTTGATAGGTACAGTGATTATCATCCATTGACATTTTTTGTATGGCAGACACATTATCCGGGATTACTGCCGACAGCAGCCTTTCTCTGTGTTCTTCATCCTGAAGAAAATTACGTCCTCTTCTCAATTCTCTAAACCATCTGAATACAGTAGCACGAGCTGGAGATTCATCACCCAATGCTATTTTCAACCGTTGAACGCATTCTTCTTGATTTAATCCTGCTTTAAAATCGTGGAAAATCATAGCGCGAAAATGTTCTCGCGTCAACTAAATTTTCTGTTTAAAATTTATTCTACGCTAAACAAGTTGAAGTAAAAAATCGTCTTCTGTGTTAAAATACTTTGTATTTTAAAATTAAACCATTATTTTTGTTTTGTAAATTCTCTTCTGCGCGTATCTCAAAAATTTCAGAGTAACTCTCGTATATCTCGTATATTTATATATGAACTATATAGAAACAGTTAGATCTGATCTATGAGTCAATTATTAGGAGATAAGAGGTTTTCTATCTTAGATCTTGGACTTAAGGCAGGCCATCTAAACTTAGACACAGGACACACTTCGGAGAGGCTGGTTTTAGATGTCACTTGTTGCAAGTTGTAAACACTTCGCACCTGGAGATAAAAGTTAATCCTTTGAAATGATCATTGTCTGGTATCGAAATTGCTGTGGTATGTGGCTGACACCTCTCGAGTTTAAGAATAAACCTTGGGAGCTTTCTACAATACCAGTAGCAAGCAGAACCTACTTTTGACTTTTCATATAGATGAAATTTTGAAAGTCGGAATCATTCAATGTCTCTGTGAAGCCCCTTTTGGACAACATTTCAGCAGTTTCGTTTCCGAAAATATTGACACGAGAGGGTATCCACTCAATGCGAGCAGTTCATTTTTGAGACATGCTTTTTAGCTTTCCGATTATTTGGAAACCCACTTGGTCATTGACTTAATGCCAGTTTTGTAGGTACTGAATAGCACTACAGACATCAGTAATTATCCAAAAGTTTTTAGTGTCGGATTCACTTAATATAGTTTCCAATCCATTGTTAACAGCGATTGTTCTTCGGTAGAAAATATGGAACTACATGTAATAATTTTTTTATATAATAGAAACTATACCAAAAAGATTAAGTATTACAGACTGACTGTAATTTGTTTGAGATATTTGTTGTTTAATAAATCATAAAATAATGAATATATAAACATAATTTTGACCCATATTTATGAAATAAATTATATGCTTTTCCACAATAAGGAGCTTTACATAGATGACTTCATAACCCGTTTGAATAGATTTTATTTCACTAATATTTTGTCTTCTCCAGTTCTCTTTCCATCTTGAATATTTTATCTTTTATCATCTGCTTACACCATTTCACAGAAAGATGGACCTTTACTTCTTGGTTACTCTAGCCACTTAATATAACACTCTTTTGTGGAGATTTTTAAATAATAAACTTCACAGAAGGAGAGTGTCAAGCACTAGAGATCTAAAATCAAAGATAATAACTTCAATAGTGGAAAATTTTCTCGAACTTGTCATAAAATCAGCTACCATTTTTTTTTTCCTACGTGCAACGAATTGAGCAAAACTCCATTAACAGACACATTATAAAAATTTAAATATACTTAACTATTAATATTTATTTGAAATTGTCTTTATTACTTTAGTATATTAAAAAGAAACATAAAAATGTGTCAAACATTTTATAGATTATGTGTTCCTGTCGTATAGATTTTATGAGGTACTATCTATTTTTGTTAACACTTTGAGTTACATCTCTCTTTGTGTTTATATATATATATATATATATATATATATATATATATATATATAAATAATATATATATATATATATATATATATATATATATATATATATATATATATATATATACATAATAGCTTTTAAAGCTTACAAAAGATTTCAAGAAGATGAATTCAAATTAAAGTTTTTGAATATTTTTAGCAAACTTTAGCGATTCGTTTCGTTATTAATAAAAAAAGGCGAAAGAAATCACCCAAAAAGCAAGAAATATTTTCCTATGGATTAATATATCAAATAACAGAATATTTTTGGAGATTTTAATGGTTCGTTGTTTTCATTTTATTGAAATTTCACTTTTTTAGAGAGAGAATGCTTTCTTAAAGAATAAATATTTTGAGAATCTGCACTTTTTATCACCCCCTCTAACAGCTTTACACGTTTCAAAAACTGCAATGAGAGCATGGGACACCCCATTGCGTGATAAATTTGTCTGGCGAAAGGAGAAAAGAAAGAGAAAATCGCCAAGTACAAAAAAATCTATTTCAATTTAGCTCGTTATTTAATGGAAAGACCGTCACTTTCCGAAAACTCTCATCACAAAATTTCGCCGGTGAGTATGCGCTGCCTGCCTTCCCTCCCTCTATTTCCCCCAGAACTCCTGTAGACAGTATTGGAGGAGTACCCCAGAAGGATGGTGAAGTAGCGCGGAGGACACTCACTAAACTACAAGGAATAATATATAAAGGGAAGACTTGGCCGTTTCCCATTTATTATCAGGAACTCATGGAATGAAAAGGAGGGAATAAAAGTTTTTCTCTCGTCTTTTTCAAAAATTCATGAAATGTGTCAGGGGTTTACTTGAGAATCTGTCAGAAAGAACATCGTCGGCAATTGCTGAAAGGCAAATGTCGCATATGCCAGTCGTTGAAAGATTTGGCGCTTTATGAAAACTAGCATTCAATGTAATTGGTTTTTTGGCTATTGTAATTTTTAAATATTTGAACCTTTTTACTATTTTAGCAACGGATTACAAATGGAGAATGCCATGTTGTGATTAACATTTCGTATTACCATATAGTGGGTGTAGATTCGAATTTCATTAAAATCTTAGGGGATTAATAGTATTTCTTTAAATTAATTTTCATAGCTATTTTGTTTTAACTAAATTTGTCGTTTAAGATAAAATAGGTATTCATTAATCATCTTAAATTGTAAGAACTATAATTTTGTTAGTATATTAGAAAAACTACTTATCTAAAATTTATTTTAATATTTTTTATATTTGTCATGACTGTGAATATAAAATTGTGAATAAATAAAAAATTTCTTAAGTAATAAACGTTCACATGCTAAATGTGTGCTTGTTTAAAGTTACTTCCGGTATTGGAAATCATAAAATTATCGTTGTTTGGAACAATTTTGTTGTGTTGCAAAAATCATGTGAATTTTTAAAAAATATCGTATAGTAAAATGCAAGATGGTACTTGCAGGATCAAAATTTATCTAATTGAAACGTGGAAAAGAAAAATTGAATTATCTGGTTGGAGGTGAAAAAGAAAGAGAAAAATTAATTTCTTGACTTATAAAACATCGTATTTCAGTATTTAATCTTTACTAATAACTGTGAATGATTCTCATTATAAATCATTCCTTACTTTTGGTTTTCCTATTTTTCTTTTCAGAACCAAAATAATTTAAATTTCCATTAGAAAAAATAATGTTAAAATGATATGATTTCTTGATGTTTCTGATAAATGTGACTTCGCAAAACTGATGCTTTAGTTTTTAGCCATAATACTTTCAAAATTAACTTTGTAAGTAAAATTTTAAAGGCTTTAATAAATATAGAAAATTTCATCATTAAAAAAACTTATCAAACAGTTTAATCTTAAATTTGTTCAATGCAATCATCGCCACAGTGTATCATTTTTAAAACATATGATTTTAATACAGGTGTTTCAGATGTGTGATAGTTTTTATTTATTTTTTATATAATATACTCTTATATATAATATATATAATTACACACACACACACACAATGTAAAGCATAAAAAGTGTCGCTATAGCCATAATCACTCTTGTATCCAGAAAGTAACGATTTTTTTATTTGTTTGAGCCTATGATGTCATGAAAACATGTTTTATGAACTTAAAATCCTTTCAGAGCCTAAGATGTCTCCTCTTGTATAGAAATTTTGAAAAGAAAAACGCCAGCTCATTTCTTTGTGTGATTAGATGATGTTCAAAAATTTCATTATCTCTATCTGCCTCGGTTGTCAGAAATTAATTTACGATTTTTAAATGTTTTCGGCTATATGTTCCGACAGGGTGAAGCCACTAAAAGCAATCAACGATATTAATATGAGAGCGGATTATTTATGAAGTTAATACTATCCATTTTTGGAACTTTTCAGCAATGGAGAGACATTCGATTATATAAACTTTCTTAATATTCACGACAATCTTTGTTCATATAATCGAATTTGTTATCATCTTGATTAGTAGTTAAAACAAAAAGCTGGAAAAAAAGCACTACAAATTTTATTTTTTCCGTTCTAAAACGATGTATAGCATGAAAGATTGAATTCAATTATCCTCAGTGTCAAAGCTAAAGTTCTCTTACTGAAACCTTTAAAAAACGTAAAGAAAAGGAACTATTGTTACTAAAATTTGTTCCATGTATCAGCCTCAAATCTTTTCAAGACAATTACAACAAAATTTGCAATTTATTTAAATTAAACGTTTTTACGGACAAAGAGTTTCAAATGTGCGCGCCTAGATTCTATTATTCCTGCAGCGTAATTAAAACACTGAAAGGGCAAACTTTAATTTGCCGAATCCGCTCTATATCTAATTTGGAAAAGAAAATAATTTGTTGTTAACTCAGAACTCAATTACCATCAAGAATCGAAGGTAACAAAAATTCAATTGAGAGCACCTGTTGCTAGGTTCCAATCGATCGGGCGACTGATTGACGCGCAGGCGCACACAAATAGAGATCACACAGTGGAGGTTCGGATATGCGAAATGACAGACCAAAGCGAGAAAAACAATTCCTTTTTTTCTTACCTCCGAGTTTATTCGGGGTAATTTTTTTTAGTCCGGAAGTGGTCATTTATATCTCCACGTGCGAGCCAGCGGTGGAAAAAGTTAGAGAATTAAAACTGCCTGTTTACTTTTTGTTTGCTTAATACCTCGCGCGGACCACCCAAGTGGTGAAAGTAAAAGATGGATTCAGTTTTTAACCGAGTTGAATAGAGCGACCCGTGGGCAAAAACTTAAACGTTCGTTATTATAACAACCTCAGCAAGAGAGAAGTTTTAAATGAGAAAAAGTTTGAATATAACAAGTCCTAACCGCTGCTAAGTTTACTATTTCTTACCACCAAACTCAACAGCTGTTTGTGTACGTCAGACAAAATGTTTAATTTATATAATTATGGAAGTGATAAAATCAAAGGCAAATAGGCTAAATTTCTGGTAGTTTGAAATAATTTGCAAATTTTTTTTCCCTAAATTAAGAAAATATTCCGAAAAACAACATGAATATTTTCGCAAAATTACATAATATGCTATACTTTACTTTGATATTGTGTAAAACATAAAAAAAAGTCGTGGATAGTTTTTATTTTTGAGGTTACTGTGATGAATTTCCGGCTGTAAAATTCTGCTATTTTGAGCCGTTTTCACATCGTTATTTTGAGACACAATCAAGTAGTGAGGTCGACAGCCGAGGCACGCTCCATTAGAGTAGCATTTTTATAAGCTTAACTATATTCCTTTAAAGATAATTTCATTTTTTAAGTTTACTTTTGAATTTATACTTGTCATCGTGTTTTAGACACATTAAAATCATAGGATTTTTCAGCATTCAAAATAAATCTCTTAAAGTAAGATTTTTGATTGTTAATAAGCCTTATATATTTACGGCAAAATAGATAATTAGGAGTATTACAACAGCACTTTCTTGATTTCAAATGCATGTCTGCATGTCACAAGTCCAACGTCTGTTGTAAGAGAATAACTGCTACATGATTGAAGCTGAGTATTTCAAGTCCTTCCACTATGATAAATGTGGTTCTGTTTGTCTACGAAAGTTTTCTCTGTAGGATATATCTTAAAACTTTCAGTATTTAATATTAACTCCTTCTTACCCCCTTCGACAGTATAATGCAGTTTATATTTCACACGTATTTAAAAAATCCCAAGAAGTATATATGAATAATTATTAAAGAAATTAAAAAAAATAAATGTGTAAAACTAAAAGTTAACTTTATTTAGAGATTAAAAAAAAGTAGAAAAATCAAATAAAATATCTTTAAGTAATACTTAAAAATGTGATTGTGTTTATGAATAACTATATTTCTTATAGTACTAAATATAAAATATATTAATATAACAGTATATTAATATATTTTATATTTAGTACTATATATTAATAGTACTAAATATAAAATATATTATATTAATATAATATATTAAAATATAACTATATTAATATAATATATTAATATAACTATATTTCTTATAGTACTAAATATAAAATATATTAATATAACAGTATAAAATAAGAATAATAATAAACTTGATTTAATTCATTTAATAGGATAACATTTTTATTTTTGCTATTGTATATAAAAATTTTTAAAAAATATAAATTTTACAATGGTCAAGTAAAAATATTAGTAGGTCAAATTTTGTTTTTAAAATAGAATATTTACATCATTAGAAGTAATATTTATTCAATATCTAACAATTTTCTTAAAATTGTATGAAAAGTTCATGATCTAAAAGACTATGAATAATTTTTTTTTCAAATTTAGAGCTACTTATTTTCCTTGCTGGCATTCATAAACATGCCTGTTCTTGTGCTTTGCATCAAACATGTTGGAATGCAATAGAACAATTGTTTCCTCTGATCTGCAAGTATAAGAAACAAAATTACGCAAATCATTTTTCATAACCACATTCTGACTACTCCTATTATTATTCGGGGTAAAGGACAGAATAATCAGCTACTCCTTTTGTAACAACTCCTCCTTGCATGTTACTTAAGTAGGACAGTTCGGTTCAATAGGCTAAATAGGTTAGAATAGTTCACGGCGTCTGTATCAAAGAGAGTTCAATGGAAGAATTTTCATGTTGCCACTTTAAAAAAAAATTGACTGAAAATTTTACAAAGAATTAAAGCTTTTACTTTGTGCTGCAAAAATTACTGAATTTAAATGACTTTGAATTTCAATAAGAACTGTCATTGTCTAAATGGATAATTCATGCGCTCCTATACTTGGGAAAATATGTTAAACAATTAGATGATTTTATCCCCAATATATGTATTCGAATTTCTTAGAAATTAATTTACTAAGTTTATATAATCTAATTTTATCACTAATAATGTATATGAACAAAAATATATTTATCACCAATCATCAACATACTTTAATTAAGCTGATTTAAATAGCATTAAGGTAGAAAATCTGCTTTTGCTGATTATTAGTAAACAATGTAATCAGTCATTCGATTTTATACCTAATAATAATAACAAACAGATAAGGCATATGATATCATACCCACACACACACACACACACACACGCACACGCACACGCATACACGCACACGCACACACACACACAAAACAATTGGATTATATGATTATATGATCTAAAGACTCCTCAAAATGGTTGTCATAAATTTGAACCTACAAATAATCTAAATCAATTAAGAGACAAAAATTTTATTTTATATTATTATTAGTATTATAACTACACTGCTGGCCACCGTAAATGCAATACCCTGAAGGAAGCATGCAAATAACATGAAATTTACAACATGCATTAGTAGAGGTGAGATATGCAAATAATTAGAATTTCAGTGCAGACGCACACCACGCGCTCCTCTGGCGCCATTTCAGAGATTCAGAGAGCTATTTAAGGCTTGAATATTTCAACGATTTCAAGTACGGCAATTGTGTGTGTGTGTGTGTGTGTTTTTTTTTTTTTTTTTTTTTTTAAATATCAATGATGTCTTGTAGAAAACAACGATCATTTTTTGACGTGTTCGATGGCATTCACCGCAGTGCACCACTTCACGTGATGACAGGTAAATTGTGCCCATGGCAGTGACGGGACGGATCGCTCCGCTCAGCCACATCACGAGCCGTAGCACAGCACATTCAGTTTGTAACGCCTCATACAGTGTCTGCGCGTACCATTCGACGCCGTTGACAGCAGAGTGGTCTGTCCGCAAGGCATCCATTGCTTCGTCTACCTTTGAAGCAGAGCCACAGACGTCTCCTCCGCTAATGGTGCGATGAAAGAAAGATGTGGAAGGCAGAATGGAATGAAATTGTCTTTATTGACGAATTACGCTTCTATCTGAAACACCACTATGGTCGTATTAGAGTCTGAAGACACCGTGGAGATAAGATGCTGAACAGGTGCGTTATGCACTGCCACACTAATCCTGCAACGGGTATTATAGTATGGGGCGGTATCCGATATCACTCTCGCACTTCTCTAGCACACATTGCCGGTTTCTTTAACAATCAGTGCTACATCTCCGACGTGTTGGAGCCAGTTATTCTTCAGGGATTGCCTACAACCATATTTATACCACGACCATACGTGGCATACATTGTCCAAGGATTCTTTGTCAATCGCCAGATTGAATTTCCTCCCTGGCATGTTCGCTCTCCGGATCTTTCGCCGATAGAAGACACGTAGTCCATAATTGCTCAACGATTGATCCAGATTACATCCCCAGCAGCCAAAGCAGATCAACTTTGGCAACGTGGAAGCTGCTTGATCTACAGTACTTCAATAACACATCTAGAGTTTCTTTGAATCTATGCCGAAGCGTGTGGCAGCGGTGATCCCCAACAAAGTCGGCTACTTTAGTTGCTGATTTTGGCAGGAACCTCACTTCACAGAAGTTTATTAATTTAATCGTTTGATACTTGGTCAATATGTTATCTACAAAATAAATTTTTTGTGATATCTTTTGTCCTTAAAATGTTCAGATTTGGATGGACAGGAATGTATTTTGAAATACACTGAACAGCTTGAAAGAAAATTTTTCAGGAACGGAATAACTGTTAAATATTTTATTCACATTAGTAAATGGTGATAAGATTTTGCTCTTTTCAAAGCAATCGGTAATTTTTTTAAGTGTGCTTTAAAAAAACAAAGTTTTTTAAGAATATGTATCAGATTTGAGGAAATTAAAATGGCATTTTTTAATTCATTGATGAATAAAAAAAATAAAATTGCTGATTTAAACTAATTATAAAGTGGATTATATGCCTTGTGTTTTTTATTTTGCTTTTTTTCTGTTCTATTGTCAACGTGTTAATAGTTTGAATAAATGGAAAATGGCTTATCAAACCGAAGCTCTGATCTTTATGAAGGAATAATTTCATTAACAAAATGAACTTCAACAATATTTTTAATTTTGATTTCAATGAGTTGAAACCATAAAGTCGTTACTCGATACACGGGTTATGTTCAAATCAATTTGTAAGGATATTTACTATATGTAAGGATATTTGGCTCAAAGCGATTCGAAATGACTTCTGGAATCAGGGTTTCGGTTACTCGTAACTATCAAAGTTTTACGCACAAAGTGTGCATCAATTCTAAAATAAAAAAGTAAATAAATAAAAAAGAGAGATAATTACAGAAACTTTAACGGATTTCAAGAGTGCGAGATAAGTTATTGAGCGAAGTATAAGGAAAAGTACTCGAAACTTGATGCTCCGGAGAGCCAGGCAAGAAAACGTGAATCGATCAAAGACACAAATTAGAAAAAATAACAATTTAAGAAAGTTTATGAGCAATGTTCCTGAAGATTTGAAAATTTAGAAACTAATAAGCCAGAACAACAAGTTATTTTCACGATTTTGAGAAACTTTTACAAACGGAAAAAATTATAATTAAAAATACCATTTTATTAATGATAAAAATTATGATTGTATTTTTTCCCCCATCGCCGATGACTCTGACATTCGATGTGTAATTTCACCTTGTTTGCTGCCGCTCGAAGAATGCGATTTTAAATCAGAGAATAAATTCATTGAAAAGTCAGATTTACAACACCGTCTCAATATGATACAATTATTAATATGTAGATTCTGATGTCACTTATATTTCAAACAATTGATAACTGTAATAAAGCAACGTATAATCTTAACTGGAAGGAAAGAAACAATGGTTAATAACCAAACCTTTAAAATCTCTCCCTTCAAAAAATAATTTTATCACATTTTTCTTTAAATATACTATTCTATTGAAGCACTTATTCAAAATTTAAATTATCTCAAATTTTTTTCTGTGGCAAATAATTTTATGTGTTTAAAATTTGAAACTATGCAAAAAAAATCGAAAAGAAGAAAAAAATTAAAACAAAATTGTTAGTAAACTAACTGAAAAATGACCAGAATTGTTGGCGTAAAGGAAGTTTTTCGTTATTAAGTGTAATATTTTATTAAATAATTATAATATTGGAAAAAAAGAGAATATGTATCTTCATACTTTGTAAAAATATTTTACTGACAACAAATATTTTTTTATATCTGATAATATGTCTAAGCTAATTTGATGTTTCTACCACCGATGATAAATCTAAAATAATTTATCTGATTTTATCGCCAATATGCATCTGATCTAATTTTTATGATTTAATCACCAATAATGTATGTGATATAATTTAGTTTATTTTATTACCAGCAATCTTGCCAAATAATGCTAGCTAAAGCTGTAGGAAATTGAAAAGATATTTTTACTCGAAAATTACCTTTTCAATCAACAAGTTAATTACAAATAAAAATTTTTTCAATCGTCATTTCTTTTCAAGATAAATGATATACTTTAAGTGTAATTAATTATCCACAAACCGAAGATATCAAAATTCTTTTTTTTTCATTTTTATATACTTAATTCCGATAAAAGGGTACTTATCAATTTTTTAGGTTTTTAATGTTAGAGTCCTTTTAGTTATTTGTCACTGGAATGGAGGGAATGACATTGCTCCCCGGGGAGTATCGATGCATCATTAATTGAAGAGACCATTAATCGATTTCTCATTAAATGATTTCTCCGAGAAATAGTCGCGCAAAGTTTTTTCAGTCACTTAGTAAATGATACGGCTGAAAATAAGAAAAGACAAGAATGTAACTCTAAAATAAATTAAATATTAATTAATGACTTTTACATGTGAAATATTCATAAATCTAAAGCTCTTTGATTGCCTTAAAGGGCGTTAATTCAATGATAATTACATTTTATTTTAGAAACTGATACTCTGTTATTTGTAACAAATTACTTTTAACTCCTCAATCTGATAGATTTTGTGATTAAATATTAATTTGTTTTTTATAGAGTATATATACATATATATATATATGCTCAACATTTATTGGTTTCGAATATTATGAATGTTGAAGACAATTCCACAATATTTCGCGAAAAATCGATGATTTTATTTCAGAAATTAACATACTATTGTTTAAAGCAAATTATTTAGTTTGATCATTTTTATAATGAAATGGCAATGTTATCTAGATTTTTTTTAAATATATATTTACGGTCAAATTTTACATATAGAATCAAATAACACCTTGTCCTGCAGTTTCAAAGAGGATTCCAAGAAACTTAAATCAGCCACGCTTAAAGTAGGAATTGAGCCCATGAACTGTTGAATTAATGGACTTAGTATTAACTATTCATATGACAGGTTGTTAAAAAGCTTTTGTACAACCTAATTCCTGTGCATGAATAAGCATAGCAGATTAAATCTTTAAACATTTGAATACTATTAATGTTGATAGCAATTTGGAGAGAAATTGAATTTTCGGATTAAATTTAATTTTGGATGGTATGTGTAAGCTTTAATAAACTCTTTTCACTCCAATGTCATTAATTAAACATAAAATATGGACATTAATTTCACTGTTACTTGCACGGTTATATGATTGAGTTCTGTTGTGATTACTTGCAAATAATGCACCTTGCATGTTGTTTTAATACTACACGAATCTTTTAGCTGATCTTGAATCTCTAAGATCAAAAATCAACTAAAGATAAAGAATATTAAACAATTTTTTTTCAGGAATGGATGCTTTGTCATTTCTATAAAATTATTTTACATTTAATTTGATATTTCTGGTAACTAACTATCACAATATGTATATTTGAATAATTTAAATGCGCGTGCGTCCTAAATGTTGCGTATAAAAACGATAGGTATTTTTTAATTCATTCGCTCTTTCTGAATTCATAAACTATAAAATAGTATAAATGTTATAACAGATGTATAAAATTTAGCAATTTTTTTTGAGATGCTAAATTTTAATTTGTAAAAATGGAACTTAGAGATCACCAAGTTTTTTTTTTTTTTACGGCGCAAAGGAATATAATTTAATAATATTATTTTTTTTTCAAAATTTAAAACACTGTTATTTATAAGCAAATTACTTTAATCTCCTTTCCCTAATTTTTTTATAGCTGAATATTGTTTTTAGGTTTTGAAAAAATTTATTTACATATGCTTACTGCTAATAAATTTAATTACTGAAATATTTATGGAAAAACTGATACTTAACGATATGAAAAATCTGAGATTTAATTATTAAGTTTTCTGAAAAAGATACTTTATTATTTTAACAAGGTGCTTCCCACTCACTTTTATTGTTTTTAATAAAAAATATTTTTCGATGAAAAGAATATTTTGTGTGCGTGAACAATTTATTAACAGTCAAAATCATGGTTGTAAATTTTACCAGTTTCTTTGAGCTCAGATTTACATATCTTCGAATACTACGCATAATGTGTGAAAATTTTGATGTGTGTGTAAGGATAAAATATATTGATTCAAAGAGATTTGAAGTTCATATCTCAAAAACATTATATGTAATTCTCCAAAACAAATTATTTCATACTCAATTTGATAGTCTTCATAATTCAGTCTTGATGCAGTCTCATATATGCAATTAAACATACATGATTAGTGTTTTTGAAATCACTATTATATTTTGGAACTTAAAAATACTAAGAGAATTATTATGAATATAGATATAAATTTTAAAAGAATAGTCGTGTTTTTGTGGATAGCATGATTTTTTTGCAGCTGGAATAAACATCATTTGATGAATAATTGCATTTTATTGTAGAAATTGGTACTTCGTTACCTAGAGATTATTTTGAGCTTAGCATGTTAATTTTTATGAATGAAGGACGACCTATGTTTCAAAAAATCTTATACGCAAACTTCTATTCATTAATATGACAACCGTGTTTGATTTCATTCTTGAATTTGTAAATCACCTGACAGTAAAATAGTTGATGAAAAATTTTATAATTGAAATTTTTGTGTAAAATTCGTTTGTCTACATGCCGGTTTTTATTTATTCTTATAAAACCATTAAGCGATCAAATTTATTTGAAAATGAAATCTATAATCTCTTAAATTACAGTCTAAGTCTTTAAATTCTAAATTTCTTGAGACTAGTAAGCTTGGGATAAACATCACATTCGGAATGATTGGTTGTGGGCTCGATATATGACCCAGCCGAAGATCATAATGTAGAGATTGCTTGTGCACTTGTGTTAAACTGTTTCGGTTGCTAGAAATACGCAGCTTTATAAATATCAAAATACTTTAATCCAACATAAAATCACGAAATCTGTATAAACTGTGACGTTTAGAAACTTGAGAAATTTTTTGCTTAAAATTTGTGCAGATCTAAACACTCAAATATTGTCGAAAATTTTCAATCCTCAACCAACAATTCTGAAAGGAATTTAATTTCAAATTATAAGCAATAATAAATTATATTTATGAAATAGTTTACTTGCTTCGATAAAGAGTTTGGCCTAGCTGGTAGCTGAAATGGCCTTTGGTCTTGGTCAAAACACTTTGGCAAAGCACTTTGGTCTTTAGTCAATAAATAATTCATGATTTAGATTTTCATCTCGAGTGTGTGTTTCTGAAAGTATGAATGAACTTTAAACTGTATGACCCGATGAAATTCAGACCAGAAAGAGAAAAATAATCATAGAAGGATGAAACCAACTTCGTAAAAATAATTAATTGAAACATTTTTCTTATAATATATATATATATATATATATATATATATATATATATATATATATATATATATATATATATATATATATATATATATATATATATCGATAAAAAATCGCACATTATATTACACAAATATTATTTTAAAGTAATATAATAGTTCATCGTATAAAAAATTATATGAATCATTTTATTTGGAGTTTAACCTTTTTTGAAATTTATGAGCAACTATTATAAACATATTGCGTTGAATTTAACTTATATAGCTTCTTGCGGTCGATCATAAACTGCGTTAATTTTCTCACAAGTATTCGCAGAATTTAGTAACCTTTGATAGAGATTTACTAAACTTAAGTAAGATTTATAACAGTTTTATATTTAAGTTTGAGGAAATTTAGGATTCATTTCACTCATTGAAAAAATTAGCATTAATATTTAATGCAAGGATTATGTATAAATGTTAGATTGATTAGGGTAGTGATTGCACTCTCTCTACCCTTACTTTTTACAGACGAAGACTTCTATGGAATTCCATAAATTAAAGTGATTCCGAATCATTAATATCCCCTCTCGAAGTTGGGATAGCACAATTCTGGAAAACTCGAATCACTCCCCCACCCCCGATAGCAATAAATTATTTAAAAATACATCAAAATTTCTAAGAACATTTTACTTCTATTATGTTACACTTACTTTGAGGTAAGGATTATTTGTGGAAAAGTTTTCACTTAATCAGAAACAAATATTTTAAAGTTTCGAAAATATTTAAGCGTTTGATGAAAGCTTTTATAAAAAAATATACACATTGAAATATTTTAAAAGAACAATAAAAGCACTCTTCAGGTTTGATTGTTTTTAACCAATAAAAGATGCTTGTGCTTTCTAATGATGTGTGTGCTTTCTGCACGCATACATGTCGATGTAAATGTTACAGAAGAGAGTATATAAAATATTTGTATTTTTATAAGACATTCTATGGCATATTTGAATTGTTTCTCTATTTAAATTTAATAAGTTTCATTATTTATTTTATTTTTGCATTTTGGTGCTAAAAATGGCTAGCAAAACTGATAATCAAAGTTGAATAGAAAAATTATCCAAAAATTTTATCATATTCAAAAGAGCTCGGTTTAATGATTCATTGGAACTAGTTATTTCTTCACATGTGGTTATGAATTTATAGAAGAAGTAATGCAACAAATACGTAAAATTTAAAAAATAGTACCTGATAACTGATATATAAGAAAATAATTTAATTACAGAAATATTTCTTTAAGTCAAATTATTCACTATTTTTCGAATAATTAGTTTAATTTCACATCATTAGTAATAACTAGATTAATAATCATACTTAAGATCACCGCTAAAGCAATCATATAAGCATTTTACTTAACCTAAAAATATTTTTCTTAAGATAAAGATAAATGTGCGATTTTAAAAGTACAGAGATTTAAAAATAACTATTTTTCAATAATTGCTTTATTCTTTCTCTAATAAATAATTATCTGTTTCCCATCTGGGAAAATAAAAGCTTATTTTAAGTTCTTGTGACTCAAGTCACATGTGATACTGGCCACCAACGATGATTTCCGGTTATGACACATTATCCACGGGAAATGACAGTTCTCTATAATTGACCGCTGATTTTTTCCTCTATGTACACTACATCAAACTACAAATCCCAATTATTTACCAGACAGCAATGCCACACAGATAGCAATGCATTCTCGATGCATTAGCATTAGTTTAAAAATTTAAACTATCAAAAGTTTCAATATAGTAATTCTTTTCTGATTATATATTTGTAATGTTACTGTATTCGACAACAGTAATTAAACGAAATAAATTTTGGGAAAGATTTTTATATCAACTTATTTCATTCAATGTTACGGCATGTATTTTTTTTAAAATTTCATTAACACTTTTTTTAAATTGAAGTCGAAGAGAAAAATTGTTGTTTTAAAAGTGAAATAAATCATTGCAATAATTAATAGTATATTTTTATGAAATTGATAATTTAATACTAGATGGTAACTAGATCTCGTATCTTTCAATTTTCGCTTATGATACTTCTAATCTTGCTTTATATTTATATAATCGACATTCTTAAATCAAAATTTAAATTTTCTTTTTCTTATTTCACATGATAATTTTTAATTGTGGTTAATTAAATGTATTAGTTTTAATTGTGGAAAATTTAATTTTAACTCGATAGAGAACTGATAGGAACTAGGTTGAAAAATTATGATTGAAAGCAAAATAAATTGTATTTCTAAGTAGCTGCAAATACTTCTTTTTAGCAATATAGATAATCATGATATATATAAAGATATGCTACCCCATGTTACTTGAAATTGGAGCTATTAAAAATAAATTATATAATGCATCTTTGACATAACTTAAGCTTTTGTAGATGTCGCAGCAAGTTGGTTACAGAAATTATTTAATTTTTGTTTTCCACAGTCTTGTGGTACCATTTTTCAGAATAAAAAGCATTAGATTGGATCTTAGTAACTTTTAAAAAACAGGAACAATTCTATAAACTCTTAATCTGTGCAACAAGTCTACTCGGGCGGGTGATTATAATTTTTCGTGATTTCTCTTTTGTGAGACCTTAACTATAAAGTATTTTAAAAGTCTGTTTTAAAGGCGGGTAATTAGAATTTTTCGTGATTTCTCTTTTGTGACATCTAAAATTTTGAAGTTTTTTTAAAAGGCTCTTTTAAGTGATACATAAAGATAAAATTAGAAAAATCTTATCAAAGCTCTATTGTGTGGTTTATTATTTCTTTGCAGAACTTTACGATATGATTTATTAATGCAAAATAGAGTTTAATCATTTATACTTAAAATTGATTTAGGGGATTTAATTATAAAATGTTTAGTGAAATACTGAAGAAAAGAATAATATCAAGCATTTAAAAATAGCAATCAAACTATCTGCTCTAAGACCATTAGAGTGAGGGAAAACGTACTTTCAAATCATAAAGCCATTAAGCCACCAGGAAAGCAGAAATTAAAACACCAGGAAAACCAATTCACCTGAAGTTGAATAATGAGACAAACATTTCCTCTAAATAAAACTATTACCCAAAATTTTGCTCAATATTTCCTGCTCTATTTACGTTGCATTCAAGAATAAGAATAATTAATGATCATTTTCGAAGACGTTTTATTGCAAACCTCATTAACGTAATTTCTTATATGACGTCAGTACATCTTGAAACTGTTAATTACTTATCCAATATAATTTTAGAAAAACTATAAACAATCTTCTTTGATAATACAATAGAATCAGTAAAATATTT
The DNA here is from genome assembly GCA_030067965.1 of Latrodectus elegans. Taxonomy (NCBI): domain Eukaryota; kingdom Metazoa; phylum Arthropoda; class Arachnida; order Araneae; family Theridiidae; genus Latrodectus; species Latrodectus elegans. The sequence goes on from CM057820.1 coordinate 67,338,310, forward strand.
AGGTTTACAAAGAAAATTAAATAACATGCTTGGCAGAGCTGATCTATACAGTTTCAACCTTCAGGTAAAGTTTGATTTGATTATAAATCTAGCGTGGACATTTAGAACTTTGCTATTAGATTAAAATTGTTGACAGTAGTTGAATTAAGTTTAATGCACAGAAATAAATTGCTTATGGAAAATCAAATCAAACAGCATGCAGTAAGGATTGTCTAAGTATCTAACCATTCGAACTTAAGCATTTGCGATTTTCAGATTATATTCCAATGGCAAACATATTTTTAAACACTTGATATCGTTCAGCGGGTAATCTGACGGTTAAAAACTATTGCAAGATACTACAATATCAACAATGCACTACCTCTAGAAATAATTTTTCTTATATTGTAGACTTATTTATTGATTGCAAAGGTGTAAAACTAGAAAAAAATGGTGGAATGTGTATATCTCTCTCAAATATCCCAGACAGATGGACGCGTGAAGATGAGAAAAGCATCATTCCTTTTCTATTGTTCAAATATTTTTGGCAGGTAACCTGCAGCATTTCTCTGAGAAAAATGTTGTCTTACCCCTATGCCAATTAGATTTCTAATATTCATGTCTAAATAGCCTTTAATAGAATATCTTTGATGTGATCCCAGCCAATATTGAACTGTTAGAGAAAGGTGGGGTTTATTTCCTTCTGCATATTCATCTAATGGAGGAGATACTACGTGCGTCGCTCGCGCGTGGAGCTTTTAAATTTTACAATACTTCAATATAGATGAAATATATATATACATATGAAGACGTTTCTCAAATATTAATACTATAGGCTGAAATCTAAATGGAAAAACTGGCAATTTTAGTCTATTATTGTTTATGGAACAACCTAGAACTGTGTTAGATTACCCGTTTAATGGAGTCTAAATTTGAAACACAATCTTGCAAAGTGGTTTTTCATTTTCATCAAAAAATTTCAACCGAAGAATTTTGATTTTTTTTTAAACAGATATTTTCTATATATAAAAAGTATGTTAACAACCGCATAAAAATCTTATTATTGTTTGAAATTTATTGAATCACATAATAATCTTCTGCTGCATTTTAATTTTGATTTTTTAATATTTTTCCATTTCAATAAATAAATTATCAAAATTATCATGCTACCTTGAAAGTAGTAGAGCAAAAATATGAAATTTGTAAGCTTTGTCTGCTACTTAGAGCTAGTGAGTCGTTAACAAAGCAAACTAATCCTAAAGGGTTATAATCTATGGAAATTACAGATAATTAATAGCAAAAATTATTTACATAAGAAACAGTAATGAAAATTATCTGAATAATTTTTCATTATGAAAAAAAAAATTTATTTTAATGAAAGAATTCTTTTCTTCAGTTTTCAATAATAGTAATTTTACAAATGTCAGTTTGGTTTTGCTGATATCAGAAAATGTGCTTATAATTATTAGATATTATTGTACTGATAACTACAGCTTTATACATATAACTATTTTTTTTAATAGTTATTACAGCTATAATGAACACACGCAGAAAAAATTAGTATTTAATGAAATAATGATCATATTGCTATTACAGTTAAAATAATTATTAACTATGTGTTAAAATATCATCTTACCCAATCCTTAGTCACAAGATGAAAAAGATCTATATTGTCTTGCTTTATGACGTATTGTTAAAGTATTGCTAAATTATGACGTATGTATCTGTAGGCATTATAACAATTTCCAAATTTTCAATATTTATTCCTTATTATTTATTAGAATTATTTCTTTTCCTGGAAATAGAGATAAAAACATTTTTACTTGTTTGAAATGAGAACGAAATATTCTTTTGAATAATGGAACCTATATCAACCCTTTTCAAACTTAGATAAAATATTATTTTAAAAATAAACAAGAAAAACTATATAAGTATGTTTGACTTTGACTTTAATATATTAGACTTTGAGATTGTTGAAGTACGATATTTCCGACAGAGAGCCACGTTTTCTAGACAATTTGTAAAGGACATTATTTTGATCAAAAATGATAATTTCTTACTGATGATAATAATATTATTTCCATAATAACAACTGAATATTCTTGTATGAAAAATAATAATGTATACGTAAGAGAGAGAATTTTCAACACTTTGTGCGTTTTATAAAATATATTTCTGTAAAATTATACTCAAGTGAAGTTTTTAAAATGAAATTTTGTGAATTAAAAACGATCTATTTTTCCCTACTTTAAATAAGGTTGACTATAGAAACATTTGGTTACAGTTGGATAGTGACAATAGTTAATGATATGAAAATTATGTGCTTTTAATTACTGTAAAAGATCTTATATATCAAGTAGAATATGTATTTAATCTCATGATTATAGAAATAGGGATCAATATAACACTATGGATTATTTATTGCGTAATATTATTAGCACAAATCTTCGTTCCAAATCTTAACAGATGCAAAATACACATATTTTAAGCTTTAATTCTTCAATTCCAAAAATATATTTATAAAATTTTTTTCTAAGATCTTAAAAAAAGCTAAGAATAGATATATAACTAGATATGAAAAAGTATATACTCATTCATTACCTTTTGCCAAGTTTCTTTTCTATAATTATATAATTTAAAATAAGTAATTGAATTTCAATTGAAATTAGGTGAATTAGGCGATGAAAAATTTTATAAATAATATATATTAGAAAGAATATGAACAATTTTGAAGCATTTGAGCGGCATTGTATACTTAAGTAAAAATTATAAGAAAATTTTTTCTTAATGTATCATTAATTGCAATTAGGAAAAATTCTATGATATATTGATTTATATTAAAGAGTCTTTAAGTTGTTGGTGTAATTATTTGGGAAAAATAAATTGATTTAGTTTATCTGAATTTAATTACAAGAAATTAGGAGAATGAATTTCATTACTAAACACATTTCATCTCATTAATTGTACGGTGAATTTACATTTGCATTCAGAAATGCACTTTACACATAATTGTGAATATTCGATATTTGATAGATGCAAGATTATTATAGAATTTCATTTATTTATTGTAGTTTCTTTCATTTATTAATCTCTCATTTTCTTTTTTTATTAACCTCTTTCATTTATTAATCTAAATTTAATCATAAATATATTTGAATAACCCACACAACACACACAAATATGTATTTATTATTATATATTTCTTCAAAATTTTAATTAATTTAAGTACACATTATTATGTTGCTGTATTTAATTTAAACAGAAATTAATAAAAATTTCTGTAATGCTGATTATTGTGTAAAGCTACTTATTCTACAATATAAGTAAAACCATTTAGCACCATGGGTTCCATTAACTCTTCACGTAGGAAAGAAGAAAGCGAATAGTACTCTTTCCTCTTTTAAAATCATTATTTACGATTAATTGTTGGGTACTGAGAAACAAATTGCATGGCAATTTGATCCCAAGCAATTTTTTACATTCCCAAAATGCATTTTTTTTTAAAAAAAAGTAACGATATTTACATTTTATTCAACTTTTGATAAGTATAATTATAGCCCAGTGAGCGAATATGATTACGCTTTTCCCAACATATTACGTCCATTGTTGGAAAAGAATTGACAATTTAAATCAAAAGAATATCCAATTTCTATCATGAAAATTCGTAATTGGAAAGAATTTTTGTGCTTAAACGAAAGATTTTTTTATTCATTCACACTTCATTCAATTTTCTTATAGCTAATTTATGTGTAAGAGCTCATTTCGTGGTGGAAAAGGGAGTTTTTGATGAAGCTAAGTAAATATTGAGAATGCTTAGTCAAATAATTAATATTTATATTTTTTCAAATCATAATTTTTATCCAAAACTTATGTACAAATTTTTCCGTGGAGTCTACGAACTATGAATGCTGTCGGTTTGGAAGGCATGCTTTGAAATAATTTTCATTATCAAATTTATGGATGAATAAATACTAATTTAAATTTAAAATTTTAAAAGGTAAAAAAAAACTTAAAATTGTTATTGTTCTAACAGGATAAGGGACAGGAATGCGGATAAGGAACGAAATGAAGCAGAGATTTAATCTGATAACAAATATTCCTAGGAAAGGCTTTCAAAAAATTGTACAAACATAATTGCTTTAACTAAATATTTTAAATTGTTAGAAAGAATTTCTCGTTAATTAATCATGATTATTATATTCAAACTTCCAAGAAATTATTTGCGCTAATTATTTAAAAAAATCCGTTATAGGAAAAACAGAGATGCTGTTGGGAAGAAAACTGTACTATTATAAGTTGTTATCATGAATTTGAATATACAATGTGAAATGTTCAAAAATATTGCATAAGAAATTTTGCTCATTTTATAACAAATGAGCACATAAAATAAGAAAATATTGTTTGTAGTATAGATTCAAAATAATAGTTTCACAAGTGAAAAACATATTTGACTAAAATATGTTATCAATTACTTTTATATTAATTTTTAATTTTGTTATAATGAATGATTTTAGCAATATTTTCAAATGTGATTAATTTAATACTTTTGAATGACAGTAACTTTATCCAAAGAATATTTGGGGAAAATTTTAAGTGATCTCTTTATACTATTTAGTTTATAAAATAGGAATTTTTTGCAACGTTAGCGGTTGTCAAAAATTTCCCGTTTAAGTAATTAACTAAGCAATAATGCGCGTTTTTTCAAAGATTGATAAATATGATTGGTTAAAGGGTAAATTTATCTTAAACTTTAAGGGAAAAACACAGATTAACCTATTACGTGCTCATCATTTTATTCATAATTCACTATAATTTGATTTACCATTGTTGCTCAAATTTGCAGAAAGACATTTTGATTTGGGCTTACAGTTAAAAGGGAATTACTAACCACTATTGACATTCCAGCTTAAAATGGGAATCGAACTGTTGAGTTGAAAAACAAAGCTCACAAACTTTTGAAATGAAAGCCAGAGTACAAATTATTCAGTTTCCAGTTAAGTCACTATAATGTTGAAAAACAGAAAGATGTGAATTGTAATTTGAAATCAAATTCACGTTTCAAAATGATTCTTTTCTAAGAAGAAAAAGGCATGGGGGTATGGTACGACAAAAGCAACCAAAAACTATATCAATTAAAGTCAATTATTTCAGGTGAAGAAATGGATTTCTATTCTTAATCAAAAGCTTTATTTGGAAGCTTTTGATGAATTTGGAATATTGAATTTTTGTCAAGAATCACTTTTGACTTCAATTTGTATTAAATTTTACTCATTTTAATTTTCATTATTTTCATTCAATTATTTTGGTTCAATTGCAATTCTCGTTATTTTTGTAAATAATTTTGTGCTCATCATTTGCTTCGTATATTAAAGTATCTTGGAACTTGTTATATTGGACAAGAAATTAAAATAAAGAATAATGATTATATAAAAAGAAACAACGTGTGAATTCCAGAAAAAAAAAGTTAAATTATCTATCTCATCGGGAAGTTGGATGATTCGAATGCCTTACAGAAAAATAAGCTATAGATTATGAGGTGTCAAAAATTTTATTACCCGAACTAATAGATGAATGGTCAGCGCTATAATCTGTGCTATTTAGCAATACTTGGGTTCAGTTTTCCTTAAGGCATGTATCTCTATAACTATTAGGCCTTCTTTTTAAGTCGCTGCTTCGGTTAAATTGGTATTTTAAGAAAAAAGTAAGACAGGACTTTTATACTTTAAGTAAATTCAATAGATATACGATGTAAATATTTAAGCTTCATTTAAATAAAAATGAATCGGTAACATTAGTTTCAGTCCCCAGTTAAGAGTTTTCAGGATGAATGTTTTTGTTTTTAAATAAATTTTTACCTTAAAACATCTTTCTCAGGTCATCAAATATCAATTGGCAATTCAGATCAATGCCACACAAAGAGATAAATGCAACACAAACGTTAAGAATCATTGCAATGACAAATATATTTTGGGATGCATAGTTCACCAAACACCGGCTCACTTACTTGGATATCGAACCAAATCCGAAACACTACGAATTCTATTAACTCAATTTTTCCGATACTTCTGGATTCTCGGTTCGGTGACGCGAATTCATAACTGGTCACAGTTGTGGAAGATATTAATACGTTCTGATTCACACCACTTTACCATGTACGGGTGATTGTTTGACAGACGCTTACGCTAAAAAATCTCCTTTTTAGCGGATAAATGGAATTGACGACGCGTATCCGGGAGTATGATTTTCTAACGTTTTTTTTTTTTTTTTTTTTTTTTTTTACCGGAACCAAACTTGAAAGGGATTCTCAATATATTGATATTAGAGATGGAATTTGCGGGAATTGTGACACAAACGAATAAAATGCGAATTGAGATTCATACTTCATTAATCATTCTGAAAGAAAAGGAAAATATTCTTTAAAAGGTGTATCAACAGTAGCCAAAGAAATAATTTAATGTGAAATAAGAAGACACCATTCCATTATAGAAATTTTATATTTAAACTGATTGAGTTAACCCTTTTCATAGTTTTCTTCCAGTTAAATTTCTTATTGCTGTATGTACTTTGGTTATACGCGTCCTGCTGCATATTTTTGCTGGCTGAAGTTGCTGAACCAGTCAATTGAGTAGTTATGTTGAAATATATCTATATGATGAGGTTGACACCTTTTCAAGGATTATTGTCTCTTCATAATTCTTCATCACATTAGAATCTATGATTCATTTAACATACATAAGCTTTCTCCTCAATCAATATATCTGATAAAAAAATCCCGCAATTTTCCTGACACGTGGCTGACAAATTTCGTCAATAGATCAGACGAAATTCAAGAGGTCAATGATCCCTCTTGAAATTGAAGTACTCATTATAGCAATATTGTCTTCACTTTTAACCATTCTAGGCTCAAATATTGGTTAAAATAGTAAAATGTATGAAAAATTTTACTTTTCATAGTATATCTAAATTATTTCATAGTTCTTTAATTGTGTACATTTCATATTAGAGTGTAGCTAGAAGAACAGTCGTATTTCATAACGCCATCAAATTAAATATTAAATTCAATCCCTAATAACTATTCTGAAGTTATCATTTATCTTCCTCTTTTTTTCCTCAAAATTTTAAATTTTTAAGCAATTTTTACTCATACCAAGCAAAGCGATTTTTTTATCAATTAAAAATCTTTAAGTCATAGGTATTATTAGTGTTAACAAATCTTCTCTCAATGCAAGATAAAATTTAATATTAACATAAGATTTAATTTTTATTATTAAATTTTAATCTGCTTTTTTTTTCACCTTAAAGTAAATTCAGATCGTAATTGAAAAAAAAATTCTAGATTTTATTTTGAATGGAAATTATGGTTGTTCTTTGCGTACAAAAGACACATATTTTTTAATACAATCGTTGAGTTATGTAAAAATTATTCTACTCTCTCATATTCAATAACTATATTTCATATTTACTTATAAGCTCCAAGAAAGTCTTAGTATTTCTTGAAAATGCATCATATTTTTGTGAAAAATGAAACTTTCTGTACAAATTTCTGTGAATTTCGAGAATGACGTTCATTTAAAATAAAAATATTATGATACAGAAATAATTTTCGCATTAAAGAAATTTCTAATTTATATATAAATTTGACGATAGACATCAAAAATCAATCACTAAAAATTTATGGGGAAAAATTGCATTACTAAAGTATTCTACAGAATTTATTTGATAGTTAATTTCTTAAGATGAAACAATATTGTGTTCCATATTTATATTATTAATAAACAATTTTAATCGTAACTTAAGGGCAAATAAATAACTTATGACTTTGAAGTGAACTTTGAAATGCACTGGTTAAAGTTTAAGTGCCTTTTCAATTTTCTTTTTATTTTATTCCTAGAAGCTTTGTTTTAAACACATTTAACTTGATATATGATACGCAATAAATACATTATTGTTATTTAATTTAAATTTTTATTTAAAAATATTAATGTTTCAAAGAAAACGTAAACACTGCTCTTATCATGCATGCTATTTCAGTAAATAATCAAAAATTAATTTAATTTTTTATTTTAACGAGTGCAGTTTTTTTTACATTTGACTGTCAACCATTAGTGGATATTTTTTCCTTATAAATGTTTAAAGTACATAAAAGGCCATACACATCTTAATTATATTCAAACAGGAATTTGTGATTTAGAATACTAATTATAAACTTTAGAGCAAACTCTTTAATTATAGTCTGTTTTCAATCTTTAACGAATTCTATAATGATAGTTTCAAGTTAAAAAAAATCATTTGTTAATTTCAAAATAGTTTATGAGAAAAATAATTAAATAAATGTATAAATTAATATCGATTTGCAGATTTTAATAAGGCATAAACAAGTTTTTAATTCTTAAAAATCAGTTACTCTCAGAAAAAATTTGAGAAATCAAAAACTCAAGTTTTATGCAGAATTTTTCTGAAGAAAAGTTTTCGAATATTTTTTAAAAATCACTAATAATTTTCAAAAATATCAATTTTGTTGGCATGCAATTTACTTTAATTTCTAATTAATTGATGAAAATTCGTAAAAGGATATATTCTCATGTACTTTTTATTGATGTCAAAGTACATATCTTCTTTTAACATTCTCTCTCAAACGTTCTTAAAATTTACTTCAATATGCTTTAAATTTTTAACATTCACTGTTAATATTACATTTTATTTTAATTTTATTGGAAATTCTGTTATAATAAGAAACATTCCCCTCGAAGATTCATCCTTCAGATTCATTTCCCCTTTTGATTTTCAGATTCGGAATATAAAGTAAAATATTGGATGGTTTTCATAGTTAAATTTAATGATTCTCTCGGAAGTTTTTTCTTATTTTGACTCTTAAGTCATCACCAAAGCAAAAGGTTTTCCTCATTTTTATATTAAACATTCAGTACACCAGGAAGGATAGTGTAATTTTTTGCAGTGTTGAGTCAAAAATTTCGGAAGATATTAATAAATTGCTGAATTCTTCTACCCTTAAAACTGAAAGATTGAATGATGAAGAAACGTGTATATTTGTCTCTTTATGTATATCTATATGGGTCTTTTTGTCTCCTTTAAATTAACAATCTTGATATTAAATTAGTATTTTATAAGAAAAAATATTTACTTTTTTATGTTTCCATAATAATAATTTTTAAGTATTTATAAACAATGTTGTTTGAAGAAATATTATTTTTGCGGTATTTCTTTTCAGCTTAATGTTAAATTTTAAAAAATATTCACATGTAAAAGGAAAAATAAACATGAGTGTTATATTTATTAATCCAAAGGTTTTTTTTATATATTTAAGATGAATGATGTTGCAGAAGTAATATAAACTTAGCTATTATTTTTCTTAAAAGTGGAAATTTATCATTTGTATTTTGTACAAAAAGTCATGCAATTCCGTAAATAGTTTATAAATTGATAAATATCGCATTTGCATATTGAAAAAAGTAATATTTTTATCTTTTTAAACGTGATTTCAGAATCTTATTCTCAAAAAATGGGATGTTTTCCTGATAGTGAAAATATTAATGGAAATTTCGCTTATAGAGGGCACTGCACGATTTTTCTACTGGAGATGTACCAAATGAGAATGCTTTAAAAGGGAAAACTAGGGGGAAAAAAGCGAGTTAAAAGCTAGTATATTCCGGAAAATGTTTATTTGCTAGTACATTGATGTAGTTTTTTTTTTTAAATTGAATTCTGTGATTTTTTTTAAGAACAATGCCGCTACAGCCGAAAAAACTAAACATCTCTTTTTTTCATTTAAAAACTTTTCTCCAATAATAAAAACCTTTTTGAAATAGCATTCAAGAACATATTCATTTTCATGAATATTTTAACTATTTGCGAATTTATGATGACCTTGTGCAAGAATTTATGAATTAAGAATATCTAATCACAATTGATACTAAGAAAAAATTCTTTTTCTATTTCAGATACGGAGCATACTGAGATATGGAAAGAAGCGTGATGGGGCAAATGTTTCTAATTATTTATTCAAAATTCAACGATGTCTTCCATTTAATTCAATGAAGAATTCACTTTATGAAGTGCTCATTTTATGAATACCTAAAAGCAACAGTTAAGAAGAATATTCCGTTAATTAATTATGTTTGATGGGCCATGGTCTAATTACATATATTCCATGTAAACTAACTAAATGCACAGTTAATCGTCAAGCATTTATTCAATAAAATTTTATTCTAATGCGATATTGTTTAGCATGAAATCATCAACACTTGTGATTTTCTAAAACGAACAAAAGTATTAAAGTATTCAGAAATATATCTCAAAGTTCTGAAATTGTTTTATTTCATACATGAATATTATAAATCTAATGTAAAATTATAAAAAAGTTAGAGTACTTTATATTTTTCATTATTAAGAACTTGTTTATTATTGTTAATTTTTAAATATTAATCAATTATCTACTAAGCAAAAAGTATATTGAAATTAGCAGTTTTACATAATTATGAATTTTTATCTTATTTCCAGATATTAAAATATTTATTTGGGTAAACAACTCTATTTGTAAAAAAGAAATGAATATTTTTAGAGGGTTTGTGAAAGTGAAATTATAAATTATACGTTATTATTTAATAATTATTGATAGAGGATGGAATTAATTTAATATTTTGCAATATTTGCTAAAAGTTGCAAGAAAATTAAATTCAAAATGAATTTAATCACTATATATTCTGCAGGATCAATTATTTTAGGACAATTTGTAAATTTCTGATATTTTAAGACCACATTAATTTACATAATTTCTTCCAAGAAATCTTTAATTTATATCTAAATAATCAAATTGGTGAAAAAAATTACTTTTGTTTTTACATAAAACTAAAGCAATAGAAAAATTTTCAAATTTGGCACAAGAGTTTGTATTCTAACTAAATTAATTTAATCATATTATTGACGTATAAAACTTGTTCCATCTAAATGTGATAGTTTGACAGCCTATATGTATTCAACAATGATTTTTTCTTTGTTTCCTCTTTTGCTTTAGCTTCCCCTGTATGATATTTAAATGATTATTTTTAATTTATGTTTTGATAAGTACATTTGTTTAATATTTTATCATTAAATGAAAAGAGCTTTTATGATTTCCTAGTGAGTGCATTCAATGTTGTATTTATGCTTAAAGGAAATAAACGTGTATTGAAAGACACTGAATCAAAATTTGGTACGCAGGCCAGTATGATGTATATATTTTAAGAATATTGTTATGTTATTCAAATTTTGTTCTGTTAATATATTGTTATTGAATATTGCTCTAATGTGAATGTATTGTATGAATTTTATGTTAAGCAAATATATAAGTATACATTTCATTTTCGCTGCAAGAAGGAACTTTTTTAAATGTTTGAAATAAGGAACAGATCTCATGGATATATTCATGTCTATAATTTATATTCTATTCATATTTATTTTTTCATTTGTTTGTATTGTAAAATGCTAAACTTTATTACGATTATGTAATAAGATGTTAAAGACAAACATTTTATGTAAAAAAAAAATTGAGCTCTCTCAAAAACAATTTTATTTCCGTTAAGTTGAAGAAAATTAATTTTTGCTTTGAATAGTTCAAGTAATTTTTAAGTACTTTTTTCCTAAAATTTATCTATATTGTTGCGCAGTGTGTCTGTTGTAATTGTAAATAAGTTAATTTTGTATTTTTTTAGAAAAAAATAAACAGTGTATATATGCATTTTCTTGGTTTTCTGTTTTTGTAATCATTAAGAGCTTCATAGATGATTTACTGCAAGAGAAAATAAAATGACATGTATGTAAATACCAATACCATTCGAAACAATCTATATTTACATTCGAATATCATTCGCAAACATCTAAAAATAATAAAATAACTCAATTTTTCCAGTTGCAAATTTTTATCTTTCAGCTTTGGAGTCATTTTAAAACAAATTACTATTTTTTGCGTTATCTAGAATTTTAAAAGTAATCCTAGGAAAATATTTTCCCATCACAGATATTTTATTTTTCTCACTGCATTTTTAACGTTAAGACATGTTATTTCGGCAATTACTGCTTACAGATTTTAGAAATAAATATAAAATTTAGCCTAATAGATTGTATAACGCAAAAAAGATACGTACATAGAAAGTGGTATTCAACTGTCTTAAAATAGTGACATTAATTCAATCTAACTATTTTTATATAAGTACGTTATTATAAAACCAATGCTAGAGCTATTTTTAAAAATATATTTCCTGGTCATTTTGAATTGTTTTGAAAATAGTTATTTTTATTATATATTAAGTAAACAGAATCAATTGTCATTTAAATATTGTTTTTCAGAATACAATAATCAAGTTATCTTGAAAACTATTATATTTTCATGAGCTAACTACTATTATATTATAAATTAGTTATTAAAATTATAATGATTTTCATTAAAAATAGGCCAGTTATTAATTAAATTACTTTTTTATATTTCTCTGTAACATTAAATATCTCGAAAATAACTACTTTCGTTTGAGCTGCATTTTTTTTTCAATATTATTTTTAGTCTTGTCGTCGCAACCGAACACAGCACATAAAAACACAACAACTTTGTTCACAAATTGATTCTGGCATACAAGAAAAGGTAAATAAAGAACATACGAAAGCCTAAAATACATAAAGGAAGTCAAACTTCAAGGGTGCAGCTTAGTTTTCTGGTTTTCGGATTCAATAAATGTCAGCTTCAGTGTTCGATTGTTATAAACTTGGCAATTTTATGTCTTCGCTTATTGCTGCTCGCTTGGAAAGAATTGCATTGTATATCTACGTTAAACTTGGGGATGAAATATTCATCATCTGCTGAAAAACATAGGGCATAAAATGTAACTCTTCTTCAACGCTGCGGGTACCTACATTTTTAGAGCTTACTTTTTTGTTTTATTTAATTTATCACATCATGGCAGAAATATTAAATATATATATATATATATATATATACATATATTAAAAATATATATATATTAAATATATATATATATATGTATATATATACATATATATGTATATATATATATATATATATATATATATATATATATATATATATATATATATATATAAATATATATATATATATATATATATGTATATATATATATATATATATATATATATATATATATATATATATATATATATATATATATAGTTAACTGATAAAAATATTACTGAGTAGATGAAAACATTATTTTATAATACTTTTATTTCATTTTTTTATTGATTTTTGCTTTCTTGTGTTTAAAAACATAATACATAATATAGCTAATAATATTAGTTTTTTTTTCTTACTAACTAAAATATTTTTCGGAAATATTTGGTATCACTAATATATTCAATTTATATGCAAAATGGAATCACAAAATTACATTTATTCTGCTTTTGAAGGAATTTATAACATTTAAAATTATTCTCGTTATTTGATTTCAGTATGTATTTGTCATATTTTTTATTTATAACAACACAAAATAATGTTCAGAAAATGCACAGAAAGAAGTGCCTTTGTAATTTTAGTATGTAGGTACGTAATGCAATGTCAAAAGTTCTCAAAGCTAAAAATTTAAGTATTTCTACTTTATTAATTTTAAAATCAATAATTTTTTTTATTAACACCTCCTCAATCTTTATTAACAACGCCTACTAAATTGCTTAGCAGTTAAAGTAGTTCTAAAATTCTGCTTATCCATCCACACTCTGCTTACCGGAAGATGCTTTCATAAATAGTGTTTTCATGTATCAAAAGGGAATATTTATATAGAAAAATGTCATAAGTAATCATTTTAGCAAATGTATATGTAGAAAATGAAGACGAATTGATTTCCTTTATTCAACTGCAGTTGGGGCCAAATCTGACATCATGCTCATGGTAGCATGCGTAGTTATATTTAATCTATAGTGAACCTAACCGAATTATTTATAGTTTGTAAATGATTCACAACTTTCAAAAATTCCCGCATTCCTTACTTTTTTCTGCAAAATCATTTATATTGGACCTTGCACCAGTGAATCTCACAAAAAACACAAAACTAACATCTTCTATAGGATGTAATTTCCAAGAAAATTAAAGCAGGTGACTATCTTTAAATGATTTTGATTTCAGGAATGGTTTTCTGAAATAAATACTTAAATAATTTCATTTTGAATGTTTTTTTTTGTCAGAAATTAAAAAAAAAATCAAAATTATTTTCATTAGATGAAGATAATACTAATAATATTTGAATATATTTTTGTAAATATTATAACAATATTTGTATGGATAAAGTCATAATTTGTGTTTTAAAATTTAAGTGAGAAGAATTTAAAGAAATAAAATTAAATTGAGACGTATCTACAATTTTATATTTTAAGATTTTACTTCATTTTTAACTATAGTAAAACATTTTAAATTGATCACATTCACGAAAATTGAATGAATATGATAACAGAAGTATGTTTCGTAAAAAGTGCAATCACACGTAATAATTATAAAAAAATGCTATCTATTTTTTTTTTCGTGGCTTTATTTCTCTGACAGTTAATAAGAAAAGAATGAGAAAACAGGGAGGGGGATATTCTAAGTTCTTCTTTAACAAGATTTATGCTCTGTAATTTTCTTCAGAAAGCCGAGACATTTTACGCATTTCTATTTCAAGACAGAATCGATCTTTGAACCCAGTTTTTTGGCAAACTACTTGCCTTATTCCCCACTTTGTGTGTCACAGCTGGGGGTCTGTCTATAAGGTTCGGGATAGCGGTAGCCAGAATAAGGTAACTGCTGTACCCCCGTCCCCTCAGCAGAATTACCCCTCACCTTGCGTATCGGTACCTTGAGAAGAATCTCCCCAGGTTGTTGTTCATCACTGTCTCGTTAAAAGTCTTCTATTTTTATTGTTCTCTTGAGCTTCTTTAACTTAAAATTATCAGCAGGGTGTCCTAGGAAAGTCACCGCCAGAGCCTTCGTGATTGGTTGAAAAGTTGCGATCTGTTAATTTCAGAATACTGACGACCCACAACTTTTGCGCAGAGGTTTTGTAAGCGCACGTGAATTTTGAATGCTCGAAAGTAAAACGATGTAAAAAAAAAAAAAAAAAAAAAATAGCCACAAAAATTGGGTTTCAATATACTTATTTATCAGTTTGCATACATCATATGATTCAATAGGTGTTTTTAAATTCTGGTATATTTTTTATCAACTTGTCACAACAGATTTGACAATATTATCTTTTTCTTTCCTTAAAAAGATTTCTGTAAAATTCTACATCTATCTCAATCACCATACATGTTTGACATATATTCTCCATTGTGAGCTCATTATTTCATGTGAACGGTGACTTTATCGAGACCCAAAATAGGTTCGCAAAGTATTCGCAATTTTTAATTTAATCTTTGTTAGAGATTTTTAAGTAAAAAATGATAAATTACAGAAATTGAAGTTTTTTCTTCGAAATAATTTAAAACAATACAGAAAAAATAATTGCAGGCATTCTTTATGAAATTTCATCCGTATAATGATTGTTTTAAGAAGAAAGTGTATGATAAAAGTGCTTTTTTGTTACATTTGGAATTTAAATTTTGTTATAAAATGAAATTATAATACAAGAGCAAAAATGCTTAACTTAGAAGCTCATTTGACTTTTATTATAATACTTTCGAACTATTTATTTAGAAAATAATAAAGACTAATAAATTCGGAACATAAACTTTTTATTATATATAATATTAACGAAGCAAAATTATTTTATTTAGCTATTTGTCGCTTAATTTTTATTGAAGTATCTTTAAAATCCTCCCTTAAATATTTTTAAGCAATAAGAAAATTTGTAAAATTCTTTTCTAAATTATTTGATATTATTTAAATATTTTCACTTAAATACATTTAACTGTATGTAATTTTTTGTACTCATAGTTAATAATAAGATTTTTAATAATCAGATTATTAAGTTTGCTGTTCTTAAAAAAAAGGAATTTTTACACAAATTCTAAAAGCATTTTTTATCTAAATCAATGATTCATAGTCATTTCAGAATTTAAATTAAATATTTATTCAATTTAAATAAACAGTTAAGCATAATTTGTCATTTTAATTGCCGCATTACTCATCATACAGTAAATGTTAGTAAAAAAAAGAGTTTATTTCAGACTACCTTTATTCTCAGAAAATCTTTAAAAATAATTTAATAAAAGGAATTAACACATAAAATTTCGATCAGAACGACTTTATACTACTGAAAATAGCACAACTATAATTTTAATGTTTCCAAAAAGTTATAAATTATAACATAGATGCATTAAAAGTATAAAATAGTTCATATCTTTATATTATAGATTTTTCCACTATATTATATTATAAATTCAGCTCCAATTTTAAATGGAAAGTTATCAATGAAAATGGTTATTGTTATAATTATTTTTTGTAAATCAGCATTCCTTTTATTCTATACATACAATTAAGGTTCTTATTATAGATGTTTATAAATTTTAATAATTTCAACTAGACATCATTTATATATATATATATATATATATATATATATATATATATATATATATATATATATATATATATATAATTTTAAACTCCTGCCCATTAACTCCTTTAACCAATGATATTGAAGACTTGGAAGTCTTGACTCCTGGGCATTTTTAATTGGTCGTCCTATAAATAGCATTATTGAACCAGATATTTTAGATATCGAAAGTAATAGATTAAATTTGTGGAAAAATGCACTAAAATGGTTCAAGTATATATATATATATATATATATATATATATATATATATATATATATATATATATATATATATATATATACATATACATATATATATATATATATATATATATATATATATATATATATATATATATATATATATATATATATATATATATATATATATATATATATATATATATATATATATAGATAGATAGATAGATATATAATGGATTATATCAAAATCTGACTTAACTAAATATTATCTTTTAGTTCGCATACTATGAATTATTAATTTCTTAGTTTTTAAGTTTATTCATTACAATAAAATTTAAATAATACTATTATTGTATTTTATGCTTCAAACAACTCCTTTAAAATATTGCAGACATCCAATTTAAAACTGAATTCATTTTCAAACATAAGAGTGATACAACTGAGAATATTTAAACGTATTATCATTAGTAAACTTCTATACAATTTGATGGTAAATTGAATCCATTCTCCATAATGGTAAGAAATGAATTACTCCGTAGACATTTTTAATGCAATCTGAATCAGAAAAATAATTTAAGAGTATATTTCGAATGAAGTGTGTACAGCCTTAAGAAATCAATTTATTGATCTAAGACGGGAAAGCACTCATCCACAATGAGATATTGGGACATAAATATTTTGTTCTGTCTCGAAAAAATTTCGTCGAATAATAATAATAAAAAGCGTAGTTTTTACGTTCATTCTTGACGTTAGTGACAAGCCGAATTCAAACTTCCCTGAATGTTCCCATAGCAACCAAACATCGTCTCTCCTCCCACATACCTAAGTATGGTACTTCTTCCCTTGTCGGAAAATTAAAAGGGATTTCTTTTCCCTCTTTTTTTTATTTTTCACTTTGTTATTATTGTTACACAAAGGTGGCGAAAATTCTCAACCACATTTACATGATTAAATTCGTATCTCAGTCAAAGCGGTACTTCTGGAGGGAATTTTATGATGCCAGTGAGATTTTATCTTGAATATTTTTCCCTCTCTTTTTTTCTACCTCTCAACAGATGGAGTTAAAAGCATTTTTGGAAGCGGAAGATCGCTATCAGATAGTCTGGAATTATGCGAGCTGTTCGATTATTAAAATGAATATTTTCAATTAGATACTTTCTCCTGCTTGTTTTACTTTTGAGTTTTAGAGGAGTGCTTTTTTATTATCATTATAATAGGAAATTGTCTTCAATTCACTTAGAAATTAATTGTAGTTTGATTACTTCAACAATTAAATTGTTTTTAATTAGTTATAACTTTTTTTAAAATAATAAAGTAAAAAGTCTTATAAGAAATAAATACTTTGAGATTGAGTTATATTTTGGGTGTATTAGTGTTTCTTTATTTATTAAACTAGAATTCCGAAATAATGAAATCGATTATTATTATTAAACTTACTTTTTCTTTTAAGAATTTAAATTATGTAAATAGTGGATTGTGGATGAATTTTTAACAGATCTTCTTAAATAGTCTTACAGATGAAAGCTTTATAAGTATTTTGACTACCAATGGATAAATATTCTTGTCATTTAGGAGGGCATTTTATAGATTGGAGACATGTAGGAACCTGAAAATTTTTCAGATTCTTAATCAAAGAAATGTGACTGCGGGAACCATATGCAGCCTTTACCTCACGTTGTTCAACAAATGTGGGATTGAAGTCGGTTCCTTCCCCCCCGCCAAAACCACAGCCATACCACTAGCTTACTGTAAGCCTGCATTGTAGTTCGAAGCGATAAATATACAAATTATCTTTGTTCATTTAACTTTAAAGGTGGTATACAAGTGCCTTTTGCTTTCATTGAAAACAATGAAATTTTCAACAACAATTAAAAATCTTACCTATTTTTAAGGGAATTTTTTTTACAGGTGTTAAAATCTTTTTTATTCGTGAGTGTTATTTCGACTCGGATATTCATTTACTATGTGTTTGTGAGTGTAATGATTTTTTTTTATGTCTAAGAGCCAATTCATTCTCAAGTTGAAGATTTTTAAAATCATATAAAAGTATTTATCTGCAATCCTTTTCAATGGTACGTTTCTTGCTTTAAGATGTTTGCGTTAGAATTTGTGTGTTTATTACTGTATAACTGATATAGTTATGTGGTGGTAACTTACAAAGAACAATATAACTAACAGTTGGTTGACAGTCGAATAATACATTTTTTTCTATAAGATGTCTTTGAATGGCTTTATTAATCTCTGTATAGTTATACACTGAATTTTTAAATATAGTTGTACGATAGTGAGTGCAATTCCATAAATTTAAACAGGGCATACACATAGTAAAGTATAAAGGAAAAGAGTCTGTGACAGTATTTGTGAGTCTCAATATTATTGATAGTGAAGATTTAAAACAAAATACCATAATAAAGTGATTAATTTCCGAAAATCTTTGAAAATATATACTGTAGTTATATCCAATGGTACAATTTTTGTACTATTGGGAATAGCTACAATCAAAATTTGTATAATAAAATATAATCAAACATGCCCAATCCAGTAATGTTTGTTCTGCAGCATAAGATTACGATCAAGCTTTTGCCAGTCACAGTTTAAGTAGCATATTTATTTCAAAGTAAGGTATATATCAATTTTCGAAAATGTTTATTTCGATTATCTATTGTCATAGTGATAGTATGATACTAATTAAACATAGTTGATAGATTTACAGCATAATTGATCTTTGAATCATAAAATAGATTTCTCTAGTAATTAACTTTTTGTTAAATATTGTAACGCTTTGCCTGAAAAATTACCAATCATTGCAATATATTTCCGGTTCTATATTTTTCTTTATCAAAAACGCTAAGCCCAGCCAATCACTAATATTTTCGATTCACGAACAATTATCAAACTCAATACTTGAGCTGATACCTAGTCCCCCTCATATCACGGCCTACAAATTTAATTTTACACAAATTTCGCAAATCCAACTTTTATAAGAATCAAGAACCGAACTAATAATTGAACTTGTATATGAATCCAGTATTGAATTCACAATCTTTAGGATAAGAAATAACCAGCTTTTTCCCATTAGTATGTCTTTCGTATTAATATATTTTCGTAAATTGGTCATCTGCAAATCAGAAATTACTTAAACTTTTTCCATTCAAGCATGTTTGATCCCAGAAAATTGTTTCAATGAAATCGGGGAGAAAATAACTGACATGGAATTAATAAATTTTGTACTTAGATTTTTTAAATTTTAGCTGATAAAATAACGAAAGGGATTACAATTCATTGTTTTAATTGCTATATTATATTTTAACTTATATTTTAACATAAACATGAAATATAACAGTTTTCGCAATATGAAATTCATTGATCAAAAAGATTTACTAAAATGAATAGATTTTGTATCATCATTGCTTGAATGTATTACATCATGGATTATATAAGGATTTGTAGATAGATATATATCGTACATTTATTCTTCATAAGTTTTGTAATGACACGTTTGAAAAGTTTCGAATTTAATCGAAAAATTACAAATTGCTATCATTTGAGTATTATTTATTAAGATGTAAAGCATCACATAGCTGAATTTATTTGAAATATTTTTAAGGGTAAACAGCATGATTTCATTATTGACGTCATTTCATTTTTTGGCAGTGCGAACCGAATTCAAATCAAACATGTTTATTCAGTGCAAATAATCACTCAAACTTTTACATAATAGATGTTACCTCTGCCTTTATTCATTTAATAAGAAAGTGTTATATATATATATATATATATATATATATATATATATATATATATATATATATATATAGATATAGATATATATATATATATATATATATATATATATAAATGTAAAATCAAAGGAAAGGAAAATTAAAATATTACATAAAATAAAAATTTAAAAAAATTTCTACTATATTGAATTTGCTAGTTTAAATAATAACAATGCATAATTACAAGATTGTGATGATTACATGATTGATGTAAATGAGTTATTTGGGAATTAAAAGAAAACATTAAAATAAAGAAGTGCTAAATGAAAGCTTCTTTAATAAATTTTCAAATTTGAAAAATAAATATTGTTTGTGGGAAGGAAAATTAAAAAATTTTAGCGTGTTATATTATATATCAATGCCAGTTAACTTACGCATTTTCGCTTATAAAAACATTAAAGTGACCTTATTTGTCTTAAAATTGCTAGAGAGTGATTCTAGAATTTTAAGAGTGATGAATTTATAAATATTAAGGAATATATTTTGAAACAAATATTCCTGGTACAATTTTATTCTAATATTAATAATAATTTTAGTATTTTATAATCCTGTCGCCTAATATTATATGTAATACAGCAGTTTATATTGTTTTGTTACAAACACAATTGCAAACATTGAATCTCATAGATATTTTAATTAGAAATATGAATTGCTTTTTATTTTAATTTAGTTCTACCTTGTATTTAAAAGTTATACATTACTGTGTATTATTTAAAAAATACATTTTATAAGACTTTTCCTTGAAATCACAAATTTTCTAAGCATTACATATATTCATCATAAATTAATAGATATTCTTTTTTATTAAAACTTTTATAGTTGCTTTTTCATATTTTTTCATAAGAATTTACAGTTTTTCATGCGAAAAGAAATTAATTCTCTTCATTTATATTTAGATAATGTGACTTGTTGCTGAAAATATTGTTTACATTGCTTTATGTAATAAAACTCAAGATTAATTTTGCGAGGGCTATTTGCCTTTTGTCAATTATTAAAGTTCTTCAAAATTTGTTTATATTTAATTATTTATCAATTTAGTGCAAGAAATATTGTAGTTGTTAAATATGATATGAGCTGATTATAATGAATTAAATTTACATTACTAAAGTGTCTTTTAATTTTTTTTATACTTTACTCTCTATATTTTATTATACAGTGACTTTAATCTGAAACTTTCTCTTAGACTACAAATTTCGCAAACATAATGCCAATACGAGAAGTTTCAAAGAAAATTATATTTTTAACTGTGATATAAATTAAAATGTAAAATATAAAATTTAAATTTTTGCACAGCAAAAATTAGGTTTGTTTTCATGTTGCTTCTGGGCGCACAGAACAAATTTAATCTTCATTTTCAAAACTTTCATTAAAAATGCAACATGAGTTACTATATAAATATCAAAAGAATTCAGAGTTTACTTTCTTTGGAAATCCTTGTTTTGCTTTGTTACAATCAAACCATATCTATACATCAATAAAATAATATTATAATTATCACGTTTATAGTATATTTTTTCCCAGACCAATGATGTGAAATAGTAGAATTGAACAGAACATAGTAAATCGAAACATTTTCTGGTAGAGTAAGATTTGTGGCTATGATAAGTACGGAATAATGGGAGAAGGACATTTTGGCTTATTCATGCATATCTATTGGTATTGATACTAATGAATTTTCTTATTTTCTTCCTTACGAAGGCAAGGAATAGAGTGACAATCTCTATCAGTATATAAAGTCTTTCCTTGATAGGAAATCAGTGTCGACAGTATTACATTTTTGTGTAAAAATTTTAATGTCAATGGTATATGAAACAAAAATTACTGATATTTCTAAGGTAGTCGAATATTTTACAGAAGATACCTTATAAGATATTTTATTTATCGTAAGCAAGCACTTAATAAAACAAAACTAAATGTTCATATTTTTATTACATAAAACAATTTGGCTTTGCAATGTTATCATAGTTTAACAATGTTAATTTAACATAAAAGTTAATAAAAACAACGACATGGTTTATATATAAGCAATTTTACACACGTTATAATAATAATTTCAGTCACATAGCATGTACAGTAAATAATTGAACAACAAATGCTTAAACAAATTATTAAAGACTTGTTTACCTACTAGGTAAGTGAAACTTTAGCACAATTTAAAGATGAAGGAAAACCGGTACCGAATAATATTAAAAACAAACTAGTTGGCAACTGAAACATATTTCTGCTAATGACTCCTGGTAAAAGAAAACAGATTTATCTAGGCAATTGACGTTTGTTTTTCCATGGATAAAAACAGACTAGCTCAGGTCAGTCCCTCCCACAATTCGATACAAATCAGAAGAAGTCAAATTTATTATCTAATTTTCGCGATCCTATCGAACTCAGAAGGCGCGAAATCTATCTCAGAATGAAAAATGTTTTTTCGGTAAATGCCTGGTAAAAAGAAATAAAATTTAAACCGATTGCATTCTGTTGACGCATGGTTTGCCTCATTTGATCGACAATATCGACAAATGTATCTCTTAAGTGTGCAAACAGCAAAACGAGATGGCTGATTAGAAGTCGAATTGGACTTCCTTTGCGCAGATATCTGGCGCAATGAGGAAAATTATGGTCTTGCTTATCACCATTAGTTCTTACTGTCTGCCTAATGAGAATAAGTTCGATATCCAAAATCATTTGGCTGATTGAGGTTTCCACTCTGACATGCTTATTTTTAATGTAAAATAAATGAGATTTTTCTTTCAATTCTTAACTAAAACACGTAATTCATTATCATAGATAATAATTTATGTTAAACTATTATTTGAATAAAGTGATATATTTCTCTATATGAAATATTATATAACATATTTTGGAAAATTGCATATTATTTCTTATCGTTATTTTCTTGTGAAAATTTATTTGTCATTCCTTTATAAAAAGTTTCAAAAAGCAAAAATGAATTTTTAAAGGTAAATAATGAATAAATCAAGAAGAATGTTTGGAGAAATTACATGTGTTTAAGCAATATAAACAATGTTAAATGGTTTTAGATAAGTTGACACAAACACATGCACGCAGTATTTATTAGATTATAAATTCAACCAACTGCACAACTTTAAGGCCTTTTCTTATTTTCATTGTGTGTTTTAATTACTTCCGAAGCACATGTCTTTGAATGTTACAGATATTTTTTACAATTAAATACCACATTGTCACGTTCACGTGAAATATAGTTAATATCTCTCATCTTCGTTCTCTTTTACTCAGAATTTGAAACAATATAGTGTGACTATCAAAACAAATTTAACTGTTTATAAGAAGCTATCTAAGATCTTCTTATCTGATACACACATATTCATTAATTAATTTTCAGTGTATATATATATATACTGAAAATTAAATTAGTTATGAGTGTATACACTTCAGAATTTCAATTCACAGACTCGACAGTTCTCATAGGGGTCTACTCAATTTTATCGACCAATTGAAGGGATGAAAAGCTGAGATGAGCTTGCTCAGGTCGATGATTAAATCTCGAACATGTCACATTTAATGCATCACAAATAAAGTTTATTTTTGCATTAAATTATATATACAATTTTTTTAAACTTTTAAATAACTATAAATACCATAAATAGTATGTAAATATAAATTAAACTGATAGCTGAGAAATTAAAAATCTAATTTCCAGTTAAATCGTGGACTTGATTGTTATGAGCACTTGAATACTTGATTGAAATTTTTCATATAAGATTCGGTTCAATCAACATAGGATTGAAATTCGTATTTGTAGAGTGACAATCAAACAAACAAATAAGTTTGAACTAGCCTTCATGTGAAAATATTAACTATTAAAATATAAATAAACTAACCATATCAGAATAATATAAATTAGAATTATAATTCAAAGGGAAAAGCTGATATCTTTTTTCTATTGATCTAAGAACCGGCGCATTATTAAGTATATGTTTACTAATTTTTGTTGAGAGAGTGAATTTTCAGTCATCAGAAAGCAATTATCATTAAGTAATGAGTATTTTGGCGTTATATATTCTCCAGTTAAATAATTGAATGACTATTCAGTCATCAGAAGTCAATTATCATTAATTAATCAGAGTTTTGAGATTAAACTTTTTGAAAAGAATTTAGGAGAATTTTGGATCTTAATCTATAGTCGAATATGGTTCTATATTATTCCTTATACGTGACAGTATTTTCTTTTAAAATATTTTTCTAGCTAAAGCAGGTAGGATTACATTTTTACTATGAATTCCATCTCATGTGGGTATTTACTGCTATAAATTGGTGGAGTTCATTTCAAAGGAATATCGTCATAACTTATTTACCTCCTTCTACTTTTGCCTCCATCACTCAAGAATTGTATTTACAGAAATATTACAAATTATAATGGATTTGTGGTTGGTATTTTAAAGTTATCATTGATATACGAGTAAAAATTCGGGAATGACTTTAAACCTTACGTATCGTAAACTTTTTCGACTGCTTTTGTCATATTTGTCAATACGTACATTAAATGTCACCCATTCTATGAAAATAGAAAAGCTTAACCTATACCAAGTGCATCGATTATCAGGCTTCAGTTGAGTTCAATTTAGATTTTCTTGTGGATTTCTCGGGAGGATATTTTTTGCATTTTAGTTTTTGTAGTGTATTTTTTTTTATTAAAGACACAATGATCTTTTAGACTTTCTCTGACTTAAGCAAGCTTTATAAAATATGAAACAATAATAAATATATATTCTATAATGTAATAATTGGTTTACAGTACACATTTTTACATACAGTGAGTATACATTTATTGTTATAAGAATTTCATTCTTAAATGCAGATTATGGTAAAAATATCAAATTTATTACTATTAAGAATCAGCAAGCAAAACTAAAACATTCTATTCAGTAGATCAAATATATCTTTTGCAGATCATTTTATTTCGTACGTCAGTAAATATTTAGGAACTTATCAATAAATATATTTTATGTATTTAGGAAAAAAAGAAAAAGCTCATTTTGATTGATAAAATGAAAATAGTCAGAAAGGTAAACAAGAAAGTTTTAGCCTTTTTTAACAACCGAAAAGAGCATGATCTACAGAAGGTGTAACTAATTGCGATTCCCTAAGTAATCACCATCGGCGTGCAGTACCTTCTGCCAACGTGTCTCCAATTGTGCAATCTCTTTATGGTAAAACTCGGGGATTTTGGACGTAAAGATGTATGTGAGTGCTTAGCGCAAGTCTTCATAATTGTTGAAGGATTTTCCACAAAGATAATTGTTCAGGGATTGAACTATATTCCTCCTTATCAATCTAACTTTGCATCATATTGGTAATATATGATGCAAAGTTAGATTGATAAGGAGGATGCCACAGGGTCTTCCAATCAAGCTGATATATGGTATTCCTGGCCATTCGCGTTGCATGGACCTCACATTATAGTCCAAGAACAACAATCAGTACTGGCTCCTTTTGTTGCAATGCCTGTTGCGCATACTCCAATTACAGTGAGTACTGGTCCGCGGTGATGATTTGGTTAGTTAATAGCAGCTCATAGTGAACCACTTGATGGCTAGTCCACCAGACACCAGCGTCACCATACAATTTTAAATCTCTTGACCTAAAATAATGATTTGACGTTCTTTCATTCCCAGAACTATCTTAAATGTTTCATATATTCGGTGACTTAATGCAAGAGCTGATAAGCACACTTTGAAGTTGTAAAGAAAGCAACGCCAAATGAGCTACTTTGAAAAGCCCATTTCTCTTTATTCCTGTACAAGCTACGGTTGAGGAATGTACACGATGGATCTTCTTTTATAATGACTGATATTCCTACTCTCTACTGTCCAATGTCACTCCCACCTCATGCACTGATTTTCACACTTATTCTCAATTCATTCAATAGCAGCGCGAAAAATGTAAGAATTTTCTTGTTTATATTATAGCATTAAATTATGTATAAATTAAGATTTAAAGATTTAAAATATCACTTAGATGCTAACATGTTTTTTTAGCTCAAATGCAGATTTCCTTTGAATATTCCCAATACTATTTCTGTATAAAAAGTTACATATTTCATTGAATTAACTAGTCAAAGTATTTCGTTGAATGTCTTCTTACCAATAGAAAAATACTACTCTACAAAGGATACCAATTTGAATAATCCCTTATACAGAAAAGACTTACAATAAATTGTAATTACATAATATAAAAT
This sequence comes from Latrodectus elegans, assembly GCA_030067965.1. Taxonomy (NCBI): domain Eukaryota; kingdom Metazoa; phylum Arthropoda; class Arachnida; order Araneae; family Theridiidae; genus Latrodectus; species Latrodectus elegans. The sequence goes on from CM057820.1 coordinate 67,365,021, forward strand.
GAGCTTTAGGTATTGTATTCCTGGTGATTTTATACCAGGAATACAAGTAAACTATTTTCAAGGATCACAAAAACAGTAACTTTAAAAATTCCAAGTACATCTGTCTACATATCTAGAATTTCAGACAGAAACCAGAACCAGAAATTTCAACTCTCATTCTTCGACAGTGTTGGCGGAAGAACCTTGAATTTTCAACTTAAAATACACAATGGTAGAAAAATGGTTAACGATCTTGTCTTCGGTTCAACACTACGTGGGTTCGAATCACACCTTGCGCTTCTTTGTTTGCAGTGAGTCGGAATCCATTTTAAACCTCTGGTCTCGGTGTAATTAGCTCTCACTTGCAAAAATTACAATTCAGCGACAAACAAACCATCGCAAAACGAAAACTCTTATTGTTTATCCAAAAGCACCCGGTAATTTTTTTATATAACTGTCAATATGCATGAACATCTCTAAATGCTTATATATACATCACTGTAGGGTGTGTGCTAGGTACAACTTTGCGCTTATAAGGCTGAATTTCATGTTTGTTATTCTGTTGTTTGACCAAGAATCATTTGAGGAATAATTGGCAGCAATTTTAACGATTCTGAAAAAAACACACATATTATGCATATATATATATATATATATATATATATATATATATATATATATATATATATATATATATATAAGCAATATCCATCCCATATTAGCAGTTTTTACTGCACATAGCACATATATGCAATGACTTCGTAATATTCATATTCTATAATCGAAAGATATAACGACTGCATTAGTAGAGTGATATTAAGCAGTAATAATCACATAGAATTTTTTTTTATCAAGTAATATTCGAGTCCACATTCCTTAAATTATTCAGATGATTTATTGCTATCTGAAATTCCTACCGCGCAAGTCTCTTCATCTGAAACTGATAAATGAAAAGAGATTTTATATTTTTTACTTAGGATAGTTTTCGCCGGTTTTTAGCCATGCGTGATCTCACTTTCTCTAAGGAAACTAAGAGTTAAAAAAAATTCAATGAATGCTGAAAGAAGAAGAAGAAAAAAAAAAGTTAATGATTTTTTTTCCCTTTAGAAGTAAATGAGGACCTCCCTTTGAAAGTGCTTCCGATCGCAAACCTGCCGAACTCAATTAATCACAAAATTGGAAGGAACAATACCAAGGTGATTTTATGGTCACATTTTTTTTTTTTTTTTTTTTTTACATTCTCTCTTTAGAAAAGGTTAAAAATAAAATATTTGATCGCTACATTAGATGTTCCAATGGAGTGAAGGATGATGACACTTGATTGATATGGTTGATTTTCGAAATAAAAAAAAATTATACAATAAAATTATTTTATATTTAAAATTTGATGTAATTATGATTAATATTTACATACGAATAATTTTATTGTTTGTTTACTCTAATAAAGTTAGAATAGGTATCAAATTCGGACACGCCCACACACACAAAAATATAATTTTACTTAAGAATCACATAGACAGTCAAAATTGGGAAGGAAGAAACTTTTGATGATTGAAACTCCTTGTGAATCTTATATATTTTTTTTAATTTAAAATCACCTCAGAAAATTGATTGTAAAATGAATCTTAATCGTAAAATGAAAAAAATTAAAAATATTTTTATTTAATAAATTATAAAAATAATTTTCCGAGAAAAATTGTTTTAAGCCCAGTAAATTTTTAACCAGCATTTCAACAAAATATTTTCTATGATTAATTTCCGAAAGCTTAAATCCTAAATAAATTATGATTAAAACCTGACGATTTTCATTTTAAAGAACATTATTAAAATGAAACAATTTTTATGGTCTTTTAAGAAACATTAATTTAAGCACAAACTCTTTATGAGTTTAACCGTATGACATTCTTTTTTTATATCAGTCTTATGAAAGTAAGAATATTTTACCACAGCATACCCAAACATATGGGATAAACTATAGAGTAATAAAAAGGAAAAAGCTGCAAAATTTATTACTTAATTAACTTTTTTACAAAGCATTTAATTATGAAAAAGGTTTTATTAATTATAGTGTTAAAAAATTTGTATAAATTTTTATCTTGGAAATTTTTGGAAAAATAATGAATATTACTTAGATTACAAGTCCTTAAAATTAACACACCTGAAAGAAATGCAAATAACATAAAATGGCATTTAACTCAAACCTATTTTACTCTATAAATAATAAGTGATTGAATTCTTTGATGGCATAAAGCATGAGAAATTTTTACTACGAACAATACTATTTGGCAGCTAATGCTTTGATTGCAAGTGTAGTTGCAGCTGTCTATTGGTACAAACTTATATCCCCCTTTATAGACTAATTGTAAGTTTCTGTAAGTTGTATGATAACAAATAATCATTGACCAGACATTTTCTAATAGACAGACATCTGGAGAATGTGCTAGCCAGGACAGCGACCAAAAATTGTCAGCACAAAAAAAAAATTTCTATAATCTTACTAAAACACATAGTAAGACTATTACAGTTAAAATAATTAATTTCTATGTATTTTTTTGAGAAACCTGAATTAGTTTTAGGATTCTTTCTCTCTTCAAAAAGGATATAATGTATAATTATATTTTCCCTAGATACATAACAGGCAGATTTAACTTTTGCCTTGATTTTCATGTAAATTTACTCATCTCTTAAAACATCGGTCGACTACCCATTCAACAAAGAATTAGTTCGGGGAGGTGTCTATGGCAGAAGACATATGGATTGGTTCTAAGCAGAATGCTGCGCCGCTGGTGTAAAACATTTTAATTAGTTTTCAACTTTTCCTAATGACCACCTGCGGTCATTAATTAAGAAATGAGTACCTAGAAGGGGGAAGAGGTCACGTGAGTGGAGCGTGCATTCAGTTGATGGATTGCGTCCGAGATTAGGCTTAGAAGGGATTTAGATTGGGGAGAAAGACGGGGTAAGAAAAAAATAAATAATAGGTTTTGTTCCTTGTTTAATAAGAGCTAATTAAGGATCGGAGTTTTGTCTTCGAGACTTTTTGGTTTCTAGAAACTTAGAGTTGAAGGCGGAAAGCTTGAATAAATAATGCTTATGAGCAACGCAATTTCCCCTTAAATTTCCACGTAAGGAGAGCCATCTAAGAGGGTAACGTTTCATGTGCCTTACTTGCCAGGCAAGTTTCATTGATTAAACAACTGGAAGCTGGAAGGCAATCCATCTCAAAAATGTCAATCTAATTTAATAATTTGAGAAATCTTATATAATTTACAACTTGAGAAAACACTTTAGAATTGGGTAGAAAAATGCATCAGTACTTTGGAATTCATTATGTATATTAATATCCCATAATTCTCATTGAATCAACTGAGAATTAATTGTATTTTAATGGGAATTCTTTGATCATATTTACATGGAAGTGTACTATAACCAAATATTAAAAAATATATCATTTCATTAGGATATAACTAGAAATTAATTTTTAGAAGATATGCGTGTGAATTTCATGTTTCTTACAAAGTAGAACTCCAATCATTGTGATTAGTTTCCTAAGTAACTGAATAAATAATTGATTTATTGTTTATTGAAAAAAAATATGTCCTTTTGATAAAAAAGGACATTCGGTTACGAAAGATATTTTATTTATATATTATTTTAATATTACGAAATATATATTGTGTTAATATTAATTATTTTTATTTTACAGCATATTTATTCATGTATTAACTCTTTGCAAAGTATGCAATATGCACTGAAAATTGGTACCCATGATCATTTTAATTAACACATGTATTAAATTTCAATATCATTAATTTCTATAGACCAGTTTATTATTGTACTTTATATTTTATCATAGCTATATTTTTTATTGATTTATAATGTACAATGGTCCCCATTAATTATGCTTTTTATTTTAATTAATCTTTTTTTCCAATGATCGGGGTATATCGGGATGTATTGTCCCCTTATACCCAAGGAACCGGCCAGAAACAGTGACCTCTTTGCCACCGAGACGTTTCCCTGGGTGCACCACAGGGGATGGGCCACAATCGCACACTCACACATGCCATAGGGACCCGTTTATAGGGTAGGCACCATTCATACTTCATTCACACACAAGGAAAGGACAAAGACAGAATAGAGAAAAAGAAAGTACATACATGCCTGAACCGGGATTCGAACCCAGGACCTCCCTATCCGTAGTCAGCCACGCTGACATTTTAATTAATCTAGAAAATATAAAAAATGCATTACATTAATTAAGAATATAAAAAGAATTCTTCACTCATATCAATTTAAAACGAATCTTATCAATTGAATGATGTAATTATTGATGAAGATATGTATATTTCTAAGTAAAATTAAAATGTGTAATACAAAAGGTTTATATTATTTTTTTAATATAAATATATATTAATATATAGTGCGTTAATTTTTTACAAGTTGTGCACTGTGAATAAAAAATTGGCTTCCACTGTACAGCTATATAAATAAAATATAAATAATTAATATGGCATTCATATACTCAGGAATTATTAAGAATTATTTTTCATTCTATTATAAAAAGAACTATTTTTGATTCTATGTAATATTAAGGTGGAGACACAGTATTTTCAATATTATAAATACAAACATTTTTCTTCAGTTATTTAAAAATATGCTTTGCTTTTACTTAAAATAGTAAAAATAGTGATAAATTAAAAACATAAGAAAATTTAATATTCAAAAACTTATATTCCAAGGATCAAATTAAAAAATTAGATTTTTATTTTGTTATAGAAGTGAATAATAAAAATTTAATATTTATAAATGAATTACAAATTTCCTTTTAAAAGTTTCACTGATTTATAATATATTTGACTTAAGTAAATCCATATGTAAATTTAAAATAAGTTCAATAAGTTAATTTAAAATTTTTGTTAATAATTAAATATTTCATTATTTTTTTTAAATATTTTTAAATTGATCTATAGATAATAATTTTAATACTTTCATAAAATTTTTAATTTATCAATTAGTAATTAAAACAATATGTTTACTATTTAAGAAGTATGAAAATAAGCCCTGTATTTATTTTACCGCCATTTATTTTCAGCAACACAAGTAATAATGCCAAAATTAGTATATTGATATAAACTAATTAATACAGCAACATAATTTATGCAGGATAATTATCTCAACTAAATTATCGATTTATATAAATTTATTTAAAAGCTGAAAAATATATATTACATCTATTGATTAAGGGCAATAGTTTTCATAAAAATGCAGTGTAATACAATTCTGATGCAGTGAACTTATGCGATTTTTTTTTCGCTATGATTAATGAGATTATTTACCGAAATTATTCCACTGAGCAAAGCTGAAAAAATAACCTCACAAATTGAATCTTCATATACCGTAATTAATCCTGTCAACTTAAATGTAATTAATGCATTAATTATATTCTTAAAGTGCAAGTAATATTCAGAAAACAATTGCCATATATTTCGTGGACGAATTTCATAATAGGATTAAGCGTGAAATTGTTATTTTTTTATAAAGATAATAATTAATTTTCATCAGAAGAGGGAATTTTTTCTTCTTGATTGATCTAAATTTTGATGTTTATATTATCTTCGGAAAGCCTATTCATTGTTTAGGGAAAAAGTATGATAGATCAAAAGAGAATAAAAATGAAAGCCTGCAATTTTCTGTCTATTATTATAGCAAATAAATCAAAAATACGAGGTGTTCGCTAGAAATAGAGACACATTTAGAAAGGTAATTGTTCGCATATAGAGAGCAAAATGCAAGAGATTAGATTTCACAAACAATGTTTATTCGATGAAAATCACGGAAACACTTAAGAAGAATATTCTGAGAGTTTAAGGGATAAAATTCTGGTTAATTTTAATTATTCACGGATTCAATTTTCACTATGAGTATGAATGTTTATAATGATTCAGAATCCAATTTAAACTGAAGGGTCTGCTCTGGTTGGGCTCACTTTGCTAATTGTAATGGCAACGTAACAATCCAAATCAAAATTTAACATCTCGAAAATCTTTTTCCGAATTCTACTTTATCTCAAAGAGAAATTTCTCGATTTACGGGGTTTTTTTTTTTTTAAATGAATTACAAGGACTAGTGAAATTTGAAAATAAGGTTAAAATTTCTATAAAAATTATTTTTTACTACGCAAGATTGATAAGGTTGAGCAAGTTTATTAATTTTAGTGAGCTGGATTTCAGTTCAACAATTTTGTGGATTCCTTTCTTATCTCAAATGTAAGAAAGTTTGCTTTGGCTTAGAATTCATTTTAGAATCACAAATACTGGTTGAATTTGTCTTATTTTGTAAAATGTTGCCATAAATCAACAAACAAATCATGACAAATTAGCAAATAAATGTTACGTCTTAAATATCTCTTCTAAAAAACATCACTGTTTTTGACCACAAAACTATATAATTAATTAACTTAAGAAAAGTTAACAGCTCAATAAAAGAAGTAATTTTGTTTCTTTTTGAAAATACAAATGAAATTATTTTTCTTTTTTTTCTGGTAATATTTGAGATTGGAAAAATTTATTTATCATAGAAAATATGAAAAAAAAAATCGAATCTTCTTAGACTATTAAAATCTATAAAAATTATCTCTGCAAATATTATTGTAACTTTGCCATCTTTTTTTGAATGTTAAAACGTATAAAAAAGTCAAATTTATTGTGATGTTATATATATATATATATATATATATATATATATATATATATATATATATGTATGTATGTATATAAATGATCCATTTTTATATTTCACTCTACATGCAGAAAAACAAGCGAAAGTTTCCTTCTCCACTAAAATAATTGATGAAAATTAATTTATATTCTTTTGATTCTGGAGAATCATCATTATAATCATCCATAAAGAAGGGAGGCATTAATGAAATCAAAGCGCATTCTTATCATTAGATTCTCTTTCATCGCTTAACCAGGCAATAAATTCTTTCCTTTGACTCTCTGTAATCGCTTAATTGTCCCTAATATCAGTTCTTAGGATCTAACTTTTATTATTATGGCTCCTCATTAAGAGGATTCGCAAATGAAAAATGGGGAAAAGATATTTCACTTTCGGAGGAACATTACAGGTGTAAAAGTAAAAAGGGGGAAAAAGTATAATTGGGAAAATGACTCATACCTAAAATTTGTGGGAGGGAACAAAAGACAGAAAAATGCGAAACGGGAAAAATACTCGCGTAACTTATTCTCGAGTTTAACTTATAACATCGATGATTAGGGATTTTTAATTATCGAGCCATCATTCTAAATGAAAGCATAGCTCTTCAATGTTGTTAAAGATAATATTGTAAGATAAAAGGAATTTTGCCGGCGAGTAGGGAATTCTGTCTAATGGAAGTTAGGAACAGCTGATAGATATGTATAAAAGCCCCAAGTTATTGGTAAGGAATGAAATTTATCTTGATTTTATCTAGTGAATATAAAGTTTTTATTTTTTATATTCACAAGCAATTATTAATTTATGCTAATTATCCATAATGTATATAATATCGTATTTCAAAACATATATTCACTCAAATTTCAATATATATTAACTAGCCACTGGCTTCCATAATTTTTTTTTATTTAAATTAGTAGGCCTTTAAATGTCGAATTATGTCTACTTACTATTTTAATAATTTTTTTTTCCCAATTTTTATTGCTTAGAAACTCATATGGAATCCCGTGGTTAAGTGATGAGTATGTGATTTTTGGAGTTGAAAGTTACAAATTAGATCCCAAGGTCACTGTTAAACAATGGATAATAAATTTTAGACTCTTATTTTACGTATTCAAAATACGCTATTTCGAAACATTTCTTCATTCATTACTTAATTATCATTTTTGAGAGGATTTTTACAACACATTGAACTATATTCATTCAGCAATATTGCAAAATTCTGGAAAAATATCAGACACCCACTTTCACAATTGAATGCAAATTAACACACAGTATCAGTCTCTCGTGTCTCCAATAAAGTGAATTCATACATGTCACTTAGAAAGTCATAGTTTATACTAAAATAAAGAAATTTTTTTACAAAATGTAATCATTCATTAATTTTCAATATATTTTTTATTAAAAGCCATGTTAAATTAAAGATGTATTTAAAGTAACACTTTTTTGAAAAAATAAATCTAACTAATGTACTTCAGTGAATATTTTTATGGCCTTAAAGACAATAAATTTAATGATATTTTTGAATAAATGCAAATATATTCAAAGATATTTTCTATTATGAAAATTTTTAAGAAAGTATTTTTAAATATCTAAAATTAAAAAAAAACTTTTTTTTGAAATTATTACATGATACCGGTCAAATATAAGTAATGGTTTAAAATATTAAAAAAAAATATTTTTTAATTATTCAGTGACACACACTTAAAAGCTCTGAATATCTGTTTTTATTACATGAAAAATGTGTCAGTAAAATCCTCATTGCATTGTCTACATTTTTACATATTTTATTTCATTTATTATTGTATGATTTCATTTTAACTTCATGAACAAACTTTTTCTTTATTAAAATTTTATTAGCATTTGAATATTAGTCTTTTTATGATTTTGCATAAGGTAAATAATAAATTTTTTGTAAGTTAAATTGATAAAAATATCCTTAAAATATTTGACTCACACGTTGCGCATTGCCTAGTAGTAAAAGTCGAACAGATGTCTTTCAAAATACGACACACTTTTCCTTATTGAAGGACATTTCATAGACAATAAGTGATATTTTTGTGTTGCAAAAGAAAACTCCAAAGAATTCACCCCATAAGTTGTTTATCGATAAAGCTGACACATAAAGAACATATCTCATCATACATTAAAAGCTGGATTTAAACCTGGAATTTTCCACTCTGAAGAACAAGGCCCTATTATCAAGTTATGGTCAGCCTTTTATTTAAGTGTACAATATTTTACTGTTTCTGTACTATTTAATACTAAATGTGAAAAACATATTACATAAGAACTTACTAATTAACAAGAATCATTTTCAAAAGCTTTAATTCACACATACAATTAAGCAGTTCTTATTTACTGTTCATTATTTGTAAAGCCACGTGGGAAGAAATCTAGATGTGATGGTTCTTTTACGAATAACCCATCTTCCCCAAATTAATCATTGAAAGCACACGCAGAGCGCGAAGCAAATGGAGGACGGAATAATTACGAACAGAGTGTCTTTCGGATGTGGAAGATAAAAGATCATCATTGGCGGTTGGAATTGAGTGCTATCTTTGAATTTCTGGAAAAGCTATGTCTGGAAGTTTGTTACTGAACCGAGGTATGGTTGATAAGCAAGATAACTTAGTAGCTTCTGCTGACACTAAAAGCTTCATTTGAAAATATTTCATAATTTAATCGAAAACTTACAAACATATTTCTGCATTAGAATTACACTATAATTTTCTGTGAATGAATGGGAGTAAATAATATTGCAAATATTAATTTACTTAAATAACTATTGTGTTTACAATATTTTATGGTGTGAAGTTAAAATATTTATAAGCTTAGTCTTTAAAATTCTATATTTTAATAACATACTTTTACATAAGCTTAATATTTGAAGTGTGAAGTAAAAAAATATTAAAAACTATTTTGAGCTTACTTTCGAATAAAGTTGTTATGAGAAAATGGTAATATTCTCAGACATAAGTGCTTTATAACTTCATACATAATAAGATTATTTCTATCATAATCTTTGACACTTGTTTCAGAATCCGTTGTATCATTTGACACTTAACTACAAAGTGTCAGTTTAACTTGACATACATTTGCAATACATGGCTTACACAATTTTCTAGCATTTATGTTTGTTTGTCACTTTAAAATTATAGTAAACTTTTAGCAGCGACAGCTTGGGCATTACATTTCTAACAACGCCAATATTGGCGAAAAACTCTCTCTTTGACTCAGAAACTGCAATTCAAACTTTTAAATCAGAAGTGGTTTATTCACTTTTGATTCCAAAATTAAATATAATTAATTTTTACGAATGAGAGAGGAATTCCTCCTTTTATTCATCAAAGTATTAAAGGCTTGATTTGATTGTAACACCATCCCTCTCATCAATATTATTTAAGCAAAATAATAATTTTGACTGCAAAAAAAAAAAAAAAAAAAAAAAGAATGATATAGTTTGGTTTTTTAATCTCTCGCTCAATAGACGCTTGCGTTAGACCTATGATTTATCAGAAATTTTAAAACAATATAAATATTCTTTTCTATAATGAGAGTCAGATGAATACATTGTTAAACTGAATTATAGAATTTATATGACATTTTTCGATAAATGATGGTTTATCCGCATTGACAATAAGAAAAAGCAGAAAATAAAGAAGTAATAATAGTAGAAAATGGTAGTGGTCCAGCCATTGATAATAAAAAGTACATTCTTTTTTATTATCTTTTATTCATTTTGCGAAATACCATATAAATTTGGAGAGTATTTTTTTTTATAATCTGATACGCTTTAAAAAGATTAGCCACGTTTTTCAAATTTTTATAAAGACTATAAAATAGACAATATTCATAAAAATATTTATAGTTATGAATGCGAAATTTAAGAAAATCAGTTTCAAGTTTTATTAACTTTTTTTTAATTTAAAAATATCTTGACATCATTCATATTTTAATTTAAGTAAAAGATTTTATCAAAACTGTGAAATAGCGCCGTTATTTATCAGCGCTTGGAATTTGCCTAAATAAATGTACAACGAGAGTTCTGGCACTTCTGCCTTAAGGTTTTCTCATCGATGTTAATTAGATGTAAAAATAAAGCATTCAACTGCTTGATACTTAATTCAACGCCTTAGAAACTGCGAGCAGCATCAAGTTCAGCAGCCTCATTCAATACCAATATCAGCATCCCCAATCCAACTGCTCCGGCCGATCACGTGATTAGCGGCAAATCATAACATCCGATGCGTCCGAGGCAGGTGAAGAGCGGTTCTTCTCCAAAGTGATACAAATGAGTGCCTGTACCATTAGCGAGATGAGTCGGTACATTATGGATGACGTCTGCGCAGCATTCTGGTCAGGGGGTTTTAATTACAACAGGGGGAGATCAACTGCTTCATAAATAAAAAGCGGAAGAGAGGGCAAGAAGGGAAATAAAAGCTGCCGCAAGATAACAAAACATAGCTTTTTGCTTCCATTTATATATATATATATATATATATATATATATATATATATATATATATATATATATATATATATATATATATATACGATGAGTTTATTCTTATTGTTATTTTAAATATTGAGCAAATGTAGCTTTTGAATTTTAATACTTGCGTGATGATGATGGTATAGACATAGTTGGTATAAAATTAAAACTCTTATGAAACTTCGGAAAAGGTTTAAATAGATATTCATAGATTAAATGGTTTATCTTTCATTATATAAAATTGGCAAAATATATTACTTCGTTTTTTTTTCCCCTTCTTAAAATTGCTTTAATTTTTGTTATTGGAAAAACATAAAAATATTACGAGTATATTAATGCATATAATACACGATTTAAAAGCTCAAGGCTATTCTAACGATTTTAGGATGTTCGTTGATAATATTTTGCGTTGGGGAATTTGAGCACAATGAGCTACATTTAAGTGCAAAAATGAAGAAAAATAGGAAATCTTCTAATCTTTCCCTTTAATAATTTTTATTTAATTTATAAGAGTTTTAATTTTTATTTATTAAAAGTATCATATTTCAAGTCGACATTGCATCTCACATATCATGATATTGAAAAATAGAACTTTTGAATATACAGATTTTCCTTGCTTCGCGAATTTATCACTAGAGTCAGTAAGTCCGTTTATAATTGTTGCATTTTAATAATGCCTAACAACATCTGTCAAAGTAATCATATATATATATATATATATATACAAATGAATCGATAAAAAATATAATTAATATGACAAAATAGCCGTAATAACAAATTATAATCACAGAATATTTTAAGTGATTAAAAAAATTTACTGAGAATACTCTATGATCGTAAACAATAAAATGTATGAGATTTAATGAAAAAATGTTCCATTATTTTGTTTCGTAAAATAAAACTAATATACTTCATTAATTCGTTCTCCTATTATTTACTTAAAAATTGATGATAATATTAAAAATTTTATTTCAAATTTGCTTTTTAGAAAATGAGCATAGTTATTTCAGCAGCATGCCAATTGAAGTATCTGTCCAGGGCCTTTATGCAACAGACTACAGTATGAATTTTATTATGAATAAAATAAATAAAAATTTCGAGAATAAATATGTTTCACTTGTTTAATTCATTATTTGTAGTACAATTTGTATCAATATACTTCTTTGCGTATTGCTATTTTTCTGTTATTGAGTAATCTGAAATAATTGAAAAGGATTTTTTTTCTATATTTGTATCAGTACTTTACTTGTGCTATTCTTGATTCCAAAATAACTTGAATGAGAAACATTATTGAAAATTTATCATCCTTTACAGAAACAAAAATCTTTCCGTTATCTTGAAATCAAGATTATGACCATATGAGAAATTGCTTTGAAATTAACGTAGTAAAGATAAAATAAATAGCTTTTATATTTGTATTCTTCATTAAAAAGCTACATTTGATATTTTAAACTAACAGTCTTTTGTATTGGCACAGATGTAACTTTAAACTGCAATTTATTAACCTATAGTTTTAAATACTCTTCACGGTGATCATTGAAAATAACATTTTATCGAGGTGTTTATTCTCAGATGATTTTTCATGAAAATAAAATTTATACTATTTTACGTACAAACACAAACAATATATACCTGATATTTTATTGACATCATATGAGGAATAGTTATGCAGCTGATATAACCATTATAAGACTTCTTTAACTTCCTATTTTGCCTTACTTGAGAGTTTTTCAAAGATTGTAGGCCATTATAACATGTCAAGATGGAAACCTCAATTACTCTCAAAAACTTATCATCATATTTGCAATCAAAAAGCAGAAATTCAATTCTTATCTCCTTTCTTTTTACATTTTAAAGTTTAAATCTTGGAAATTTCCCTCAAAACGGTATAAACCAATAATTAGGACACAAATTAATACGTGTATACAAAATCCTATATTTAAAATCATGTGAAGTTATATCAAGTATCATATAAAACTATTATCGATTTTGTTCAGCAGAAAGGCTATTTTCTTCGGAGGGAAATATAGCAGACTTGATCTAGACAACGTTGAATAACAAGAACGTTTTTCATTTCTATTTTTTGTAGGCACACCTGTCTGGATAGATACTTGCGAGTTTTTTGCGTTTATTGTTTGCGATACACGAATATGGTGAGTACTATTCCTGAAACTATAAAAGGAAAGTCAGTAGTAAATGAATACTCAAAATAAGATTACATCAACTTTTATCTGTTATGCTATTCCCTTAAGGTATCAAAATTTGCTGTAGATACCTTTTCATATTTTAATTTTAGTAAAAGATTTTAAATTTTTAGCAAATTCTCATTGATTATTTCAGTACCCTTAAAAATTAAAGAGAAATTAAAATAATATAAAATGTATTACATTTACATATAAACGTAAATAGTTTGTAATTAAATATCAACTACAAAAATTAATTGTGTGTGTAAATGCCCGCATTTTAATTTCCTATATATTTATTTTCTTTTGTTTGCATTATTATTGTTGTTGTTCTTTTGGTTATTCAGATAACTAAATCTAATAAATATTTATTAAGTTAGATCAATCACTAAGCTTAAAGTTTAAAATAATTAGAAATGGATATTTCCTTTCTCTGGTTTCTTCCATGAATATGTGCTGCGTTTGCTGTTTGTAACTTCTGGATCTCTTCCCTTTGAGTTGTGAATATGGATCTTTGTCTATAAAAAAATCCTTTTAGCATTTGAATATTGTGAATGTTATACTAAAACAACTTTCAGGAGCTTGGATATTCACTAAGAGTTGAAACACATACAATGGGTTCGGCTGCGATATACAGATAGTTTTGTCACCCGAGGCCTGTTCTTAAAGGCCTGTACCTTAAAGTCTGTTCTGGTATAACTGTCAAGGCTGAAGTGGAAGCCACATCTCCGAACAGATAAAACTCAGAGATCAAACCATTCAACTCCAATCTTAAGATAATGGGGATGTTCAGAAGAATTTCTAGTATTTCCTAACAACAAACCCAAAAATCTAAATAACATTTAAGCTTTTCAAGTTCTACTTGAATTTTAAAATTTCTGGAAGAAATTCACCAATTTAATCATTCATTTATAAATCATGCAATTAACAATGAATCCATCAAAATACGATGCATTGATAATTTGTTTATCAGTATACACAAGAGAGAAAATAAAGACTTCAAAGTGAGAAATGAAAACCTATCCCAGATAAACAGAAGAACAACAATTTGTGGCTAGGCGCAGACAACTGATATATCTCAGAAATGTATACACATCGGCTGCAGCTTCATATTTATGTCCCTCGCGTGACTTCTGCTTTTTTTTTTTTTTTTTTTTTTCACACCTTTTGTGCCGCGTTCAGGGCTTCTAAATCACCGATAACGCCGTTTAGAACGAAGAATTTTCGATATCTAAATAGCCTCCGACCGTTCTCTTTCTTAACACCATTCTTTCTTTCTTTCTTTTTTTTTACATCATCTTTTGTTCTTTTTGTTCTTGGTTTGTTAAAAATCGCCAAGTTCTTGGTTGACGCATATTCCAGTTGTGATGAATGTCTGATGATAAATTTCAAATAAGAAGACATTCGGAATACAGCATTTTAATGGCGGCATTAAAGTAAAAAAAATATAAAGTGAACTACAAAACTTTGAGAGTATAAATTCAAGTCTTGATCTATGGTCACATTTGTCTTTAGTTTCCCGGATTTAAATGCGATGACGATTGGCTAGATTTATTAACTGCATTCCATTCGTATCCAAAAAGCAAGCGTTTCTGAAACCATTCAATGCCTTGACCTCACTTTTATAACGTCTCGAGACTTGTTAAATGTGTTCACCTTCACTTTCTTGTGACATAAGGATCGCGACAGCTCTTTTTATGAAAGTATAATTCTTATCTTGTTTGATTTATTCATTCTATTCAACTCTGTTGTAGTCCAGGGTAGTATTTTCTACTTGTGAAGAAATGATGCAAGAAATCTGCATACGAGAAAGTAGAATTGCATAGACAAAGAGAGTATTGTTTTTTGGAGTACTTTTGAATAACAGAAGTGACTGTTTGTGATTTATGCTTAACGTTTTGCAACAAGTTCAGAATATATATTTAATGTTTTAGAAAAACAATTTTCGTATTTTTAAGGAAACCAAAAAGAAGAGAGTTGTTTGTTTATGACTTGCATATTGATGTATAAGCTAATCAGTAAAATTATTTTGAAGTTTATAATTTAACAAAATCTTAATTTAATTGATAGTTTGCTACAATCCCAGTTTACAAAAGAAGAAACTATCTTAAACATTTTCAAATGGAAAACATGAAGAAGAAAAAATACGCATTTGCAATCTTTCCTTTCACTATAGTTGCAAAGTCTAAACTCATAACTTTTCTTCTCAAAGAATATACTAATTATGTATACTAGGTACACAATGTACTATAATAAGGAATTTGAGCAACTATAGAGTCTATAGCTTACTCGAAAGAAGTTTTCATCGATAATGAGGGGAAATTAAGTATCGCAAGAGAGAAAACTCGGAAAACTGTAAAGTGTTCATTCGGGCAGATGTACCTCCTTAAAGTAGAAATGCAAAACCCAACTCCCAATGTTCAAAAATGAATGAGGTTGAGCTATGGACTTTTAAATTCTGACAAGTATGGACGTATAACATGGTCAAAATGAACAACCAATGCTTAATTTCTGAAAATTTATTTAAATTTTTTGTTTATACGTTATTGCTATTTTGTGCAAATTTTTCAATAAAATATTTTATTGAAATTTAAGAATTTCGTTTTTTATTAATCTCTTTAAACAATGCAATAATATAATAAATGTATTATGTGTTAAACAGTATATGCGATTACTGCGTTATACAAAATTAGCCAATGATTTTGATCTTTGAAAAATTAAAAAAACTTAGAAAATAGTATTTCCACACAAAATTTACATTTTAAAAGATGTATTATTTCTGCTGTGATATTTGCTTCCTCTTAGGGTAGAAATATTCTACATAATAAAGTCATAAAACAATTTTTTTGATTTCAAGAAAATAGATTTTAAATTATAAAGGAATGCCCACTGAAAAATGAAATTGTATTCGTAAGATGTTAATTATAAAATATTTGGCTTGAATATTACATATTATTTAATAAAAATATTTGCTCATTAAGTCCACAACTCAATAATTACTTATTTTAATGAAATGGGCACTTGAATAAGAAAGTTTTAAAATAGATATATCATATGTCTACTAATAGGATTAATATTTTTTGTTCATTACTTCCGCTGATAGAATATGCTCTTCACGATGTTACAGTATCAAAATACTGTTGTTATTCTTGTTCGAGTAAGCTTTTCCGTATCTTTTATTCCTTTGTGTTTGGCAATAGTTTTGTGCACCAATCAGATTTTACTTTACAGCAACAATAAAACTAATTTCCAATAGTCAGAGAGAGAAAAAAGCTCTGCAATTGACTCTAGCAAAATACCCTCAAACTCAAATGGGGTATCGAAGTTAAACTTGATTGAGGTTCTATGTTGCTCTTTGATTGAAGTGTTGACAATTTTAGAGAAGTAATATCTTCATTACCTAATAGTATCACAAAATTGCAAATGAAGACAATTTTTATCGTACTTAATTTATAACAACCAGTAACGATCTTACAAAATACAAATATAAATATGGTAAATGAGGGTTCAAGGTAGGATGTTGGTTTTATCGTTTGAATTTTGTTCAAATTTAAAATAAATTTAGCGGCATTTAGTAACATCTATAAGCGGAAATAGACACTAGAGAATTAATTCAGTGAATGAAATGGACAAACAATAGAAATGATGTTATTCACTTTAGTATAATTTACATTATCTTCCAACCCCTGATAAGCAAACCCTTCGATTTTTGAAGGAATTACGAAGAATCTCTTCAAAAGTCTCTCTTCTCTGAAGACCTGAGTGTGGCAAAATCGTAATCATTCTGCTTAAATATTAATCATTTGGCCACAATCCAGCGAGCCGAAGCATCTACACACAAGCGATTACTTCCCTATCTAGGTTAATGAGAAATGTCTTGCAAAAATGTTCCTATAGTTCTGGAGAAGTCAGATTTGGTCTGGGGATGAAATAGATGACGCATCGATGCAATAGATGCCAGATACAACGCATCTATCTGATTTATTACGTAAGATAATTACTGTGGGAAATGTTACTACAAATTAACCTTTAACACGAACATGCTTATTGTAAGATTCAACCATCTGCAGATCCATTTCATTTTAGCTTAAGATAATAAATTTAAATATGGATATATATATATATATATATATATATATATATATATATATATATATATATATATATATATATATATATATATATATATATATATATATATATACATAATTTTCAACATTTTACATATAAAGTTTAAAAAAGATAAAAGCAACTATAAAATTATAATAAGTTTTTCCTTATTAAATAAGCAAATTTATGTAAGAAAACACTACTATTGTTTTTAAATTAAAATTTCGTTACAGAGATTGTTTTATAGAAATTCTCAAAAAACTGCAAAATTTACCATGTAGTAAAATTTCTGTTTAATTTTTAAAATTTCAGTTTATGCAATTTTTTTATTACGTAATATATAATCCTTAAAACTATATGTTAGCTTGTTGGTTGGTTTGTTTGTCACTCAACGGTCATTTATTGCACACGAGGGCTAATTAGACTGAAACCTACGGTTTAAAGGGGATTCCGAACCACTACAAACATCCATGCCCAAGGTGGGATTCAAACCCACGAACTGTTGAACAGAAGGCAAGAGCGCTAACCATTCAGCTGCCAGCTCGGTAGCTTAATGTTAGAAATACCTTTGTTCTATGTTAATCATATGACTGTCATAGATTGCAATAAAAAAGTTTTGTAAATGTTACACATAAATTAATTAGTTTTTATACTTTTTAAAGATAAATGTATTTTTATTAAGGTAAATAAATAATTAAACTGAGAATTATCTGCACTTTTTTTCTATTACCTAATAGTACATAAATTGCATAAAAGGCATTTGTTTTAATTAATAAGAAAATTAAAAAATGCTTTTTGAAATGAAATAAATCATTAAGAAGAGGTTTTTGATTTTACTATACTTAAGTTTTATGTAATAAATTGGGCTACGTAAAGAAATTTAACATTCGGATTTTTGATAAATATTTCTTTAAAACTAAATTTTAGAATTTTTTTATATGTGAACAAAGATTTAATAGATGAGCAGATTTGTGTTTTTCATAAATATTAGAATATAATGTATTTGTGAATTTTAAATATAACAGTTTAATGAAATTGATTATTATCGTGTTAATTTATTTTCGGATTAAAATTTTCGTGAAACTATTTTTTTAAGTGTATTTGGCCACTTTATTGAAAATTCTTCTTAAAATGATTAATACAGATTGATAAGTGTTATCATGAAAAAGCATAAGAAAAAACATTTATTAGTTTAGATGCAAAAATCTACAATATAGGAGAATCTATATTATAGATTCTACAATATAGGAGAATCTATATTATAGATTTTTAAATAGGAGTATCCTTTAACGCTTTTTAATTTCCGAAAAAATGATAAAGAGCAATAACACGAGAAAAACACAACTATTCAAATTAATTTTATTGTGATTAATAAGAAAACCTTCAGTAAATTTTGAAGAGGAAAATGTTATATGATGAATAAATTAATTTGATAGAAATTTTTACTTACATTAGCATTAATATTTAGTTTTTTTAATAGTATCCTAACACATTTGCGTGATTTCGTGCAACAAAAAGTCTGTTGTTGTTACTAATCCCATCTGATATAGCGGAACTATATCAGATCCATGAAGCCGTAAACCTTCAAAAAATCGAGGGAAAGGAGAGGTCTCTCAAGAAACTCTTCCACAGTGAAATCCAGGCAATCAAGCAGGTGCTGAAGACTTGCCTCGATGGAAATGCACTTCTTACAGGTTGGGAAGAGCTTAATTTGGCCCCTGAAAATGAGACTCCTAGTATGACCACTGGCAAATCTACAGGTAGTGGTCTGTTCAGCACGAGACCCTTGCATGCCAAGGGCTCCACCAGGACGCCTGCGGCGATACCAGTTGTGACTTGGAGGGACAATCCAAACTTTGTTGACATTAGTTTTGCGGAGAAAAAACAATTCTGAAAAAGTGAGGGTCAAATCTGGAGAGGCTGGAAGGGAAGTACCGTCCTTAGCCAAATGATCAGCACGTTCACTGCTAAATAGGCCCACATGAGAAGGTATCCACTGAATTTGGATGTCGTGGGAGGCAAATAGGGCAATTAACATACAAAGGATAGAAACAAAAAGTACTTTTCTAAATGTCTAATCAAAATTTATCTAACTCGAAATATTTAATATTACATTTTTCAAAATGTGTAATTCGAATCAAAATGATTGCTATGATATGAAATATATAAAATACAAAATATAAAGAATGCTAATAACTAAATTTCCTTTTTAAAATTCAGGACAGAGAAAAGCGATTGAATGGAACATTACTGAATTCGATTATAATTTAAAGGTTATCATAAGATTTTAACTGCAGTAAAAATTTATACAAAAATTATTGGTAAAGGAGAAAGGTACATATAGTATTCTTAACCAATATAGTACTTAATGACAAGCTTAAAATATTTTTAATATATATATATATATATATATATATATATATATATACTCTTTGCAATTCTCTCAAATCCTTTAACTTATTAACTTATTACCGTAAACAGAACAGCTTCTTTTTTTATATTTATGGTAATAAGTTAAAGCTTTTTTATTTCTTAAGAGTAAATCGTATTAATTCAAGAAAGTCTACACTACTAAAGCGGTAGCCAAGGTGGGTAAACCTTGAAAAACACTTTAGTAGTGAATAAAGCAGTCATTAAGGTTTTAGTGGTCATTAAAAAGTGTTTAAAGCGTTGCTAATGATATTTAAAGATATTGTTTTCACGTAATTCCATAATTAAAAATAATATGGTGAAATCAGAGTAAAGGATATATATTTAATTTTAGTATTGTTAATCAGAGCAAATTATTTTTCCATAATATGTGAATGCAAATCCTTTGTTACGATAAAATAAGATGTTTTATATATATATATATATTTTTGGTATTTATATTTTATGAAGATAAGAACATTTATCTGGAACATGTAATTAATATTAATAACGTTATTATAATTTAATTAATAACATTATTTAGTTTGCAAATGCTCTATTAAAACCCTATATATGAATAGTAAACAGTACAAAGGCATTGTAAGCTTTCATTATATTTCAAATGTGCCCTAAGAGGATTTGCATAGTCTGTTTACATTATCACTTACTGAAATAAAGATATTATAAATCCAGAATGACCCTTAACAACCAAAAATTCTTGTAAGATTTCCCTTTACATCAGGATTACTTTCTTATAAGATCTTTTAAGAAATAAGACCATTTTCTAGCTCTGCAAGAGAAGGTATTCGATAAGTTACCGAACACTCACTTTAACAAAAGTGCTTTGCAAAAATCTTCAGCTGAAATCCGATATTTCTTTCTTCAATGATGGCTGAAATTGAACACATTCGATAAATCTCTTTGAAAAATAAATTTTTCTTCCTGTGTAAATACGAGATCTTTCTTAAGAAGACAATCCAACAAACTAGATATTGCAAATCTAAATTGTCTCCTATTTCTGGAAGCCATGTGAACAAAAGTGTAGCCAAAGTTTCCAAACAATTTAGTTTTAAACGACTAAACAACAGTGATAGAGACATTGTAATCAAGACGTTGAGGTTAATCATATTTAAGAATTTTACATTAAATATTAGTTACAGAATTTTATGCAAGCCACAGAATTGCAATATTCAGTATTTCTTCCTGAATAACAATAAGATGAAACATCTTATGGGATGCTCCTATGAAGTTATGATATTTTATTTACCTTAATAAAAATTGAAATTCCAATTCAGTTTTAAAAATTATTGCGTACACTAAAATTTATTTAAAAATTTTTACTATAAATTAAAAGCAAATAAAATGTTTATTTTTAGTTTAATATTAATAATAACCTATTAAAATTCGAATATTTTCGTATATCGGAAATAGAAATTGCTTTAAATAAAAATATGTATAAAAAAGAAACGTTTAGAAGGGGAAAATATTTATTAGGAACGCCATATATATACTTTAGAATTTGTAGCTTCAGTGAATTATACTATTGTTATGTTTTTGAATTATTGTTTTGGTTGAGCCTGTTTTTCAATTAGTCAGGATTCAATAAATTGCGATATTTCTGGTTCTTGTTTTATTTTATAAGCATATTCATATTTAAAGTTTCCTTAAATTTCTCAATTTTATAGTCCTAACGCAAAATTAAAAATTAATCAGTTACTCAGGATGATTATGAGTCTACTATATGTTATTTTCTTTGTAAATAATATCATTTAAATTATAATATCGTTTTTTAAATTATCTTTATTTCATTTTATACTTATAGAGCCCCGATGCAAAAATAAAAAACTCGCAACAAAAAGTTTATTACTAACCAATTGTAAAACAGCTACAGACGCATCCAACTTATTCCATTTCCTTAAGAGGCTGCATAGAAGGCTGGAAGGAGGGGGGGGGATAGATGTTCATTTCTATATAACAAACGTTCATTATTTTTCAATTTCGGGGTTGAGCCCAGTGATTCATGTCGTAGTCATTCATTCAATTTTTCACCTCATTCATCCCGCCAAAGTGGATAAAAAAATTATACATGCAAATGAAGAGAGGGCGGGTGAAACAAAAGAATCCTCTTCCTAAGTGGGATTCGAGTTGTCTGGACTTGTTGGCGCAAGGTTCAAGTCTGAAAGAAGTCGCGGAAAGTGCACAATTAATCAAAGGAACACGCGTGCCGCGGGTTTAGAAAGATGAAGGGAGAGGGGGATTCAGTAATTGTCTCTTGAATAAGAAATAAAGTAAACATTGCATCTCATTTCTTTTAGTATTATTATTTTTTGTAAAAGCAATCATAATTTGTTTCTGATTCTTGTGAAATTTATTTGATTTAATGCTGAATTCGATTGGAATATTAAACAATGAATATACGTTGCTTTGGCATGTTAATAAGTCGCGCAATTAGAAAGATTTCTAGAAAAATAATGACTGCTTGCAATAAATGTTTCAATGCTAATTAAAGGGGAAAAAAGAATTATTCTTCAAGTATTTAATTTTTACCCACTTTTCTGTTTTTAATTCATATTTTGTAAGTTTGCATTTTACATCGCTATTAATTCAAACATCGATTTTAAAATAGCTTATTTAATCATTTATTCAATGCAAACTTTACAATTTGTTAATTCAATCCATATCTTGGGCATAGATCTTTGTAAAATTAAGGAATTCAACTTAAAAACTTTAAGTATTTGTCAATTTAATCCTTGGATATAAAAAGCGGGTGTAAAGTGATATAAATCAATGCTTACTTTATATAAAAATTAATAAAAAATTCATATTTATGAAACTTAAAAGTTGAAATTCAAACTTTAAGAAGTGAAAACAAATGTAAATAAATATTAATATATGAAGTAACTTTACATTTTATGTACAAATAACATGAGAGTTAATATAACAAAAAAGAAAACAATTAAAAAAGAATATCCTGTCGTTTAATCAGTAAGAAATTAAAGCAGTTTTTAGGAGAATCTTGATTACAAGAAGTGTAGGAAACACTAATATCGCATTTTTATAAGTTTATTTTTGTTTGTTTTTCATATTTTATATTTTAATTTTGCATATAAGATTTAATAAGACACGAATACCAACGTTTTGAGTGAATTATAAGTCACGACAAATATTCATACTCAAAGTACAAGTCGAACTTAAAATCTTTGAATTAGATTAAAAAAATTTTTATCATTCAACTTCTAAATGAATCCACGTTTAAATAATTGAATCTTGTAAACCAATAAAAAATCTTACCATATTTAAAAATATTAATGAAATACAAACTCCGTCCTTAAATACAATATTCATTTTGTCGAAATTTCAAGAAAAATGGAATTTTTATTTTAGTGATAATTGGTTTGAATTGGATTGGTTTACTGGTCTATTGGCACTTTCTACATGCGACGACTAATATGACCAACACTCATTACATAAAGTTATTGCCAAACCACAATAACTACAATAAGAAAAAGTTGTGGTATTTTCTTTATATCTCACTTTAATTTATTCCCTTATTATTTGGTTTGTTTTAGTACTTTAATTTAGACTTTTTGCCCAATGTTTATGTAAATAAAAATGACTTTAAAAAGTTTTTGTATTTTAATATTTTTTATCTAATTAAATTGTTTTAACTTAGAGAGTTTATGCATCTTAGTAGAAATTTTTTTTTTTTTTTTTTTTTTTTTTTCATAATTATGATAAAGCTCAGTTGTGATTTTCTTATCATCATTTATTTTCTATAGTCTTTAAAACATATAAGCATTTTGTATCAGAAATATTGTTAAGAAAATTTCAATGCCATTTACTTAGAAGTTTGTTATTAATATGACGTTGAGTCCCGAATTTAGAATTGCGGAATAGTCTCTAATATTACTTGAGATTTGATGGAGTTTTTTGTAATTCATCGATATTACCAACCTAAAGTAAGCATTTGTAAATAACATTTAACAAATGCGTACTATAGAGATTTTGCCATACAAATAATAATTGTATATAATATCTATATAAGAGCAATATGAAGTTTTTAAAGTTTTGTAGAGGTAAAATTTGTTGGTTATTCTATCCTGTTTCTTCAGGCTTTATAGTAAATAAGAATTAGAATGTAATTCAGATTTTTTATCATCAGTTATGTTTCGCAATATATTTTTAAGAGATATGGTACATTGTTCACCCAAAATATGTCAAGCCAATTTCTGCGTCAATTTTTAAAGGTAATTGCCACTAAATGATGTTATAAAATTATGCTTGGATTTTATATGCATTCATTGCATTTAATTGGAAGAATTTCTGTTTATTAAAACGTTTGGCTAAGTTGGTCACAGTAACATGCTCGTTCTACAATATACATTTATAAGGAATTTTATTGAAGACGAAAATATTCCTGTAATCAAAGGCAAAATTTTCCCTAATTAATATAAGTAATTTTTGCTAGTATTTTCTGTCATATTGCTTAAAATCTTTAAAGTAAATAAAAATATAAAATGATATTTTTGTCCTTTTTTATGTATCTCTTGCTGTTACTTATGACACTTGGACACTATGCCATTGATTGTATGAATTTAAATCAGTAGGATGCATCTTTCATTTAACCAGAGCAGCAAGAAGGTGAAAGTACGACTTTTCTCTATGTTTGTCCGATAGATGGCACTTCCGGAAGATCCACTCCCTCAATTTTGACATTGATCTGAAGGAGGAGGAAATTTTCTCCAGACCATGACACCCATGGTAACTGCACAACAATGGACCACAGGAGTTTTGATCCCACAGGTTTAACAAGCACGTATATCGCATATATACGCGGTGGGTCTTTGGCCCCATTGGGAATCGATCCCTGTCCTTCCGGATGGAAGGCAGATACCGTAACCACTAGGCTACCACGGCCCCTTTATGCATCTAGAAAGATATAGCTAAAAATTTGTAGCTCAAAAAATTCAGAGAGTTAAACTAAGAAATATTGTGATTCTGTGTAAACCACATGAAAAAAATCAGACTTATTTAATAATCTACGAATAGATAAGGAGATTAAATAGAGGTAGATGAATAATATATGTTTCTGCTTGATACGTGAACGTCTATCACGATGACGTACGGGAGTTTTCTGGCTTTCCTATCTTGAGAAATGTAAATATACCTCATTATCATTGAAAAATCATTGTAGGAATTAATATGTCACAAACATTACTGAAATCTTACAGCTGCTATACTTTACTTGATATCAAATTGATCTTGCTACTCTAATAGATAATAAGATTTTAAGATTTTCTACAAAGCATTGCATATTTAATATATAAAATTTTCACGTTAAACCAATGGAAAAAATGTGGCTCAATATATATATATATATATATAAATATAAATATATATATATATATATATATATATATATATATATAAACCATTACGGTATCTGCCTTCCGTCCGGAAGGACAGGGATCGATTCCCAATGGGGCCAAAGACCCACCACGTGTATATGTGATATACGTGCTTGTTAAATCTGTGGGATCAAAAGTCCTGTGGTCGGTTGTTGTGCAGTTACCATGGGTGTCATGGTCTGGAGAAAATTTCCTCCTCCTTCAGATCAATGTCAAAATTGAGGGAGTGGATCTTCCGGAAGTGCTATCTATCGGGCAAACATATATAAGCCATTTCTGTATTAAATTCAGAAATTGAGGTAATGGTTAAATGTTATATATATAATTTTATATCAGTAAAAATAAATAAAATATATAGTGCTTAAAATTATCAAGAATAGATTTAAGAACTTTATTATCAAGGTATATTTTTCTCTTCCACATTAGACAAAATACCATATAAGAAATTGCCTAACGCTAAGTAAATTAAATAACGTGTAAAATAGTTTACAGAAACAAAAAAGCCGATCAAATATATTGTCTACTCAAAGATATAAATCAAATAAACAAAATTATAAGAGCTTTAATTTTCAACTGAATAGTGTGTAAATTTGTTTCTCATATTGAGAATGAGAGATATTTTATGGTAATTTGGAATTACATTTTGAAGAAAGTTTTCGATTGTTTGTTTAAAATATGATGATAGAATGATTATCAAATTATGCGTAATCATTAGAATGTTCTCTCTTTTATTTTGCCACATAAAATGCTTTAAAATCATTAGTGATCTATGTTCCTTATGAAATTATTTTTACTGTTACTACTTCTATTAATCTTGAAGATAAAGAGCTGTGAATTTTATTAATGCCCATTGACAAGAGCAACAAGTCGGTGTAAAAAAAACAAAAAAACAAACAAATCAGTTTAAAAAGCAATGATTTCCGTGTCTGTCTTTAGGGGAGAAGAACAACAAGATGAGATCCCCTCTCACAGAACAGCATAGCGAGCCTTGACCGCTTTCTTCAGCGTGGGTTCATGTTCAAGAGCCTACGCTCCATCACCTTTGCGTCCTTGCTGTTACACCCCCTCACTCGTCTAAAAGTGAAATTCGATGCCATCCCCTGCTATGTAAATGAATCGAGAATTCCGCATTAGCTCCCATTTGGAGCAGTTAAGCCACTTTCATTTAGAGAGCTGGTGACTTGGACAAAATGCATTATCTCTGGTTCAGCAAACCAGCAAAATTTATTATTTACCTTTCACCCACGAGGCTGTTTGTTATAGAAGAACAGGGACATCATGTTGCTTTGGATTCTTTTTTTGGCGACTTAGACAAATCGCTCGTTGTCAAAATTTAATTCGAGTGGAATATGTCTTTGTATTTGAGTCATTCAGCAGACAACTACTTACATACCTCAGTTGAAATAAAATATTGGGAAAGGGAGGTAGGGAACAGGTGACAGAAGCTTTGAGACTCGTAAACAGGAAATGAAAGTACATTTCTTTTTAATTTTTGCTTCCCACAGCTGATAGTTCAAATTATAACTAAAAGTAGGAAGTAGCGATGACTATTGCTTTTGTTTAATGATTTATTATTCTAATAGATTTAGAAAATGGAGTTAATCTTCTTATTTGTTTACAGATTAGTAACTAGAAAGAATATAATTTATTTTTCTAAAAAAAAATTCCTGAACTTGTATGTGATTTTTATGACACTGTGTGCTCATATTAAATTCTTCATTTATAGGTAAACAATTATGATTACCCCCATACATTATGGATATTCTTCATAAGTGTGAACACAATGGTAATGCATCAATTCCGGTCAGGTTGTAATGGGTTTTACAAATTTGCTGCTTTCTGAGTAAAATAACTTTAGAGACAAGCAAATAAAACGACTTTTCCTTGAATTTATCCATCCATCTTTCCCTCTCTTTATATATATATATATATATATATATATATATATATATATATATATATATATATATATATATATATATATATATATATATATATATATATATATATATATATATATATATATATATATATATATATATATATATATATATATATATATATATATATATATATATATATATATATATATATATATATAAGAAAACTCTTCTATATTTTCACAACATATTACATGGAATCATAAATATATATGGTGTAGGACATTCAAATATTATATACATCCACTTATAAATATGTTATTTTTGATTCATATGAATAAATTATCTGAGTTTTGATGGACAAATAATTAATAATGAACATTTTATGATGTATTATTAGAGTTCTATTAGAAAGTAATAAATTGTAATTTTAGTGTTATAATTATATTACAAAATGCTGTCTAATACACTCTCTTCCAAAAGTTAAGCACGAAAATGTAAAATGCAAAAAAATAAATAAATAAAATAAAATACTGTTTTCATTGACACAAAATTCGGCAGGAAAATAGCATATATATTTGTACATAAATTAAATGTTTTGTGGTGAAAAGTCTCTCTTTGCAAATACTTACACGCATCGTATTTTTGATATTTCACTCGAGAAAGATTCCGTCAGTTTTCAAATGCAACATATGTACTTAATAGTTGCTGCAACAGTTGTTGTGATACGTAAATATTATGATAAATATCATATGATTTCGATCTAGCATAAACAACTGAATGAAAAAAAATTTTTTACTTGTTCTAATACTGTCTCTTTGATTCTCAGAAAAATGTTATAAGATTTTGCTCTTGGAAGTTTTCAGTTAGCAGAAATTACTATTACAGATACATGAATGTTTTAAAACAGTAGAAGTGTTGGCTAAAAGCTGAACAATTTGTGCAAAGTCTCAATTCAACAGGTGTGGTTTGTATATAAGATTCAAAGCTTAAGGTTTCTTCAAAGTTGCAAAGTAGATGAGAATTATTCAAAGTGCATGAGATTCAAAGCTGGAGGTGTGTATTATTTTAAAATCCACTTGATGTTATTTACTAAATTTACAGTGCGTGAGCTAAAAAAGATTAGGGCATCGTGTTTTATTAGATGGGACTCATCGTGGCCTAGAGCAAGGAGGAATTTATGGCCGTTAGGAATTTATGGTCCTTGATACCAATCACTATTAAATAACAAGATATTTGATCGCAACCACAATTAAATATTGGGAGATTTGATCCCAACCATTATTAAATAACGGAAGTGTGATGCTGTGCATCTCCTTCTCCATGAACGTTTGTTGAGGTGGGTGCCTGAGAGTTTTTCATTTTTCGTCTGTAGAAATGCTGGAATGTGGCTCACTATCTATGAAGTCTTCCCAGAAGACAATTTATATGCTAAATATTGTAATGTTTTACGATGATCTTTGCTAGATATTGTAATGTTTTACGATGATCTTTGCTAGATATTGTAATGTTTTACGATGATCTTTGCTAGATATTGTAATGTTTTACGATGATCTTTGCTAGATATTGTAATGTTTTACGATGATCTTTGGCCATTAGGCTCTCCATTGTGAGTTGTCAAAGTTTCATGAGAATGGGCCACCATACCATAGTGGTAAAATTCGTTTCTTCAGTGAGGAAAATATCGGGTTTGAACCTAGCGACATTTAAAACGGATGTGAAATGCGCTTTGGCTTTCTAAGAGAACATCTATCATAATGAGGATTTTTCAGTTTTCTGAGAGAGAAGGAGATTGTTTAACAGCAAGTGAATACCGTCTACTGTTTTAGAAAATTACTCCTGGAACTAAGAGTAAACTCATTAAAACAGCCTGTTTCTATAATTTGCATATTTAAATTTCAAATATTAATATGACTATGATGCTTATTCATGTTTAAAAATTGTTATATATTATTTTATGGGGTCAAAACTAGGTTAATTCCCTGCTTATATATTTTATAAAGTATTTTCAATATTGTCAGGAATTTTCATGGAAAATATTATTTTGATGGTTACATAATTTTCTTATATTTCTCCATAGTCAACAATATTTATATAAATTTTGATGAAATGCTCTTTATTATCAGAGATATATTTTATAAATATTATATCGATGCAATATTTGTCACAAGTAAGGATTTTAACATTTGTAAATAAGACTATAGTATTTGAAGTTTCGCAATTAAAAAAATATATTGCACTTTCTCTGTGTCTCTAGGCTTTCCGTGCTAATTGTTGAATAATTAGCTTATTCTTTTATTGAACAATTTGTAGGAATTGATGGATATAAGAGGGAAAAAATTTTGAGATTTAGAGATCACTGCTTAGCATCTGATTTATTTGACAAATAAAGTACTTAGCTGATTTAATACTTCGTTTGTTTAATTCTAATTATTAATATTTGGAATACGTTTCGTGCGCGCGCGAGTTCTTTAATCTATCTGTATTAAAGCCTCTAAACATAACTAATCATTCGCAAATGATGAGATTGACAGTTGAGCTGATTCTCTCCTCTCCACATCAAGCTACACCAGTAGAAAAATGTTCATATTACTATCAGCTGCAGTAGGAAGAAACTTAAATATTATAAAAAGTCACTTTATATAAAACTTTCTATGCCAAAGTAGTCATCTGCTTAGATTTATTACGTTATTAGATTCGTTGACTGGTCGATATTGCTCCCAAGCTTTACAGACTAAAGACCTTGTATATTACCAAGCATTATGAAATTTTAAATCAGAGTAAAGTGAAAAATTCTGCTCCTATGCTACATTCCTTCTGTGAATAACTGATATTGCATTAAATCATGCACATCCTCCCTCAACTTGATAATTTTTGCCTAGTCAAATAAAAATCCACTACTTTGAAATATGAAAATGAGGTTCTATTTAATCACGCTATCAAGACCCCATGAGCGCAACATGTGATTTTTCTTTTAAATTAAAATTAGAAATTAAATTGAGAGTTGAAAATAATGGTTAACCTAAGTTAGAAATCACTGCAGTACACCAAACCCAAAGTTCAAGTTCAGTGAAGGTTACAATAAATGTACATTCAAACTCTCAACCATTGAGACAGGATGAGTGTTAGAACCTCGCATAGAGCAATGTTCTGAACATAAGGAATTCCACCTTCCTGATTTCACTGGTGGAATTGTGAATTATTGCTTTCTCCAGCCGTAAATTCATTTCCAGGAACAGTTTAAGGCACGGCGACATTCATCAGCAGCGTAATTGAGCTGTCATGACGAAAGAAGCAGTCATATCTCCCATTTCCATTTCATCGCCAAGCTGCTGCCGTATTTTCATATGTTGTCGAGTTTCCAATTACACCTATGACCGCTCCACATAGCATCCAACAAGCAAACGTCATCGAAAGAGGGTGAAATTATCAATTCCGTCCACGGTTTCCGGCCGTAAGTCCTTATGAAATCTCATTGGGAGAAATGGGAAAAAAATTTATTTTTAGATGAACTTGACATTTCCAATTGAATCTTTCATTTCGCGCGAATTGACGAGCACAAAGGATAGAATTTTCTACGTTTGTTATGAGTTGTGGTTTTTGTGAAAGGTGTTTTCACTAAATCCTTTTGAATTCATAAAGTCAAAATGTATTGTTCTTTTTATATTCTTCTAACTGGTTGTAGAAAAAGACTGCCAATCTAGAACAAAAGGTGACATTTTACCATTTTTGTCTATATAGTCAATAACAATAGTTGTTTTCTTGA
Source organism: Latrodectus elegans (assembly GCA_030067965.1). NCBI lineage: Eukaryota > Metazoa > Arthropoda > Arachnida > Araneae > Theridiidae > Latrodectus > Latrodectus elegans. Next base: position 67,395,968 of record CM057820.1, read on the forward strand.
GCATTTATCATTACATAGTAAAAAGTCTAAAAAATGAATGTTGTAGTAAAAAATTTGAAATTTACCATGTATAACCTATCGCGGATCGACTTTTGAAATAGAGTTGACCATATTCACTTATCTCGAGTGAAAAAATTACAAAAACTTACCAGCATACATCTCAATATACATTTATGCAGAACAGAAATACTAACTCCCCATCTTGTGGTTCAACAGTAATTGAGTATATTGTGCCTCTGGCAAATGGTTAGTGCATGTGTAATTTAATCTGGTTACATATGCAGTGTTAATGACTTACTGCAGAATATGGCTGTTACCAGATATTTGTGTAGCCTCTCCATATTGCCATTTGGAAGATAATTCATTATTCACATATTCAAAGGAAAGAGCTTAGAAGATTCCCAAGCACGCTCCTTAACAGAACACTGCATATAAGAAGCAAAAAATAAAACACCTATTTCCTGTAGTTTAAGTTATGATTGGAATGAAAACCTAATAGCCTCAAAGTTACAGAAGCGATAAAGTGAGAATGACGCTTCATAAGATCAAGAAATAATAACGATATGCTTTTAAGTGAATATCATTCAACTTATAGGAAAATCAAACACAAAAGCAATTAAATTATGCATTGGCCATCAATTGAAACCTGAATCACGAAAAAGAAAATATTATGTGCCTGATGTTGTTAGCTATTACTGATCTAAATGATTCAAATCGTTTAATTCTCTTCCATAGTTTAAGAAATAAAATTCAATGCGTATAAATGTAAATAATTTTGAAAATATAAGTTAGTTTTTATATTTTTTCAAGTTATCAAAAAATAATTTTTTTATTAAAAATAACACGTTTCAATATAAAAATATGCAAAAAAAAATTTAAGATAAATATAAGCAAAAATATATATATATATATACTGAACATCTTTTTTATCTAACACAAATTTATCAGAATGAGAAATTATTAACAAAATTATTACTAATAAGTTCAAGAGTCTCTTAACTAACTGATAATAAGGTAAATTAGTAGTGTAATACTAATTTACCTTATTATTGTATCATGTTTTAATCTTCATATCTTTGCTTCTAAAATTGCTGAACATAGCCAATCGGTTCGTTATTTTGAACTATGTCATAGGTACTTGTTTGAACTTTCAAACCTCTCTCCGCAGTATGCTTCTTATAAGAAAACATTATAAAATTTTAAATCTTCTTAGAAAGAGCCTTTGATGAAACTAAGAAAGAGATCATAAGATTCTCTATCTTCTAGATACAATAGAAACATTTTTCTCCACCAGAGTGATGTGGCATAATGAAATTAAGTTTGGAATATAGAATTTGTGATTTTTGTTATTAGTATACACGAAAAAATTTATGTGAAATCAGTATCTTGACTTTAAGATAAGAAATTAAGGTTAAAAGATGTAAAATTTATGTATCGTTATATTTTGAAAATTCTATTTTAATCTTGGTACATTTGATTGCTTGACGTATTTCTTAGATTATGTGTTTGTAGATTACACATTGAATATGAATTTCTCTTGATTTGAAACAATGTTTAGAAATAAGTAGATAATAAGAGGTAAATATTACAAAATTATGTTTGAATCTTAGAATATCCATTGTCCTTATGTTTTATATTAAATAAGACTCATTGATTGCTTGGAAAATAATTTATATAATTTCTTAGTTCAGAATATCAATTAGATGAAAAAATTTTTATCATTTGAGATCAATGATGCTTTTTTTTTTTTTTTTTTTTTTTTTTATCCAAGATATTTTCCAAAGCTATTTAGTTGAGGATTTTTATTTGAAAGCTTGTATAAATTAAGTCGTTTAAATTTTCTATGATTATTTACAATGGATTTAAAGAGTTTCGATACCTCGAAGGGGAAATGAGTCTTTTTCTTTTTGGATTCAGAAAGTTTTGGTTTCGATACGTGGTATAACTGAAGCTCAATTCGAAATGCCAAGTCTTGTAAGATGTTCGTAAGTTGTGTATTATATACTCTATTGTTTTAGTGTAATGTATCAAAGAAAAGCTATTAATTCGGTTGATGATATCATTACGATGCTAATTACAAGTTTGCTAACTATGTTTAGCAATTTTAATCTGCTCAAATAAAGCATTCTGTAGGAATCTAACCAATGCCTTAAGAGGATTTTCCCGGATTTGTGCAATATTTAAGTATGTTATTGGGAAAACATAAAAAAGTCTAAGGTATCCAAGCAGAAAACGATACATGTTGCAATTAATAATATCATAACTAAAATTACGGGATGATTAACAGTGAATGCAGTCTTTACATACCAGAAATAGGAAAGCATATAATAAATTTCCAATAGACTTAAAATTGAATCATTTTGATGTAATCCTTCTAAGATATCCTATGTTTAGTAACATAACTTTGTTTCCGAAACTTTATGCTATCTTAAACTCTGAAGCATTCTCTATGATCTCATTTTATGTAAAGTTTCCTCAGATAAACCATTTTACTTTGATCAATGAATCGAAAAATGTTCAAAATAACTTTTTAACTATTTAAAGTCTTTTATGAATTTGACAATATATTATATTTGATAATTACATATAATAATAGAATTTTTAACCATACTTACAATCATTAAACTTAACTCATAAATTGGTATTTTGTCTAGTTTATAAATAAAAACTTATGCATTTGCTTTGTTAAAAAGTCATGACTGTGTTATAAAAGAAAATATTATAGTGTAGCCTAAATTTAATTAATAATTAATGCTTAAATTCAAGCCTATCTTGATGGAAAAATCAAACATCCATTCATTTTAAATTACATTATACACAAATCGATTAATCAATACATTAGCAAGTTTATTTAAACAACTACTACTACACACACACATTTAGCAATTTTTGCAGAAAATTAGAATTTTCCCTCTGGAAAAAAAGCATGCACTATTTATTTAAATGCACCTATATATAAAAATAGCCTTTTCTACAACACTTTATTGACTTATTTTCTTTCAATTTTCATGCATTGTATAGGTCGAATTTTAGTTTTTTTACTATGTTGATCAATATCATGTTTATTTTTGTATAGATAAATTTTAATAGGAATGTAATGTATAGCTGTTTCTGAAATCAAGGCATTGTCTACTTTAATTCAAAAATTTCTATATTAAAATGAGAAAATGTAAGTAGTTTTGACAGCTATTTTTCAATTGGGATTATAAAGAAATTTTTTTTGTAATTGATGGGACAACCCCAATCAGTATAATGAAGTATGAAAAAATTTAAACAAGAGTTTTTTTCTATTTTTGATATGGAAATATACTGCTCATTCACTCACCATTCTGATTGAATTTAAATACTGCACATTTTATTTAAAACAATGTATAAAAAATGAAACTTAAGAAAGAAATTTTCATTAGTTTTGTACAAGTTTATGAATCTATCATCTGTTCCACATTATGATCCACATCAGAAAATTGTACATTGAACTTAAGGAAAATTTAAAGGAAAGGAATATAACAGGAATATAAAAAATAATTTGAAAAATTTATTAAAATGTAAAAGAAGGATCACTGTATCACGCAATCAAAGGCAGTGATTTGAGAAAACTATAAGAAAATTTTAAAATTCTGTAGTATATATTTGTCTTTAAAAAAACTTGTGTTCCTATTTTATCATATAAATCCAAAATTATTGAATTGTTTGTTGCTCTACGATTATTTTCCAGACACCAGGATTCATTGGACTGTAACCTACGATTTAAAATTCGATACGAATCATTACTAACATCGATGTAAGATAATGGAATCAAACTCATGAACTTAGGAAATAATTGCCATAAATCAACACTGGTGCCATAAATCTGGTGCCAATAATTGCCATAAATCACAATTAACTCAGTATATATCTCCCCTTGTTCACCAGTGATTAGAATCGAGCGTCAGGTTTTCTTGTCCGAACAACGTGGTCTAATTACAAGACCATGAACATTAATTGATTTGTCTCCTTTCAGCCAACAGCCAAAAAACCGAAGTCATAGTTGAATACTAACTGAATTTTTCCTTCTGGAAAGACTTTTCTTGAATACAGTAAGCAAGATCTGCTTATCAGCCAACCGATGAAGGAGAGGTTAGCGTCCCTAGAAGCTGTAAGTCCCTGGTTTAAGCACAGATTTTTCTTTTTCTCTTTGTGTTTGTCTATGTTTATCACTTCACTTACAAAACGAAGATTTCACAACCACTAAATGTCCCACAATATGAGATGCCATCAGTTTGCCTATTATAGAGTTGAATAGGGCAAAGGACACCAGAGCAGCCGAGCTTTAGACAAAAATCAATGCATTTATCCTAATAAAGGAGGCCTGAAAATATTTGAAGTACCCATTCCGACAAACAAGCATATTATAAAAAGAAGAATTTCACTTAACCATTATTTAACTTTAATTGGGATCAAAACCAGGATCAAGAAAAGAGTGTTTCAAGCACTGGGACACGGTGAATTCGAAACTATTATACCTTGCATAGGTTTTCCACTAAACAATAATTAGATGAAACCATGGAATTTATTTTCTCTGTTCATATAATTATAACAGGATCCCATATTCAATAGTACCTAGTTCTCTTTGCGTTTATTAATTTTATTCTTTTTAAGAATTCTGTTTCACATTGCTCTACAGAAAAGTTTTCACTAATTATGCTTACAGAAAAGTTTGATACCTAATTTCATGCAATGACGTACTTAGGTTTTATAAAACCTGGAATAATGAATAGGCTAACAACATAAGCAATAATTTTAAAAGGGATGATATCATTAGATAATCTAATAACAATATGAGAAGAAGATTTATTACAAAGCTCGCAATAATTCGCATTGCAAAATTAAATAAATAAAATAAAATAAAAAACATTTAGTGATTAATTTATTCTAAATAGCATAAATATCACATATGATAATAATTCCCGGAAAATTATTTTAAGTATTTTATTTATATGTAATACATTTTATAAATATGGAAGAAATTCATGGATACTTTTGTATGTTAAAAATTGTTAATACAATTCATTCCTAAATATAAATAATGTAATAAATTAACATATTCTCAATAAAATCTCATTAAACCATGTCTTCTAAAATATATATCTCAAAATTTAAGTTATTAATAAAATATATTGCAAAAACACACATTAATAAATTACAGGTGGTTGAGTCGATGTCATATTTCCAAAAATTCGGTGACATAATCCTCTAATGATCCATTTGATGACAATTTCATTTTATCGAGAATAATGACCTTTGATTGCATTGGGCAATTTTTAACTGTTCCCCTCGCAAGGGTGCCGGGCGGAGGATGCAGAACTAAAGTAGATGGATATAATGAGGAATCGCGAAGACGCATCACGTGCAGGTTCAGAGGTTATCGCAGCGGGATTACCTGCCGATTGGTGGACAAGAAATTCCAAAAACTCTTGTTTGTCACTGTTTCCGGTGAATACCCCCTTCCACTGCCAGCCCCCCAGATTAGAAATTATAAACGTGATTACTATTCTCACTTCACACTTTAGGGTGATATAGAAAATAATTTATTTAAGAGCTTTTTTAATTCATTTTCCATTAGATTAATCTACCTAACGTTCTACTTGTGTTGAATATATGTACATATAAATAAATTATATATATATATATGTATATATATATATGTATATATATATGTATATATATATATATATATGTATATATATATATGTATATATATATGTATATATATATATATATGTATATATATATATATATATGTATATATATATATATATGTATATATATATGTATGTATATATATATATATATAAAAAGACATATATATATATATATATATATATATATATATATATATATATATATATATATATTATATCGCAAAAATATTATAATTTAAAAATATTTAAATTATAATATTTTTGTGAAAACATTAAAGTACTACTTAAAATAAGATTGCACTATTAGCTTGCGAAATGAATAACCCATTTCCTAGGTGAATATACAGATCTGATAAGAAAAAAAGTAAGAAGTCTTAATAAAATAAAAATAAAAAAAAATTCAAGACACACCAACTTAGTTTTGTAAATTCTGTTATTAACAATTTCACTTCCATTAAAATGTCAATAATCTTCTAAAATTTGTAGTAATAAAATTTTTCTTCGCAATAAAATAATGTTTTTTTTATTTTATGTTTAATATCTTACTTCTGTGTATTATTTATTCTATTAGTTTCTCATAAAAACTATATTTCGTAAGCAGTTAAAATTATGATTGCATTCTCAAATCTTGAACACGATTAAATTTAATTTATTAAACGAATTCATATTTGTGTGATCGAATGTAAAGCAACAAATGATGTATTCCAAAAACTTGGTTGAAAGTCTTTCAGTTGGAGTTTTATTGTATTTCATTGGTATTAGTGCAGAGAATTACAAATGTACATGTTAAATTTTGTAATATTTTATTTAAAGTATCCATATAAAATTTGATTCCTAGATTTAAAATTTTTAAAATCCTTATGAATATCCTTGTGAGATGCAGTATTTATTTGAAAAAACAATTGTTAAAATATCTTTAAGCAAAATTATATATTTTAAGTATTTTTGTTAGTAAAAATAAATTAATCGTAATTACTTATATTAATTATAATCCTTCAAATAGCAATTACAGCAATCCATTTGTTCCTCAATAAAAACTTATTAATATTTTAGAATTTGTAATAATAAACAAAATTAAAGGTGAAAAAAATTGCAAATTTGTTTCGTTATCATATTGAAATTTTTAGCTATAATCAATATTTTTCATCATCAACTATAGAAAAAACATTTTTATGAAGTTCTGTATCTGTCATTATTTTATATAATTTTATTTGATTATTTATCTTTTTCGCCATTTCTAAGAAAGACTACCTGTTTAGAAAGAATTTTTTGACACTTAATACTTGTCATAAAATATTTGTGACTCTTTAAAATTTGACTTTCCGAATAACGTTAGTAAATAAAGGGTTAGTGCACACACTTTTCCATTTGTTAGTTCATGGGTTCAATTCTTACTTCAATCAGGAATTTATTTAAAGATTCAGAATCCACTTTAAGTGGTTGACCCCGATTGAAACAACATCCCAGCCGTGGAGTAATAAACAATATAACAACTAGATTTTTTTAAATGTTAAACTAACTTCAATGCAAAGTCAAATGTTTTTTACTTTCAGTTTCTAGAATCCTACCACACCTTCTTTTCATTTCTTTTCTTTTTAAATCAATTACAATCAAAATTCTAAAATAAAAGTACCAAATTTAAATGGTTTACATTTCGCAATTTCGATGCTTCAAGTATGCAGTGTCAAATAATTTATTTAATTTACAACTATATTTTTAAACTGAAAGTGATATTTTGATATTCCTGAAAATATTGTTGATTAAATATTTTTGTATGAATTTATGTAAAACTAAATAATTTTTTGCAGAACATTTTCAGAAACATGAAGCATAATTCATTTTTCTTTATATAATGAATATATAATTCCTTATAAAAGGAATAATTTATAATGAAAATCTCATCCTATTTAAACATAAAACGCTTTCACATGATTATAAAAATATAAACAAAGCAAACACATTTCCTTTTTTTTATAAAAACTTTTGGAATCGTTGTGTTTTGAACTATTCACTACCGAAATTACTATTATTTTAATTTTAACATAGTTTATTTACTTTAAATAGAATATACACTTATATCTTCATTATTTTATGTAAAGACAACACATTTAAAGTGACAGAAATTTCATGAAAATATCTTAGATTATAATAGAAAAGTAAATTAAACTGCTTCAAAAAAGCAATATAAATTGTACCACATAATTAATCAACAAATCCTCGCAATAAATAGAAATATAGCTCTCTATTGTTTAAAAAAAAATTGATGTTGTATAGTCTACAAGAAATGGAATCACAAAATGGACTAAAAGTTTTATAAACTACCAAATTTGTGATTATTTTTAAATTTTTACAGAGTTTATTAAAGAAAACAATCTTACCATCAAAGACTGCAGCTAAAATTATTTCGGTAAATCACTCTATTAAATCTATTATGACATCGCTTAAAGTCTTATGAGACTAAGTTTCAAGTTAAATAACTGATTCTAAATGACTTTATATATATATATATATATATATATATATATATATATATATATATATATATATATATATATATATATATATATATATATATATATGACAAATATATATATATATATATATATATATGACAAATTTTTGGCATCAAGTAAAATCATTAGATGGATTGGACACAGTCGTCTAAAATTCGCAATATCTTTGGAGCATAATTATGTGTCTTCAAATGAAAGCTGTAGAAAAAATTGGGGAGCGTTTATTTCAAGCTTTCTGAAAGTATAATAATAAGATAAATCGTGTATGAACTGGTAATTTACAATGGTTAGTACGCCAAAATATCATTAGTGTATTGAACCACTCCTGCCTTGTTGGTTAGGGCGTCGTTCTTTTTATCGGAAAGTAGTGAATTCGAATCCCGGCTTAACCAAGGATCCACCGTGTTCGCTAAAGTGAGCTGTCTTGATCGCAATGATCTCCAAGTAGAATGACATCTCTGGCTAAGTATTAGGGTCTTCTGCTTCAAAATCATGAAGACTTCATTCGGTTACTCCTATTTGACTGATAGAACTCAACTCAAGACTAGGTATCGAGACGTAACAAAAACATCATTAGCATATGCACCCTTAACGAAATTTCACAAGTATGTGGTGGGTGTATCTTGAATTCATGAATGCTATTCTTGAACAGATGGAATTTATACCCATGTCCTCATGAATGACGAATCAAGATTCAGCACACAAATTTACTATCGACGAAATTTCTTTTCTTAAGAACCTAGACAATACATTGACAGTTAAAAAATCAAAGAAATCGACCACTCTTCGGCACTAATATCCAGAACAGGAAGGAGACACAGTTTAGTGAACGTTTTAGCTCTATGCCTTCTTCCCACGTGCAATAAACTCTAAGTACTATCGGAATAAGACTTTTGAATTCTGCGTTCGATTTTTTCAATGGCTATAATGGCCTGATTAGAGAGCTGAACGATTACAAAGCTGTAGAAGATTATCTGGAAAAAAAAGGGTATGGCTCATAGTCTGACCAAAATTGTTTCCAGATCTCAACCCCATACAGCATTTGTGCAGTATTCTAGAAAGAGTCACTGCAAGCTCATAAATACCATCCAAGATATCCCAAAATTAACTCTTTTGAAAAAAATAATTTCTGCCATATTCATTAATTTTTGCTTCATTGATATCCTGAGAGCTCGCCATCACGTTTGTATATCAATACATTTTGGAAATACATCGTATAGTACGATTGCAATAAAGAGTTAACTGAGCAATTACGAATGCAATAAAGGCGAAGCAATAAAAATGAGTTAACTTACACTAAATTCTTTTTAAATTTTCTATTACCATTTCTTGTATAAGAGAACAAGGTAGTGTTTCACCAAAATTTTTCATTAAATCTTTGCATCATGCATTAAATCTTTTTTTAGTCAAAGTCTAGCCTTTACTCTAGTAACCTTAATTACAAACATATCAGAGTATGTATGTTTAAATTCATTCGGATATCCCTCACATTATAGATAGCGTAAAACACGTATGATGTCATATCGATACCATAGATGTCTTCAAAATTATACATATTTAAGTTAAGAAAGCTTTTTATTTTCAGTTCCTTGTTCTTCTCCAAATACTTTATTTTTAACTCAAATTAATATAATTTCTAATATATCAAATACATTTTAACAATTTAGTGGCTAATAATCATGCACTGTTTAGGAATATGTCGGAAAAACATGTGTGTAATAGTGGTTGAATTATAACTTTAAGAGTTTTTTTTCACCCTCTGAGAGTTAATTTTACTTGAACCTTTTAATATAAAAAGTATTTGCAGCTGATGCAAAACTCTACGTCATAAGGAATAGTCGAATTTTAAAAATGTTGTGCTCAGGATCATAACATATATCATTTATCTATCAACTTGGAAAACATAAAATTATAAAAATTGTGAAATCGTGAATAAGTTATATTGTAAGTTATAAAACAATTAAAAGTACGAATTTCGTACTTTGAAATACTTGTTTTTAAAATCACAATTGCTTTGATCAGTTTATTACATATAATTTTATCTTTAGTAAAATAATTTCACATTAGCACAAAATAAATAATAACACAAACACACATACATATGTGTGTGTTTATAGACACAGAGAGAAAGATTTATGTACATGTATATTATGCTAATGGAATGTAGAAAAAATGAGGATAAGAAATAAATGTCAAAAGTACAATTCATTAACAAATTGCGACCTATTACTCGCAACTATTTTTTAAAAGAATATTCAATTAATATCCGAAACTTGTTGATTTTCAAGCAAAGATGGCAACAGTGGCTCAACGTTTCATCGGTGGGATAAATAGGGGATGATTGATGCGCGAATCGTATGGCCCAAGGGCTGCCGTGATTGCGAGAAACTGACAAGCAAACGAAGAGAGAAGGAAAACAGAAACAGCATTTCATAGCAGCATTCATTACCTTATAGAATGTTACCGAGTTATTGATGATTCCTAAGTCATATGTCTTCCCCGAGGCTAGCAAGGAATTATCGAATTGTTATCACTATAACGTGCCATTCTCTTTTTTTTTATGTATTTTTTTATCTGATCTCTGGAAACGGAGTATTCGTTTTCCCGATTGCTCCATGCGCTTGCTTTGACTCTGCCATCTCCTGTTAAAAGGTATAAAACGAGAAGAGATAACAATAATTAAGTAAATCAAAAAAAGCAAATTTCCTAACTGGGATGATTTTCGAACAACAGATGGCGCAAATATGGGCAATGGGATTGCTCTTACACAATTGAGTAATTTCCTGAGAGGGAAAGATCAGGCTTTTATTAATTTATATGTAACTGAAGATAGAAGTAAATATCATAGATAACAATTTGTACGATGCTTTCTAGTATCAGTTAACCAAAGAATAAAAATAATTAAATTTATATTTATGTATGTGCATAATTTTGAATTTTTAAGCAAATAAATTCTAAATTCTTCTTGTCATGCGTTTCCCTGATAAGAAGTAGAAAGTTATTATCCTAACTTTTATACAATATATCTTTATTTCTCATTTATACATTTTAAAATTTATTTCACTTATTCAATTTTTATATTCTGAATGCTTTATTTTCTTTTGTGCTCTAAATAATTTATTATTATTATCCAAAACTTCTGATTTTTTTTTTAATCTCACCTGATTTGAGCTTTACAAGTTGATCTGGATTTTCTTTTAATTTGTTAAAAAGTGACTTACATTATTTTAGTTTTAATTAATTTTTACTTAATACACACACACACACATATATATAGATATATATATATAGAGAGAGATATATATATATATATATAAATAAATATATATATATAATATATATATATATATATATATATATATATAGATAGATAGATATAGATAGATATAGATATATATATATTAAAATCAACAAATATTTATGTGTATGTGATGAAAAGAAACTAACTCACTTTCCCTCTTATATATATATAATTCAGTACCCTACATTTTTTGTATTTGAATTATAAATATTAATTAATTATATGCATATAATATTGTAATCTAGTTGCTTTTATATATATATATATATATATATATATATATATATATATATATATATATATATATATATATATATATATATATATATATATATATATATATATATATATATATATATATATATATATATATATATATATATATATATATATATATATATATATATATATATATATATATATATATATATATATATATATATATATATATATATATTCTAACTATTAAAAACAAAAAAACAAAAATAATAATTTAGAGCTAGAAAATTTAATTATTGGGGTCATATTTAAAGTCTGACTCATTAACTTTTCTATTCTAGTTTATGTTGAAGACCAGAAAATGAATGTTTTACTTAAATTTTTGTGTCCCACTTTATATCAAATCATTTAAGGAACATTATATTCTTCAAATACTCTTCATATGATTTCCTCATCAGAAAGACCTTTTAAGTTTCGATTGGATTAAAGGAGATCAAACTAAAGAGAATCCTCTAAGAATCAGTTTATGAATTACTTCCAACCAATAGTTCTTCCTATTTTGCGCCACATTACGAGTGACACTGTATAAAAAGTAAGTAATTCAAGTGACAGCGAGTAACATATTGCTTACAGCATAAATTTTGAAAGTTGCCTTAATATCATTAACGGATGCCTTTATAGAAGAAGAATTTTCAAAATATTAGCTGTATTCAAGAACTTTAAAAAAATGCCCGATAATTCCAAATTACAAAAATTTCCCATCAACTCAAACGTATGGATAGAAAATAAAAGCGAGACTTTCTCTTCTATTAGGCATTCGTTTCTGACCATTTTCGATTGAGATACCAAACGAAGAATACTCACTGCTCGTTTCTTTCTTCGAATGAAGAACATAAGAAAGTAGAAACGAACAACAGTGCCTGTTGTTCCGTAGTGGCTTGATTCAAACATAGAGTCTTTTACTTAGAAAAAACAAATTATATTACTAGACTACGTTGAGCCAAAAACTATTGTCTTGTAATTTATTTCAACTATTCTAAATTGCTGACTGACATTGGCTGTTCTATATTGTGTGGCTTTAAGTCTAGTTCACATTGGAACCAGTGTGGAAATACTTGAATTTGTTTTCTGGTAAGAAAATGGTATTAAGGCATTAAACTACATTTAAATTAAGTTCGGTAACAATTTCTTCCAAAACAATTTTACTGAAAGATTCGAGTCTTGGTAATTTAAAGTCTAATTGCCACCACAGGTTAGTTTATGATGTGGGTGTCAAATTCTAGCATCATTTTGTTTCTTTATGGTCTCTCAAATAGTAAACAGATGGGCTTTTTAACTTTTTCTGATATCAAAAAATGACCTTGAATATGCGATAATAGAATAAACATATTAAAATAAATGGTTTAGCATAAATGTCCCCAGCTAAATAGATAGTTCAATGTTTTACCAGTTCGAAGACAGTATTGTTAACTTGTTTTAAGTACGTTATATTTTAGTTAAATCAATTTTTTTTGTTTTAGTGTAGCTGTTCGAAGATATAATTACCATTCTCTACGTTGATCTCATCATATAAACATGGTACCAAATTATGAAGCTGGCCAACGTGTCTAGTGGTCAGCGTGCCTGACTACGGTTCGAGATTCGAACACAGGACCTACTAGGGAGGTCCTGGGTTTGAATCTCGGTTCAGGCATGGATGTACTTTCTCTCTCCCTATCCTGTCTTTGTCCTTCCCTTGTGTGTGAATGAGGTGTGAATGGTTGCCTACCCTATAAACAGGTCCCTATGTCATGTGTGTGTGTACTGAAGGACTCCACACCAAATACTGTTCAGTTGGAAAAGGGGAGCAGCGCACCGAATTTGCCAGCCAATCTGGCACACGAGAACAACAGGAGCAACCAAATTATGAAGCAACTTATAGTATTTAGTGGCCTTGGTTGTCAAAAAAATTGTTGCTGTTATATTAATGGAGCATAGTATTGAAAAATTGTGAGCAAGAAGCTATCATCATAATAATGCAATTCAATGAAGAATTAGATCTGCATCTTTTTTAATTTTTCTGCAGCATACTCGAACTGAAAACATGATGTATAGCGACTTCAGTATATATAGTCAACCCTTCAGCCTTAATCTGAATCTCCTGTTGCCGAGATATACATTAAGCCCAGTAAACACCACCCGCGATCTCGTTCATCATGTGCGACCGATGATTCTTTTGGGCAGATAAGGAACACAGTCGAACCGCTTTTTCCCAATCATCACGGATGAAGCAATCAAAAGCGCGCAGAACACCTGGCTGCAACGACTGTGGCTCCATGTTTGACACCCATTACTCAAAAGAGTCTATAGAGTAATTGCTGATGCCGAGGGACGATTAGGCCCTTAATTATTATCATACGGAGGATTGAGACTAGGCCCAACCAATCAGGAATATATTTCAACGAATAAGTAACTGGCCTCCAGGCAGCGATACCGCAAACTTACTAAAAAAGACACTTTAAATATCTCAGATCAGTAGAATAAATAAGATTCGACTTCTGCAATTCAGACGGTTAATTACATGGGTTGAGATAAAAAAATTCGATAAATTTTTATGCGCTATATTTATTACTTAATCGCTAGTTCTTCTAGAAATAATTAATAATTTTCTGCTGTTATTGGGCAATATTTTAAACATGAGAATAGCGTTAATTTGCTAAATCTTTTTACACGACCTTCAGGTAAACATGAATCAAAGGCCATCGATTCTGCATGGGTAGCCGTTGGAATCTCTCTGAAAGTGTCATTTATAATTTATCAAAAATATTTAGAACTAACTTATGTCATGTTTTAAAAATTAATAATCTGTTTTACATATTTTATTGCTCACAAAAATGGCATTAGTACTGATGTAAAACAATAAAATGTTTTGCTTTTACTATTTTTAAAAACTTAAAATCGTATTAATCTTTTCTAGCTTTTTTTGAGATTGTTCAAATTAACGATTCCTGGGTTCGAGGCTAGCAGCATACTTAAATATTTATGATGGTTTGGAATCCACTTTAAGTAATTTCTCGTAAAATTAAAACCAGTGTAAGAAATTGACTGTAGTTGGAACACAACCAAATATAAAATGGCAAATATTTTGACATTCTTTTCCATTGACAGAACTGCAGTAGCACAGTGAGAAAAAAAAATTGCTCTCTTATCTAGAACGCTTAGATGCTTGATCTAACCGAAGACCTTTATACTGAGAAAACTTAAGAATGTTACATATTGTGAAATGGATCCTATCTCTAAAACTGATTAAAGTAAAAAGAAAGGTTCAAGCTCAGATGTCGACCTCACTGCCTTACTGCGACTCAAAATTATAAAACAGTTTTATAGACTTAATAGATTCAATTGGTAAAAATAAACAGTTTATATATCTCCAAAAATAATCTAATAACTTCGAAGTAAACTGCATATCAATATTTCTTCAGTCAATTTTTCCATTCAAAATTTTATTTAAAATTATTATTAAATGATAGTACCATATGTGAATATGGATATCAATGATCAGAATGTAATTGAAACAAATATTTACTACACTATAATTATAAATACGTTTAGTTTAGTAATTATAAATACGTTTAGCTTTAAAATTACTGCAGTAATATTTATAAAAGTTACTGTATTCAAGTATTTTTAATTTTTTCTGACGGCATAAATATTATCTGACTAAATTTGTATGGTAAAGGAAAACCTATTAAAGAAATTGTATAGGTGTATATCCCATAAAACTTATTTCTACGTTATACAACAAATTTAGAATATAAAGTCAATGATATTTTTAGTGATACATGGAAGTCAGCCGGATTACAATCCATTACCCAACTGTCGCTAGAATATAATCAGAGACCTTCTACTTCAAAAACTAATTTTTGGACCAAAGTAATAAGAGAGTTGATTGCTTATTACTTGACTTAAAATTAATAGTTTTGACACCACGCAGTAGGCTATTTAACCAATGAAGGCTATTCACATATTATATTCTTTGACATATATTTCGTATTATTATTTTCCATAAAGACATTTTGTAGATAATTAACTATATTTATCTATCATAAGAATAAAAACTGAAAATTGCAAAGCAAACATTCTTACCGACACACGTCGGTAAGAATTAATAAAATTTCCAATTTATATAGTTTCCATGCCCAATTGCTTAACAATTACTGGAACAGAAATCATATTCTTCTACTGCGAAAAGTATTATCATATCACAAGGGAATAATATAAAATTTATTCCTTTTGCTGATACAAAAATTTGACATTCGAAGACCATTGAAAAACATTTAAATAACCAAAGCAGTTTGTCTTCTTAAGGAGATTCTTACTCAATAATGAATAGTGTTCATGTTTCTCAATTTTGCAATTTTTTACATTTCCCATGAACACAATATGACAGACGTATATGCAGAAAAGCAATCTTTATCAGTTGTTGTTCAATAATGACAGGAAAAGAAAACAGATCTCTCCATTCCCAGAGAGCATGATTCTACCACAAGCAAATCCTAAATGCTTTGTGTTGTACTGATTTTATACCATAAAGTTGATTGCTCAACAAGTAAAAGATGTGAGGCATATAAACTTCATCTTGTAATGCCTTTTAAACTTATTTTTAAAAATATTGGACAGTTGAGGCTATATTTGATAATATATAATCTCAACTGTCCAATATTAATTTGGTAAATATCGGACAGTATATTACAGTTGAGGTTTTAAGTTGCATAAAAAAACATTAATATTGATCATGTATTATAAAATATATAATTTTTTTATGAATATTAATATGCATATAAGACGTGAAAAGCTATACTGAAACTTATTTACTGGTTGACCATAAAATTTATCTTTATTTTATAAAATATTTGCTGTGAACAGGAAATGGATTCAATTTAAAGTTTTATTTTCTATAGACTATACTTGGAATGGTTACACTGAATATTCTAGCAAAGAATTCTAATAATTTTGCACTTTATTTAAAACTACAGAAGTTGATAAATTCCCGTATAATTCATGTATATTTTCCACAAAATGTAAGATATGAGAAGACTTTACAACACAGTGCGCTGAATTAACTGTCGCTCTGAGGTCACAATTTTGTTCCTAAGGACTATCAGTCTCTAACAGAATATCAAGTCTATTCTTTATATGATAAAAATTGTTAATACGGTGCAAGTAGTTTTTATTAACAAATAATTTTAAACATGATTTATGATACATGTGTATTTCTTATACCAGATTTTAATTTTAAATAAAAGTATTACCGATTAAAAATGTCCTACAGTCTCTTTTATAACATTTAATCGGTTAAGATAAAAATAATTAAAAGAACCACATAGAAATAATTTTCTAAGTTATTTTCAAAGATTTACACTGTTCGAGCCATTGAAAATTACTGTATCAAGCAGTGGAGATGTTACACTCGTGATATTCACCAAGAAGAAAGGAGAATTATACAAATGATAAACTTTCTCTAAGAAATACGTGTAAAATAAAAGACGGTAATGACACCTACTGTTTAAATAAAAAAACTGTAGATGAAGTTTCTCATACATAAATAACATTTGAAAGTTGTTACGTAATGAAGATGTTTGAGGATTCCTGTAAGACGATGAAGGAAAACTGCTTACATCACGTTTCTGACTTTAAAAGATGTTAGATTGTAACCTATTGGTATTATGGTACGATGTAACAGTAGTACTACTGATCTTGCTCGAAGAGATTTTATGACTGTTTGCAGTTTATGGAATTAATAGATTCTGGATGGTCTTACTGAATATTAGTGGTCTGCTGCCACTACTACTGAGAAGATACACACATAATATCCACCTAGAATCGGTAGATCGTACAGACACGTCATGAGTCTCAAATTACGAAACTACGTTGTTGCGAGGACGTTGGTAGAATCATGGATTCTCAACTCTACATTTGTGGCTTCGAAAGCCCTTGACGCTTTATCAAACCCATAAACCACCTCAGTAATGTGATCAACGACAAATGTGAGCGAATGTTCGTATTATTTTAACACGGTATCTGTTTCTAATAGGGTAGGAACAGTTTTGATACAGGAAGTACTCAGCTGCTGCCTTTATTAGTATATTCATCAGATTTCTCACCAATAAAAAATGTTTGGTCAACGGTTTTTGAGCGAATGGCTTGTTACTAAGTACCACTGAAATTTCGCGATCATCTACAATTTTACAAGTCATTTTATTTCTGATTGACTCTATGTCTAGGATCAAAAGTGCCGTTATTGTTGCCAAAGATAATTGTTTTCGGAGTAGAATTCTCAAGATCTATGCTTCTAAAGGTTCCGAAAGTTTACTCATTTGTTATTTCTGAAATATTTTCCTTATTAAATAAAATTTTGTTTGTAGTTCTTCTTAGAGTGTCAAATTTAGTGTCTAGTAGTGCATCTTCAATTATATTCTAAAATTATAATACTTAGCTGACTAATTTTCAGGCACAAAAACTTAAACTACATCGCACATATATTTATAATGCAGCTCACTACAAATCCTGATTTTTCGTCATCATTATCGCAAATATATCATCATAATTGCACATATATTTTATTTATTTCAAAATTCCAAACTCTGATCTTTTGTCATAATAACATTTGTCTTAAAGTGATTAATGACGCTACACAATTGTTCAAATTAGTAGCGAATTTTTCTTTTCGAAGCATATTTATATTACTACCTGGGAATCGAACAATACTCTCGTTTTACTTTTTCACTTTTCAGAAAATAATAATTTTTGAGTTGCTTATTCAAAAAATGAAATAAAAAAATTAATAAAATTATGATATACGATTAAAATTAGAGTTAGATCTATTAAGCTACGAAAAAAACTCTTTTTAGCAATACAAAATAAATTAATATTTAATAGGTGAAGTGATACCACAACTTTAATTCTAAATTAATTTCAAAATAGTTAAATAATAAGTTTGAATTTTTTTCTCATTAAGCACTGTATTATGGTCAATGATTTTGATATTAACAATTAAATATATAACTAAAAATTATATTACTTATTATAAAAAAAATAAAACTATTAAAAATAATTGTAATTTTTATAATGTTCTACAAAATGTAACTAATCAAAGTAGTCATAAAAATTATAACTTGCATACCATAATCATGTATAATTAATTATCTTTGGTATGCTTTGTGCCGGGTATTTTTTATCAATTTGCAAAATAAATTAATATAAAATTTATTATTCCCAACACAAAAATAGCTTTTTTTTAAAAACATTTTGTAACAAAAATAAATATTAAGGAAACGTAGTGGAATTACGTCAACAGAATGTTCTAAATTTGTAAGAAAACTAAATTCTGCAACTTAAAATTACTCTTCAAAGTGCGTCAAATTTTTGATATTCATTCATTATATGTTTTAAGTGAAGTCCGTGATAAGCTAATGGAATACAAATGAGATGAAACTTACTTTTTTTTTTAAAGAAATTTCGGACTTAAAAAATAATAATGGTGTAATAATGAACCAACCTCTTTCTTCCTCGCAAGAAAATAATACAAGATCATCAAAGAAAAACAAAATTACAAGCAAAATTGCCAAATTTATTCATTTAAAATCGCTCAATATAAATGCGATTAAGCGCTTATATGGCCTAGCCCTACCTTATGTGCTCTATAACCGTATCCCCTCGTGTAGCTGGTATAGCTAGATACCCTGCAATCATGCATTTCATTATTCCTGGCTAAATTCCGGTTACAGCGAACGCCTACTACATCTAATGCTCCGGTGCATACCCCCTAATCATGCAATTTGATGCACTCTATTTTGGTAATTCAGTTCACTCTTTTTAAGGAACTTTACTGTATGAGAAAGGTGCTATTCGGCCTTTGGCTTCCGCTGCTTCTAGATGCGAATTATGGCATCAAGTATTTTAAGGTAGTTAAAAATATGAGAGATACTTTATTTCACGGCAATTTTGTCCTATTATTTATAATCGTAGAAAGAAAAAGTGTCACGGATTATTTTGTAAGATCTTCTATAAAGTTGAACAAAAGGAATTTTAAAGTTTATATATTTTGCTCATATTATAATGCTGTAGCTGTTAAAGAGAAATGTATTTTTTGCGCATTGTTATCGATAATGGATTTAGAGATGATAAGCATTCTCAGTTTTCTAATAAATGAAGAAAAATTATTTATTTTTGCTTATTTTATAATTAATAATGATTATAATATAACTTCATTAGTTATATATTCTTATAGTGATATTTTCAATTTAACATCTGAAAGAAACACAATTTTGGTCAATAATGATTTAAGTCAACATAGTTCAGTTCTTCTTTGACTCGATTTAAATTCAATTAAAATTATAAAGTAAAAATAAATTAAATTCAATTAAAAAAATAAATTAAAAATTGATTTGTTTATTTATTTATACTTTTATATTCATTTCCATTAATGTTGAAAAAACTCATTTGAAAACAGCTATTTTTTTGTTCTAAGAAGTATATTTTTATTAATGATGCAAAAAAAAAAAGTTTTATCCATCATTCAATATTAAGTAAGTTTAAATGAATAAAGAACTCAACAAATGTTTTTATTTAGTTTTTAAATGATAAGCATTTTTGAATTTTAAGTAATAGTTTTCATTTTTTGCACAATTACTTATTTAAAAAATATATGAACTTTTTAGGTAAGGGTCTTAACACGTTATAGTTATCTTTAAACAATTACTAATGTAGTAGATGAATAGTTAAGCTTTTTGAGCCTCAAATTCAACAATTTGAGGGTTTGAAACCAATTTCGGGTTTTAGTATTAATTAGATGATTCGGAATCCACTTTAAAGATTTTGTCTTGGTCTAATTAGTTTTCTGTGCAAACATTTATTGCTGAATGGGAAACAAATCAAATCGCTAACATTTATTAAATTTCATAGCAGTACACAAAAATACTTTTTTTTTAAATTATTTCAAATGTGTATTCTATACTTAAACAATGGTAATATGTTATTTATGTGGCATTAATTTAATTTTAAAAAACATACTCTTTGAAAGTAGTAAGTTAAATATACTTAAATTAACTATAATTTAATCTCCTTTTTAGAGTATTTATTAATAATTTTAACTTATAAATCTCTTTTGACATTAACTAATATAAAGAAGCCAAAATTTAATTCATAGGAATTATTGTGATGGTGTATGCTTTGTTTTATTCAGAAGTAATAATTGTATACTCATGTGTTACAGCTTTTGCTTTTGAAAAGAGTAAAATATTTTTCTTGATCATGAACTAAGCTCATTGCAGCTCTACTTTCATATACACTGCTGGGAAAAAGTAGAAGGACACTAAGATTTTTTCGAATAAGCGAAGAACTTTGAATTTTTGCAAAATAATTTAATCACTGTACTTTTAAAAACTTATTTACAACCAGATAACTCTATATATAACAGGAAATAAAAAACTACCTTTATAATTAATAATTACTTGTTATAATTAAAAATTAATTTCATTCATATCATACTGTGTGGAAAAAGTAAAAGGACAGTTCTAAATAATGAAAGTAAAAGTCTTGTTAATAAGTAATTCTTCTGTCCTTTGCTTTAATTACTTCAAAGACTCTATTTGACATTAAAACATTTTTAAGTCTTGAATTTTCGTTTGACAAAAATTGTCCTAAATACAATTCAAAGCTTCTCGAAATTCGATCAAAGATTCATATTGCTTGCCTCTACAGTAAATAAGCCGAACAGTTGCTGACTATATATTTTAAACAATATTGAGGTCTGTATTTTTAGTCGGCTATGGCACAAATCAAACATTATTTGCTTCAAATCAAATTTTAACACCATTAGCCATGTGAATTGATGCTACATATAGTTGAAATATCCAATTTTCTCTGCCTAGCTCAGTGCTATAGGGAAGAAGCTCTGAATTTAGAATTTGAATATAATCTGTATGTTTCTGCCTTTCATCCAGAAACATTAGATTAGTGTTAGCCAACTGATATCCAAACCACTCAACTGCCTCGTCCTATTAGTCAGATAAAATAAGTTTTTTTTTTGTGTACCCAGACAACGCCAAACATATTGACGATAGTCTGGTCCTTCTAAATTGAATTTATTTCATCAGAAAAAATAACTGAAGTTCATTTGGAGTTCCAAGGCATGTGTTCTTTGACCAACTGTAGATTTTTCGTCAAAATTGTTTGTTTAAATTATTTTTAAATGATTTACACATTTTTCTTCGGGAGCAAAAATTACATTTTTATGAGGCGTCTTTTTATTTAAAAAAAACGCATAAAATTATTTTGCAGTAATGATCTGAAAATTTTTAAATTTTTCTTTAATACTAATTAACTTAAATGTAAATAATCAAATCAAATTATCTATTCTTTAAACTGTTTCAAAATTGTTTCAATCTTTCTTCTTAAGAAATAATGAAATATTAATAAAGTGCTACTTTTGTATTAAAAAGTACAATATTTTTCAAACACTTAATTGGTAAACATATTGTAGTATTCCTTTCATATATTAGTTAATTTAAATATAAATAACACAAGCATATGATTTATTTTATTTATTTCAAATAACATTTATTTTTCTTCCTGCATAATAAATAAATATTGAAAAGCACGGCTTTTATAAGAAAAGGGTTAAACATTCTTATACAATGAATGTACTAAGGATGACTAGCATTTCTTTTTAAAATTAATTAAATTTTAACGTTTCAATGCTTTTAATGAAATAAATGAAAACACTTTAAAAATTTAAAACCATCTTAATTTAGAAGGATAACATAAAATAAAATATAATAATTCATGCAGAATAATTTTTTAGTAATATAAAAATTCCCTCACAACGTATGTGCATTTTTTAATGCGCACTTTCTGTAAAAATATTATGTTTTGATTTTTATTTGAAACGACATATTCTTGAGAAGTATAAATTTGAATTATTTTTCTCCTTTGAACTCAAAAGTAATAAATCGTGTGGGTTTGTAATCGGATTAAGGATACTCTTTTAACTTCTGAACTAGAGTATAGGAAAGAAGAAGTGAAAGAAGATATATGGCAGTTTACCACACCATTTTGAAGCAGTCTTATTGTAAATAATTTAATGTCGATTATAAATATGATATTAAAAATGATAGTAGCTGAAACAGCTGGAAATAAGGCATAAATCTTCAACATTTAAAGCTATTTTATTACAAAATAGTTTAATAAACGTGTATGAACGTTTATGTACCGAGAAAGAATAATATTACGAATATTTATTTCATTTTACCACTGATTTAAACGAAAAGTTGAACGGGTGAATACATACATATATATATATATATATATATATATATATATATATATATATATATATATATATATATATATATATATATATATATATATATATATATATATATATAAGTTACTTTTATTAATACAATAGCATATTATTTTATTATAAACTAATATATAGTTTATTGACTATAATTTATTTATAAACGATATAAACTAGAAATCAAAGTTTTAAGAAATTTCTAAATGCTTATTGTTATTATATTTATAAATAATGTGTGAAAGTACACTACTGGCTATTAAAATTGCTACACCAGGAAGAAATCCAGATAACAAAATAATATTTATTGGACAAATATATTATACTAGAAATAACAAGTGATTAAATTTCCATAAAATATATATATATATATATATATATATATATATATATATATATATATATATATATTTGGCTGGATAGATCCTGAGAAATCAGTACCCAGATCAACCACCACTGGCAGTAATAACAGCAGTTATACGCCTGGGCATTGAGTCAAATAGAGATTGGATTGCATGTACAGGTATAGATGCCCATGCAGCTTCAACACGATGCCACAGTTCATCAACCGTAGTGACTGGCGTTTGTTGACGAGCCAGTCGCTCTGCAACCATTGACCAGACGTTTTCTATTGGTGAAAGATTTGGAGAACGTGCTGGCCAGGGCAACAGCCGAACATGTTCCGTATCAAGGAATGTCCGTACAATACCGGCAACATGCGGTCGGGCATTATCCTGCTGAAACGTAGGGTTTCGCAGGGCTCGAATAAAGGGTAGAGCCTTTATTCGAGCCATCGATTCCATATTCTGCTAACAGTCATTGGATCTCAACCGACGCGAGCAGCAATACTGCGATAAGATAAACCGCAATCCCGGTAAGCTACAATTCGACCTTTATTAAAGTCAGAAACGTGCTGGTACGCATTTCTCCTTCTTACACGAGGCTTCACAACAACTTTTCACCAGGCAACAACGTTCAAATGCAATTTGTGTATGAGGAACCGGCTGAACAATTTCTTCGTTTAAACACAATATAGGTGTCGCTACTAGCGCCTGCTTTGTCTGAATGCGCTGAAAAGATAATCATTTGCATATCACAGCACCTTCTTCTTTTCGTATAAATTTCACGTCTGTAGCATGTCGCCTTCTTGGTGTAGCAATTTTAATGGCCAGTAGTGTATATTGTATTTTTGTAATAAAGAAGTAAAATAATAACAAAAATGTTTATGTAAGCATAAAGTAAGAGACACTTCAGTTGTGAAATAGTTAAGTAAATGCATTTCATATAGATATTTTTCCTTTTATACTGATGAAATATTAATGTAACATCAAGTTAATTTATTTAAAAGAAATTGGTTTTGTTAGAAATTGGAAATTACAATGAACAATGATTGATATGTTTAAAAAATGTAAAATTTTGTCTAAGTTATATTCTTGAAAAATGTGTTAATTAGTATTAATATTTTTTGAAACATATCCAGAAGTGCGTATCCATAATAATTGAATGGATGTATTTTAAAAAAGATTATTTGTTGATGTAAAATTCAAAACATTGTATTGATTTAAAGTTGTTAGTAAAATATATATATAAAAAAATCAGTTCAAAATCAGAAAAATCAAAATCGATGCGCATGGGCATAGACGAGGGAAAAGTGTTTTGTCCTTAAATGATATAATGTGATATTGGAAAAATTATAGATTTTAGGTTTTGTAATATTAAATTTACGAGCAAACTGATGAAAACTATAAACAATGCAAATTATTAAACGTAATGTAATATTTGTTTTCGCACATTATAGAAATTGTTTCAGTTTCAGAGATGTCGAAGGACAATACAGCATATAAAATTTTCCATGTGAAATAATCTAAATATTCACAAGGAAAGGAATTTGCTACGAATGATGTAAATTATTTTAAGCCAGGTTTTGTTTTCTTTCCGTAACGGATGCAGACTTTCCCCATTATTGATGTTTATTAATTCTAATGACAAACATCTAATTTTGAAATTTAGGAAACGATAAACAAATCACAGTGTTTATGGAATTATAATATTCTTCTTAAATGGCGTTGAAAAACAAAACATAACTTTAAAGTGTTATTTCAGGTAGATCAAATTTACATGAAAAACTAAAGAAGCAGTAAGTGACGCATGTTCTTGTATATGATATTAAGTCTTTTAACGTTACTACGGTTGAAAAATTACAAAGTTGTAAATTTTCTAAATCAAAACTATTAAATATAGGCGGAAAATGATAGAAAAGATATTACATGGGGGTTTAAAAAATGGTGGTACCTTGGTAGGAAAAGATGTCTCTGTTGCGACATGAAGACAATGATTTGGATGCTTGATTCAGTCCAAGATTGGCATGTTGGCAGGATTTACGTAAGGTATAAGTTCCATACCATCCAATATCCCTCCACTTTTCTAGCATGACATGAAAAGAAGGGTACAAACTCAAATGTCAATCTCATCACTTGACCAGAATTCATATTGATTTTATTACCATTTTTTACACGTAGAGAATTCTGTTGGCAGAAATTAACAGTCAGAAACATATCACAATAAACTAATTTAATCTAACATGTAATTTATCTAATTTCTTTTATTTCCCTGTTCAAAATTATATCAGTATAGTTTGAAAATCTACCATTGTATTTTACCTAGTGAAAATATTAATAATATATTCGAAATAAAATTCAAATTGAAAATAGTTTATCAATAAATTGTATAGTGAATTAATTAATTATTCAATATATTTTAAAGTTAAAGTCTCCATTAGAATTTTTATACAAGAACAATTGTATCCTATAATCTAAATTTGTTATTTTATTACAAAATCCATCTTAATAAATGTAATTTTAATGTAATATATTGCTCTGATATGTGTCATACTTTCAAGAAGGTTCATAAATAATGACTGTTTTCATAAAGTGCTTGGAGCATAATTATATGCATAAATGTATTTTTTTTTTGTTTCTTTAGCTCTTTATTCTCATATACATTAAGAAAACAAAGCTTTTTATTATATAAATTCTTCATTACAGCTCTTCTAGCTACATAACTCACATCGTGATTTAATACGTTAATAAGATACGATTAAACTGTCGAACTTCTGCAGATACGCGAGTCACGTGCGCTCCAGATTGTCAGAGACAATGCGAGCGATACATTTGCATAGAATTATCGATAGCGCAGGAAATGTAACTCGTTTCTTCGCAGGTGCACTCTCGCAATTTTGGACGGAAATTCCCCGTCACTCGTCAACGCTGCAGCTTATCTTTTTAAATTTAAATAAGAAAATAATTGTATCATTTAACTGAGAGGTAACGGCTTTCTCTATCACTTTAAGAGATCTGATTCTTTTTCTTCGATTTTTTTTTTTAATTTCCGTTCTAGGTTTTTTCAACACTTTAGGTTATGTTATAGAAAGGAAAAGCCTTCTTTAATAATTGCCAATTTGATAAAATCGATCATTCAAAGAACGATACGTTTACAGAAATTACTTGATTTTATTTTTTCACTCATTGCTGGTTAGTTATTGAGGCGTCTTCTAATTTTATGGCGATCCTTTTATTGAAGGATAGCAACAGCAAAATCTTTGACTATATATTTATATGTGTCTGTGTGAGTAAAAGCTTGTCCGATTAGTATTTAAAACTTATGGTTGATTCCAAATCATTTCAGACATTCATGCCGAAGTGGAATCGAAACCACGAATCACTGAAGACTATAGTGCTAAGCATTTAATTTCAGATTCAGCACTTAAAAATGCGAAATATCGAGTTTCAACTCACTGTGTGCACATCCTTTCAGATTAATGGATTTTTCTAGTTTTTGTAACTTGTGAACTGGAATATTGCCCACTATCCATTAAGAATTCTTCTTTAAAAACAATATACAGAGGTTCTTCAGTAACAGATAGCAGTCTTCAGTACTTAGTATATCTGCTATTAAGCATCAAATATGTGTGTTGATATGTAAACTTATCTTGCTTGCTCAAGGTCTTTAGAATGAAGTCCAGTTTGATTTGGTTAGCCAGTGTAGTGTCGAACGAATAAAAATGATTGCTGTCCTTCCATTTGCTGCTAATAAATTTCTTAATGTATTCTTGGTATTTATCTTGGTATTTGATGGAAGTAAATGCTTAAATATCTGTAATTCTCATTAGTATTCGTAGAAATTTGAAAAAGAAAAAATTAGCACAGACCACCTCGTATTGGATGGCCAAACGCTGCTAAAAGACATTTTAATACCTACTGCATAAGAAATTCTTAAATATAAAAAGTAGGTCGTATCCCTGCGTCGGGAAGAAGTAAATTTATAAACTCCCGATAGGTTTGCATGAAAAAGGTGGAAGCCTAAAATCTATTTCCCTTTGTTCAGCGGTGGTTGGGATCTAACCGCGACCTTCAGTCTGAAGAGCACTATCTTAATCACTAAGCTATGGTCAATCAATAACTCACTAACCTATTATTCAATCTAATAAAGTATCACACTTTTTATTAAGAATGTAAGATATGTATTATAAATATAAAAGTTATATTTAAAGTTAAATTGGATGGGCCCAGTTAAACTAAAAATACTGTGTCATTTTCTGATTTCCCTTTATCTGCCCTTTGACAATGTCGTAGTTATCCTAACATTTAAAGTCATACGATTTTTTTAAACTTTTTTAAGGGACTCAATATCTCAGAATCCACACTTTAAACTATGGTTTCGTCTCAAATAGGACATCATCGGCAAAAATTACCCATAGAATCATAACCAAACCACTAGTTGAAATTTTGTCTTTATGGTTAAACTTTATGATTAAACTTTATGGTGTACTTTAGAAAATTATATATATATATAAGAAAACATGTTGCAAAATGAATATTTAAAGCGAAAAATATGTTTTGTGTGATCCTAACAGAAACAAATTTAACTTATCATCAAAATTTTTCTGTCTTTATCCAAAAAGTACTTATAATCAAAACTTTACAGTTACAAACTTTAAATACTGTTGTTGTTCCCTGCAGTGATTTGGTAAGTAAAAAGAATTTCTCTCGTGTAGCGGAAGTAGTGGGTTTTATACTCAACCCCGCTGAAAACCATCCTACTAGCAGGTACTTGTAAATATTCGTAGTGTCTATAATTACCTCGTCACTGATTTAATACGGAGAAACGGAATCAGGCTGAACCAATCAAAATACCGTTCTCACCACTTAATCGTGGATAAAATTAAATGATAGTTTAAAGCATTTTAGTGCTTTCACTTGGCAGAATTTAGTGGAAAAAAATTATGTAAGAGTATAATGAAACTATATTTTTCACATTTAACTATGAAAAATATAAAAACATTAGAAGAATTAAAGTGAAATTGTATTGATGTTCATTATGGGCGAAACTACTGAATGAAAATAAAAACTTTATATGATAAAAAGAATAATAAAACCGAAGTTTCTCGTGAAAACCGAATCAAATCGGCAACAAGTCGCAAATTTATTTCCTACTTCTAAAGCTACGAAAAGCGTCATAAATCCCAAGCCCATGCTTCTATTTATTCCCCATGCCACCTACACCGCGCGTTTCTTTGCAATTACACGCAAACAAACCATAATTGCCAATCGTTACGAACAAAAGGAAGCCCAATTCATAAATTATTTTTTTATCTCTACATTTTGGAAAATCGCTTTCCAACACATAACTTATGAAACAACTTGCGCTTCATAAATAAGCAAATGTGAAAAATGGAGGGGGAGTCAGGGGGAGGAAGAAGATGCGAATAAAAAATTGTAATAATCACAGCACCTTTTTTAAATGCCTGTCGGTTATAAAACACTCATTTATACTTGCGTACTCTTACACCTACGAACAGAAGCATCTGTTGAATATTAAAAAGTGCATTTTTTTGCCTGTCTTTATAATCTAAGATGTTTGACCTCTTGCGCTATTTTTTTTGTCATAGATTGCGGATGAATCATCCGAGTTTAGGCGAAAACATTCTTCGGTGATAACATGCATGAATTACTGAAGATATTAAACTAAACATTGCTAATAGGCAATGTATGTTGCTAATAGGCAAGAATTGTTTTTTCAGCTGATTACAGTACATTGTTTATTTATTATTTTGCCAATGTGAGAAGCTAATTTAAAATTTAATAAATTTGTGGCAATATTTTTTTCTAATATTTGCCTACCGAAAGGAATTTTCGCTTACTGTATGCTATAATCATGAGTCACTAGGATGAAAATTTAAAAAATTCTCTCACATAGACGAAAGTGGGAGAATTTAACTGTCATCTATTTTTGTTCATCCATTATATAGAATATCGGAATAGAAATAGAATAGGAATAGAATTATATCGGAATAGAAGCTTTCTACTTCCTATTCCGAAAAGCTTTAACTTACCAACTGGACCTGGTGAGCAAAAATTATCCATACTTATGTCAGCAAATTTTTTCAGTTGCTAAATTACTGACTGAATTTTCTGAGATGAGTATGGTTAATTGCCTCTTTTTAATTGCCTATTTTTATAAATAAATTATCAGAGATCACCATAGCCAAATCGTTGTACAGTGTTTATAAAAAGGATGGTCACAGGTTCTTTCCAAGTTACTGTTGAATAACAGGGAATGAGAGTTTCTTTCCGTTTTATATTTTCACATCTCTATTAGGAGTTTCCGAATTTAATTCTCTTGTGACTCATACATATAATCCAATTACTATGAAAAGTTTTCATTATGTGCTTTTGATATTAATTAAATCTACAATAAGCAGTTAGATATTTTTCACGACGTGGGGTCGAAAATTAAAATTGCATCATATCACAAAGATCCAAGATTTAACGTCTGGCAAAAAATAAAATTATTTATTTGTATTTTTAATTACACATTTATTTTAAAAAGCATTTATATTCATACAAATTTATTTATGATGAAAAAATATTTATGTAAATTATGTGAAATATGTTTGCAGAATAGATAAACTTGTGTACTAAATCTTGAAAAATTTAAATTGCAATATATTTTTTACATTTGCCATTTTTGTCTCTTTTAACCTCAAACGCCAAAAATTTTGGCATGCCCTTCTCATAAAGTACTTTACCTATAATTTAAAAGTTTAGTTGTTCGACTTCCACTTCGTTCATAAATGTTTCTAATAGTTTGGAATTTCTTCTATAATAAACCACACTATAATCTAAATGGAATTAAAGTCTTATGTGTAAAAAATGATTATAGTTCCCTATAACAATAAACAATCCAATCTAATCTTTACCTACCATTAGAATAGTTTTCCATTATTAATTCTCCATATTTACCTTAAAGCATCGAATTTCTAGACAGATATTTTTATTAAGAATCATGCGATAATAGTTTATTATTATTTATCACTTATAACTGCCCTTTATAGATATATTGTAATAGATCTGATCACGAATACAGTCTTCTGATGAATCAAGTGCAAAAAGCCAATACTTTCTGGGCATGAAAACAATCATTATAATGAGTTACTTCAGTTAATGGATACTATAAATACTAACAATCGAAAATACTAAATACAATTAACTACTTTTTACATATAAGGCACATTTAAAAAACAAATATGATATCAGAATTTATAACCTCTTCATGAAATTTCTCTTATATTTAGTCGAGCGACATTAATACTTAAGAAAATCTGACATGCATAGATCCCCGGCCCAGTACAGACTTCAGCGGAATCATATAAAGAATTGACTACATTCCAGTTATGATAGAGTTGTCATTTGATTTCAAATTTTTACTAAATAGCCTTTTAATTTGTAACAAGATAAAGGGCGCTTTGAATATCAAAAATTCTCCTTTATTTCGCTTAAAAAATGCTAAATTTAAAATAGTAATTAAATATATAGAAATAGTGTCTCATTTTTTAACTTTAGGTTGTCATTATTCTGTATGATTAAGAATAACAATTTTTCAACATGTAGCAAATTAGCTAATTAATAGCTGAATACTATTATATGGCTTTTTTACATCTGCTGCGTAATGTCTCTTGGAAGAATTTTTCATACATAATTCATAGTATTCACATATCAATACAGGGTGAGAATACAATTTCGTTAAAACAAACAAGCTCACAAAAAGCTAAAAAACAAAAGTAAAATCCACCGCCAGTTCCTTCACTGCTGCTAAGATCAAATCTGAGCCTTTCCACTCCGATTACTTCCATTTCTCTGACACAGCTTTCTGCCGAAATGGGAATTTTTCAATTATATTTGGTAATATCATGATTTTTTTAATTGTAACACATAAATATTCTTAGTTATTCGTTTTAAACAGTAGAAGATAATGAAAGACCCTTCAGAATTCCTCTAATAAGTGAAAAAAAATTAGTCCCTGGAAAATATCTTTTATTCCTCAATGTTATCTCAATATTGTACACATATACAAGATGGGAATCGTACTCATGAATCAAATAACAGTAGCCTAAATGAGGGACCATTCTACTAACCTATCTATATAGGATAACATTTAATTTATCTCATATTATATTTCTGTGGCGATAATTTTTTTATTTTTATTTTATATTTATTTATTTATTATTATTTTTTTTTTATCAAACTTTAGGTTTACAGACTGATCTTTAACCATGTTCTTTGTTTTCCAAAAGCATTCCCAATTCGTGATGACTCTTATGAACAAAGAACATTCCATGTAAAATTCCAAACTCCAATATTAAATACGCCGTTACCTGTAGCATTAAAAAATCATTAAAAATATACCAGCGACAATTTTTCAAAGTCTGTTGCGAAAGAATGGGGGTGAATTTATTCCGTTTCATGTTATTACCCGGCACCCGTATTATCATAATTGGGTCGTTTGAATGATCTTCAATTTGAGTTGGGTGGTTATACTCCTACACCAGGTGCTTCTCGATTCAGAAAAACGTCACATAGTATCACCTTAGACGGAGATTAGACATCTTTATTCTATAAATGTGGATTTAACAAAATGATACAGAACTGGTTCTTTAATATATACAAGAAAATACCCTTAAGAATTACGTGATTCTTAATAAAAAATTACTTGTGTATCTTTTTAAATTTATGTTGGTATTTTAAATTCTGTTTATGAAATTTGTGTTATTTAGCTAAAGACAGACTGTAGAATCGGCAGAAATCTGTTTTCTACTAATTTTATCAATAATGATTTATTATAGAAATTATTGTAATTATTATTTAATTCTTGATTTATTTCAAAATTTTTCTACGTATGCCTGGAGAACTTTTTGTAGAGATATAATGATATTTATAAAATAGAAAATCCAGAATATATTTTACTGTATTAATTGCGTATGCTTGCAATTAATTGATTATAATTAACCGCGCATGCTGAAATTAGAAACTTAATATTGGTTTCTGTATGTTTAATTTTCCACATAAGATTTAACCTGTGAACTTCAATATTTCAAAAAAACTTTGCTCAGTAAATAGATTAAAAAAGGGTGTAAGATTTAGTTAATAATGTATAAAAATTATGTAAACTTACTTATATATATATATATATATATATATATATATATATATATATATATATATATATATATATATATATATATATATATATATATATATATATATATATATATATATATATATATATATATATATATATATATATATATATATAATGTTCTCATTTTTCTATAATTATGAGCATTTATTTCAAATATCATTTTACTTTTTAAAAACACATGTAATGTATGAAGTTAAATTGTTGAATTTTTCGGGACAGCTTTCGTTAGTGAACATTTAGTTTTTTTGTGGGTAATATTCGCAGGCTTCCTGAAGAGATACTGTTCGCTTGTCGCTCAAGATCATTTTCTCCACACGAGGGATAATTAGACCCTGATTTATGGCTTAAAAAGAATTCCAAAACACTATAAACATCCAAGTCCCAGGTAGGATTTGAACCCATGAACTGTTGAACCGAAGGAAAGAGCAAAAATGAACTGTTAACCATTCCGCAACCATCTCGGCTGATAAAGAGAAATAAAAAAATTGCTTGCCGATAAATACCTCTACATATTATGGATATGCATTTCCCTTCAATATAGTCTGATAGAATCAATGTCTTATCTTTCTTAATCGACACAAGGAATTTTAATATTAAGACACTGTGTGCTCTTTTCTTGAAAAAAATTTAATGTTTGGTAATGTTTTTAATATTATAACTTGCATTCCAATTAAAAAACAATTTGCAATAGCTGTTTTGAATAGTTTCTAGAAACACACAAAATTTTTAAACACAATTAAAGTTGAAAGTTATAAAAAAAAGACTAATTGAAAAAGGTATAAATAAACCACTCAACCTAGTTATGTGTCAACAAAATTAATCTTTATAATAACAGTGGCCTTCTGATAAAATTCATCAATACCAATAATTAAATCTGGTTTGTGGTTTTGTAGAAAATAAGCATTGTATTGATCAAATATTTATTCATTCTCAAGGTTTATTTTTTCTTTAAAGCTTAAAATGTCTTTTATGTCTAATTTTAGAAAATAATCACTTTTTGTTTAGTGATTTCTCTGTTTTTAATTTTATTATTTTTGTTTTTAAACTTTGCTTTAATGCTTGTATATAAAATATCTTTTATATATACCTAATCGGCAAAATATTCATATTCGTGGGTATGTTTCCGCATTTCTTTGATATTATTTATTTTAATTGAGATTGTTATTCATCTATAGATTTTGCTTTTGAGCTTTCCTTTACTACTTAAAGTGTCTTTAATGTATCATTTCTAAAATATTCAAATTCGTGCTATGATTACT
This sequence comes from Latrodectus elegans, assembly GCA_030067965.1. Classification (NCBI taxonomy): domain Eukaryota; kingdom Metazoa; phylum Arthropoda; class Arachnida; order Araneae; family Theridiidae; genus Latrodectus; species Latrodectus elegans. The sequence continues at coordinate 67,429,816 of CM057820.1, forward strand.
GTTTTTCCTTTTTTTTAAATTTTATTGATAAGAAGTCCATAGTTACAAATGTGAGAATATATTATTTAATATTAACCCATATATCCTATAGTAAACACTAAAAGATGGACATAAGAAATGTATAATAGATAATAGTAGAGTAATTAATAGTAGATACGCGTACAAAATATAAATTAATAATAATAGATAATACCATTAATAAATAAAAGTAGAATAAATTTTTTATGTAGAAGATTTTAAATAAGTTGATACTGTATTCAATAAGCTACAGCAGATCTAAAACAGACTACTAAATAATATGTGAATTATAAATGCATGAAATTGAATAGATTTAATAATGCTTATTTATAGTGCAAAAAATATCGGAAAGTATTTCTTGATAGATGTTTAAAAGAGCGCTACAAATTTTAGCAATGAATTCATTAGCTGTTTTTATGGAGTATCAAATAATAAACCAGTATCATGAGTTCAAAAAGGGAGGAGGGGGGAATCAGAAATCTCTTAAGCGCACTCCCACAGAAAAACAAGCAAAAATCAGGATTTCCAAAATCCTTCTCACTTTTACTAGGATTATTCCTGATTTTAAAAGTGTGATACTCCTATAAAGCAGGACAAAGGTTACAATAGAAGTAATTTTGGTACTTATTGGTTTATAAGAAATAAGTAGGGTTTTATTTTAAATTTTATTTTGTATTTTAATTTAATTTATGTTTTTAAGATATGTTATTTGATTTTAGAAATAAAGAAAAATTAGAATATGAATTCACGGTTAAAAATACTAAATAGAATGTCGATAGTAGCACTTCAAACAATCGAATTTTCAAGAATGTGAAATAGATAGTGGAAGAATGTAGTAACGAAAATTTGTTTGGAGAAAATATTACTTAAGTAAAAGTAAAAGAATTTAGCGGCCACAATCAATAAAGTTCAAATTGTATTCTCAATATTTGTTTTTATAACAATGCAACTTACTTCAAAATTTGTAACTTACTTCAAAAGTTACTTCGAAATTGCAAAATACTTCAAGATTTGTTTTTATAAAAATGCTAAGAATAATTAAAATCATTTTTTAATAAGCGATTTCATTCTACTTAATGTTTGCCTGTTATTTAATATAATTATAAATTAAATTCAATATAATAAATTTGTGAACTTTATGTGGAATAAATGTATAACTTCTCTTTATTATAAATTAACTAAATCTAACTAAATATTCTATTCAATTATCCAACAGTTTGATTAACCGAACTACTTTGGTTAATATACACTCTAAAGATATACTTTGTTAATAGCACTTTTATTGTAACACAATTTTATATATCCGTCCAAAACTACCATTCAGAAATGTAGGAGTGGAATAGATTCTTGTTTTGATTACCAACCCTGATAAGTATCATTTCATTTATCAATAAGTAACATGCTGATACATATTTCTTTTGTGGATACATTTCTTATCAGATCTCCTCTATTGGCACCCGGGAACTTATCAGAAAAGAAGCAGCCAATTTTAATTTCTTCTCTGCGGCTACATTTCTTATTGTTATCAGGGAAGATTCTCCACCTGATAAATGCAAGGTGAGGCCAACAGAGGCTTGATAGAAAAAAAATGCTTTATTTATTTATTTATTTTTTAATCCGAAGATGAAAGAGGAGTTTTGAAGAGCTGTCATCGCCAGTCATGATTGGCTGACCCCCGTTTTCGTATTTATCAGCTTCACGCAGAGAACCGCCTGGAGGACGCTACTGATCATAGTTCCCTGTCACGTGACAGCACACGCTCCAATAAGCCGCATCTTTGATTGCGTTGTTCCGATGCTATGTTAAGGGAATTCTCACTTAGTGAAACACAGTATTTTTAGATACAGTTCGCACTACGAAGGCATTCTAACATTGACTTATTGGTGAACAACATTTTCAATGAAATTGATATTTGCACAAAATATCAAACGAATTGAAATACTGATATCCAAATTGAATCCATTCAACATTACGGTTAAATCGAGTCCTTTAAGCTTTAGGTTTAATTTAAAAGAATTTAATATAATGGCGAGACAGATTAGAATCAAAAGAATATAAGTAAAATTCTGCATTTTTAAATAATTTATAAATTTATAAATTTTTATTCAATAGTTTTTTTTCTAATTATTTTTGTTTCCTTTCATCTAAAATTATATGTGCTCTTTTTTCATAAAAATCCATTATAAATTTAATTTTTTTTAACTATTTAAAGTTTTTTTTTTACCGAATTTAAAACGAAAAAATTTCACAATTTTTCAGTAAAAATTAGATAACTTTAAGTTCCTTATACTCATGCATATGCAATTTCGAAGAATGGATACATCTATTTTCTATCATTTTGAATGAAAATTTCTGTACTACTTATTCTGTTTTCTTGTTCAGTAATCAGATTATTTTAAATGTTTTTAATTTTACACACTAAATAGGTGATAATGAAAAACTCTTGCTCGCGCGCATGCGTGTTTATTATTGTGATAAAAATATTTAACGTGGTATTTTGTGTGTATTTAAGATTTTTTTTTACTATTTACTCTCTCCATTTATAAAATTTATATGGAAGGAAACACTTATAGGATTTTGTAGCCAAAAATATCTAATATTGACATGATTATCTTAATGTAAAATTGATGTTGATAATTAATGTTAACATCGTGATCATAAACTCATTTATCCAGCTAAGACTTGATGTAATTATAGTGTAAGGTTTTTAAGCAGTAATTAATTGTTAAAATGGTTTATTATTTACTAAATTTTCCTATTTTTTATATTTAGTGCACAAATATTTGAATCAATTTTTTTTTTAATTTCAACAACTTTTTGATTTTATTATAAGTATTTTATGTGCTTACGTATTACATCTACAGCAGTTTATTTACTCGCGCCTAATAATGACACCTAATTATAGCGCGCACATTTTAGACTTCTTGTATGTGTGCTGTTTAATTGTCAGATACTTTGGCACGATTCTTGTGATAGTCATTCATTTTAAAACGCAAAATTGGCTACGGCGACGCTAATATGTAAGTACCAGAATTTATATAAAGGCTTGAAACTCAGATAAATTTATGGATAATTTTACATAACATTTCGAATTTTAATTTCATGAGTATTTAATACATTTTTGCTTAAATATAATTTATGTGATGCGAAATGTTTTGTGATTAAATGAATGCAACAGTCGGTTTTAAATTCATCACACATTTAAAAAAGTATACAAAAATAAATTGTTGATATATTTATTAAGTAAAATTATATCAATTATTTTGTAGGTAAAGCTTTGTAGATTTCACTATATAAAAACAAAATACTGAATGTCGTTTATTACGTAAAATTGGACCGATTATAAACATTTTGTTGCTAAAGATTATTAGATTTCCTTAAAATAAAATTATACTTTTCCCTAATTAAATTTAACGCAAAATATCGTTATTCTGAATAATCGCATCGATCCTGATATCGATGCAATAATTTAGTAGATATTATAATTTGAAGATATGATTAAATTAACATAATTTTAGGAGCATAACTTTGGAATTCGAAGGTCTTAATTTCAATACCAGACACTTTTGAATCATAGAATATAAGTATCATTTTTCCTCATTCTTCCTCTTAATCTTATGGAATGATTAGATTTGGCTCTTTCAAGGTTTCCTCCCTTGTGACACATGAATGGACCCCACTTTTCTTAAAATGTCCTCTTGGAAAGAAAACCCTTTTGAAAGCTTTAAAATTGCCTTCAAATATGAAATTATCCACTAGATATTCTATGTTTGCTCGGTATCAAACTGAAAATGTACGTGCCAAATATCCACTTGTTTAAAGATATAAATATATTAGAGCCAAGTTTGAAAGTTTTTAGGTAATAATAATAATATAAATTGTAAATGCAAATACTTAAACAGTTATTTTTATATCAATTATAGAAGACTTAAGAAAATGGAAAGGTATAAGGAATGTGAGATATATTAAAACCAGTGTGATGAGGAATAACTTGGCTTATGTATATTTTCGATGGATTTAAAATCCGAGATAAAGTATTTAAAATTAATTTTGACAAAGAATTCCTTTGCATTCTTTTTTTATTTAAAAGATTGTTGATAAACAATAATCTAAAAATCATGAATCTCTCTTAAAGATATAAATTTACTAAGTACAAGGTAAATTGATGACAACCAAAACAGATAAATGAATTCGGAATAATGTTTCATTAAAATCTTTTTTTGTGCATCGGATTTTGTAGAAAATTAAAAACAATATACACTGCAGGCCACCGTATATACAACACACTGAAGGAAGCATGTAAATTACATGAAATTTACAGCACGCATTAGCGAAGGTTAGGTATGCAAATGCTTAGAATTTCTACGTAGACACCGCTCATGCAGCATCTCTTCAAAAAGCTCTTTAAGGCTTGGAGATTTCGACAATTTCAAGTTTTTATTTACTTATTTATTTTTTTTTTAAGATCAATTATGTCTCGTAGACTACAGCAATCATTTTTGGATCAAGTATTTGAGTTCGACAGAGGAAGAATAGTCGGCTAAATTGTATTTTATCTTTCAGGGAAACCAGTAATCGTGTTGGTCGAAACCAAACAACTATAAATCGGATATGTGATCGTTGGATGCAGGAGGTTACGACGAACCAACATGTGCAATCGCATCAACCTCAGTGTACCACAGACAGGCAAATTGTGTGCATGGCAGTGAGAGATCGTTCAGCCACATCACGAACCATTGCAAAGCACATTCAGTCTGTAACGTATCATCCAGTGTCAGTTGACGCAGAACAACATACATCTCCGCCGCCAATGGTGCAATGAAAGGAGAATGTAAACTGTAGAATGGAATGAAATTATCTTTACTGACGAGTCACGCTTCTATCTGCAATACCACGATGGTCGTATTCGAGTCTGGAGACACCGTTGAGAGAGAATGCTGTGTTATGTACCGCCATATTAACGCTAAACCGGGTCTTATGTTATTGGGCGGTACTGGATATCACACTCGCACTCCTCTAGTACGCATTGCCGGTACTTGAAACAGCCAGGGTTACATCTCCAAGGAGTTGCAGACAGTTGTCCTTCCATACCATTAGGGCATGCACACAGTCATTTTTCAACAGAAAAAAGCGCAACCACACATGGCACACAACTCAACATAGCTCAAGATATTCTTGAAAGGCTTTTCCCGACGACTTCCAGCCATTCTTTCCACCCCACCATCAGCTCCAACAATGACATTCCATTAAGCAGGCATGAAGTTGAAAGAACCATCAATTCACTAAAAAAGGCAAAGCCCCTGGTTAAGATGGAATTGATAACATTGTTATTCAAACTATCCACATGTCTTTCCCAAATGTTCTCCTCTCTTTCTTCAATAAATGCCTGGAGCTATCTTACTTCCCTCGCTGCCTTAAGGTTGGTCTTATAATCCTATTCCATAAGGAGGGTAGGGACAAATCCAGCATCGACTCTTACAGACCAATTTCCATCCTCCCCACGCTTGGGAAGATATTAGAAAAACTGACGACGAAACGTTTCACTTTTCATCTAGAAACCAACAAGCTCCTCAGTGACTTCCAGTTTGGTTTCAGACAAGGCCGATCTGTAGACGATGCCCTTATCTTACTTACCAACAAAATGCAAAACAATAGAAATGATAAGCTTCACACAGCAGTAATCACCATAGATATCAAAGGCGCCTTTGATGATATTGATCACCTTCAACTAAAGAAACAATTGTGTCAAACCAGTAGCCCATCTAACATCACTAAGCTCCTAATCAACCATCTAAATGACAGACTTGTTATCCTACCTACGAATGCAGGCCTTGCAACTCGAAGCCAGACAGTGGGATGTCCCCAAGTTTCCTTCAGTGGCCCGATACTGTGGAATCTTGAAGCCGATACTCCTTTAAAAATTGATTGGACCACAATAGGAAAAAAATCGACCAGCGCAGCAATATCCACCTGCAGACCTTCGCAGATGACTTTACTTTTGTTATAGGCGCTTGTAGTGAAAAGAAACTGGGCAGAGTAGCGACACTAGCTCTTACTCACTTCAAATCATGGTCTGATAAAAACAACTTGAATATCTCACTTGATAAGACCAAGTTCATGTTAGTCGCTAAACTTCAATGTGGTCCACAAATTCTATGGGGTGACTACAGATGGAAGAAGGCAAACTCCATTAAACTCCTGGGACTCATCTTGGATAAGAAGCTAAATTATAAAGAACATATTATAACCCAGGGAAACAAAGCTATTCTTCTTCAAGAGAAGCTACGCAGACTGGCTGGAAATTACTGGGGTTACAGTCAAAAAAACAGGATTTTACTGTACCAAAACGTCACTGAGAGAATGCTTTGCCGCGGAGCAGCAATATGGGGAATCTCATTAACAAATAAATTGGCCCAAAAATTATTATCTATTCAACGATGGTTTCTTCTTAGTATCACGGGAGCTTTCCGCTCAACACCTACCTCCGCTTTCCAGGTAATTACTGGACTTCCTCCCCTGCACCTGATAATAGAAGCAGAGTCAAAATACATACGACTCACCAGAGGCGGAATTCAGTGTCCCGATCCACCACTCCCATCACTTTCAGATATAGAAAATAAAATGAACGTTGACTCCTTCCAACCTGGTCTCTTTAATCTGAGTGAAAGAGTCTCTGTCAAAGAAACTGCACAGATGTCATGGCCACCAACAGAATCCCTTCAAATTTTCACAGATGGTTCAAAGTTGGAAGAAGGGGTCGGCTCAGCTTTTGTTGCCTATAAAAATTCAGTAAAGACGCATGTCTGGAGAACAAAGCTGAGAGATGATAACTCAGTCTTCCAAGCCGAGGTTCTGGCCATAGGTAAAGCAGTTAAATTTGTCACACTAGAGAACATCATTGCCACTATTTGGTATGACAGCCAGGCAGCTCTCAAATCGAACTACAATCCCTCTACATTAAGTCCTCTCGTCAGATCACTTCAAAGTTGCCTACTGGGCTTTCCTTCTATCCAACTTCGATGGGTCAGGGCTCATGTTGGAAACGAGGGTAATGAGGCAGCTGACAGGGAGGCAAAAGCGGCCGCCTCTTCTTCTCTTGATCATGTAGACATCCCCGTACCACTCTGCTCAATCAAGCACACCCTACAGAACTGGATCAAGGAGAAATGGCAGGACGATTGGTCCAATTCATCTACTGGTCGTCTTGTACATGAAATTATCTCTACAGTTTCCAACAAATCTTTAAATTGGACCAGGAATGAAATCCTTTTCATGACCGGCCATGGCCCATTCCCTACTTACTTCTACAGGGTGGGTCTAACGGACACTCCAAATTGTACCTGTGGTAACGAGGGAGATCCAATACACTATATCACGGTCTGTCCACTCACTTCCACATGACACTTATCAACCCCTGCAAAGCAGTGGGTCATTAACTGGAAATGAGCCTTACTCTCTAACAAGACCTCTAGACGAAAACTAAACCAACTAATGGACTTTCTTATTAGTCAAGAGTGCTTATTCACGTGGTTCAAGAAGAATCATCATTGACCTTCTTCGGCTAATATCCCAAGCCTAAATATTTGGACTTAAGTACTTAGACTTTGCTAAAGAAATGGCAGCTTCAACATGCTTTAATGGACTCTTTTCTATAGACTGTTCTTGATTTTTGAGCTCTTCTTCAAATACATTTTTTTAGTGTGTTGTTCATTTTAAAGTCATTAATTGTAATCCTTCGTATTTTCATAATTTTATAATTCTGTGTATTCCTGTAAGTGTGTAATTCCATATATTTTTGCAGCCTTGTGATCCTACATGTTCTTGTAATTTCATAATTCTATGAATTTTGTGTGTACCATTTTCCTATATAATTTTATATCCCATCCCAAAATTGTGATCACTGAACCTGATTAATGAGAGAGTCATTCTCACTTTCGGAAGGAAGTGAGATTGAGTCCCAGGCTAGCCAAGGTTCCGCTGTTTTTGTTAAAGGTGGTCGGGGCACACTAAATCTGACAGCAATGTCCTCCAGGTGAGGTGACGCATCTGGGAGTAGCAGGTCAAGTCTTGGGAATCTTCTGCTTGCTACCTGCTTCAAAATCATGAAGACTCCATCCGGCTGCTTCTATCTAACTGGTAAAGTCCATCTCAGGGCTAGGTACAGGGAAGTATGCTGGTGCAACAACAACACAACACATGGCACACATTGTGCAAGTATTCTTCGTCAATCACCAGATTGAATTGCTTCCCTGCCTGGCTCACTATCCAGATTTTCCGCCGTTAGAAAACATGTGGCCCATGGTTGCTCAATGATTGGCCCAGATTGCATCCCCAGCTGCCACACCAGGTCAACATTGATAAAGTTTGAAAGCTGCTTAGTTTGCTGTATCCCAAGAACACACACATCCAAAGTATTTCTGAATCAATGCCGAACAGATTAACAACGGTGATTTCCAACAAATGCGTCTACTTTGGCTACTGATTTTGGCAGGACACTTCACACAGGTCTAAAAATTTAATCTTTTGACATTTGACCGACTCGTTATCTAGAAAATAAATTGCGTTTTGATATCTCTTATCTTTCTTGGTGTTGCAGTTTGGGTGGCCAGAAGTGTATTTTCTTACAATAATTTTTATCACCAATAATTGAAACAATGTCTATTTACTTATTTTTCAGGACTCAAACATTCCCTACAATGAAATCATTAGAACTATAACTGCCAAACAATTGGATAAATGAACTCGGAATGAAATTTCGTTAAGATAGGGCAGATTCTATTTTTTTTTTTTTTTGTTTTTTAAATTTAGCATTTATTTTTCGTCGCAACACATAAAACACGAAATATATTCATCATTCAATATTGTAAGAAATTTTATATTGAAACTGCTAGAACTGTGATCATTAAAACATAAATATGTGTATTTGAAGCTAAGAATTAAATTTCGCTAAGATGCCACTGATATTACATTAATAATTTTACTTTTTTAGATTACACTGCAAAATACCTTACAATCAAAGTCTTTACTAATTTCAATGTTCATTAGTCTATACGCTATGTCTATCAGCTATAAATATTATAATTTTTATGTAATTTTCTGTTTAAAAGTATAAGAGAGAGATGTCATTAGTGGAGCAGAGAAACAAATTAAAGAGGAACTGAGAGCGTCAAAATGAGATAAAACTCCATAAAAATAAAATACTTCTTATATAATTTCATTTCAGAAGTTAATCAAAATTCATTAATGGGAAGAAATAGGCAAACTAAAGAGCGTAAAACTATTCTACATCCTGTTTCTTTTGTATAAAAAGATTTATGCGTAATGTTACATTAAAAATAACAATTTGAAAATTATAACAACAAGAATAGGTAAATTTGCAACACATTATTAATTTTATAAATGCAATATCTCAAATAAATTCACCAGACAATTATGAAAAAAATTAACGTAATACGTTTTAAGTAATTCTCCCGGATAAATTTGTTTGCCATTACATATAACAACAAACAAGAAAGTAAAGAAAAACAATTCGGTTTTGTTTCCTTTAGACCTGTAAAACTAATTACATTGAGTAATCCAGACATTGGCATCTTCCTTCTTAAGCAATGAAATTAAAATGACTAATGACAGTAAAAAAGACGCGTGGGAGTCTAAAATGATATGACCCACATGCGGAATAGCATTGTGAGAGCTATTTACATAAAAAATAGGAGATGATACTATTGAATCCAAATGAGAACTAAATTATACGTTACTCTAGGTAATTTTTAGGATAAAGTAAAAATTAAATCACCATAATATTGTAAGGAATTTTTATAAAGAAAATTCCTTAATTTACAATGATCCCATTCTACGGAAATAAATAAAAGAATGGAAATATTTATTTATATAATATTAAAGTATAAAAGTATATTAATTTATATATTTTTATTACTATTGTCAGATTTATAAATCTTTAGAATCATACTAAAGATAAAAAATTACGATAAGAAATCACATTTTTCTGAGGTTCAGATCAAAAAATATGAAATCACAGTTTTTACCATGAAGAAAATTTATTTTGTCGAATCTCAGGGAAGTACAGTGTTTGAGAATCCATATTTGATTTAAGATTGATGAATAGATAAAACAAAAGTTGAAAATAATTGTAAGACATTTTTTAACATTCACGCATATTTACGTTACATGCATTGAATGCGTATTTACCTTAAAGTAAGGGCCATATTCACATATAGTAATGGAAAAATCCAGAAGAATTTAAAGTTCGCACTCGAAGAGATAAATTTGTTGATGGCTGAAATACAACAATCTTCATTTTCTGAGGTTCAGAAATGACAGAAATGGAATCTGAAACATTCCACCTAAAAGCGCTTGATCTTACTTCTATTCTTTTAAGTCACAATTCACTTTTTGCGAAACCACATTTTTAAAAATTTCATAAAAATGGACAGGTAACAATAACAAGGTGACACAGTGCATTATCGCGACCCAAAAATCCATAAATTGTGTTGATTCAATTTAAGGTGTCATCGGTGTTCCTATACATTATTTATCTAAAATAGATTTTATAAGATCCTTAAGACGTGGTGACGTCAACAATGCATCTTCTTAACTTTTATCATTGTGCCAATTATTGAGCAAATAATGGGTGACTGATTTCGAAAAGGTTTCACATTTTGCTCAGAAAGAAATGAGTTTGATATATAATCCAGACAAAGATTATCTAAAAAATGTTAAGAACATTACTCATAAAGTTGATTGTCTTTCCTTTGTAAAGTAAAGTAAACACCAGCAGAGGTCCCTGTACCTAACCCTGAAAGAGTTTTATCAGATTTGATGGACCCGCTAGAGAGAAAAGAAAACGGAACACAGTACATGCAAGACAATACAATTATGCTTTCAACCATATGGAGACACTGAAAATTATTACATTTACACAGTAAAGAGGGTACTAAAGTATACTATTTTACACAAATTGGATTGCAATTGAGAGTTAACATGGGGACTTGTAAGAAGCATTCAAAATAGGTGTATGACAAAATACATGGCAGGATGTGGTAAGACAGGCATATAAAATACAAATCAAATTGCATGCATATAAGAAATAAGGAAAATAAATGGAAAAACAAAAGGAAATTAAGAATGATAAAACAGAATTGAATACATATACCTGCACTTTCTGCAAATTGATGAGGTAATAATGATTAAAGAATAATTAATGCATTTAGTATATGGATTTGGTTGTTAGGTGTATCGTCTCAAGGTAAGTTAGGTCATATGAAATTCTAAGCTATATATACAAAAAGTTTAGATAGGTTGTACATAATGCATTAAAATAAGTCAATACAACATAATGATAACAATTGTGATTAAATAGTTAAGTAAGAGCGCTGGAATGATGGTGATAAAATAGCAAACAATTAATAATGAACTATATACAAGGAGATGAAAAACAGGTGAAATGTTACAGATAGAGAGAAAAATGTCTAAATGTAGAATATGAGAGAGATGGAGTATGTGGATTTAACGGCTCATCATATTCCAGGTGAAGTCTATCACCGTCACGGGCATCATTATCCTCCTATTCCTCTGGAATTATTAAGTCCCTATATTCAAGGAGAAAGTTTATTAGGTTAATAATTTTTAGCTTTGCTGCCTTGTTGATGGTGATGTTTTTGAGCCAGACACTTTTCAGATTGTCACTGGGGGTAGTAAAGTGCCAGGAGCTCGTGATGGGGCATGTTGTAGCGTAATGAAATGGAGTACCTTCTTCTCCACATGCACAGCTATCAGTGGGTTGTACTCCTAATCTATGCAGGTAACTTGGAAATGGGGCATATCCCGTTACAAACATCGTTATTTGTCTTGGCCAGCACTGTTGGTTCAAATTCACTTATGGCAGGATGGAGTATACTGGGCGTCCGGTGGTATTCTGATCCCACAGAGTTTGCCAATCCAGAATTAATGCAATTTTCCTGATCCTTTTGAAGTAAGACCGAGGAATAGAAAGATGGATTTCCGGTTCATCTGAAGAAGCAGCAGTTTTTGCTAGGCGGTCTGCTAGTTCGTTCCCTTCAAATCCTACATGAGCCTTTATCCAGCAGAGGGTTTTGTTTTGTTTTTTGTTAAGTTCCTCTTGAATTTGACTGGCCAAAGGACTGATGGCTTTCGGATTGCAAAGTGCATAAAGACTTGCTTTACTATCTGACCAGACGAGGCAATTCTGTTCTAGCTTTCTGGCCCACTCAATAGCCTGCTTAATTGCGAAGAGCTCTGGCTGGAAGACTGAGCAATTGGCATTCAGTTTGTAACTTTCCTTGTGGATTATGATATCCTTCAGTGTTATGACAAACGCGGCTCCTACATCTCCATCCATCTTGGAGCCGTCAGTGAAAATATGGCAGACCTGCTTCTTCAGGGTAGGGTTGTACTCCGTGTTAGGGTTGACAATCGTATCAACTCTGAATATTCCTGGATGGATTGAAAGCGTTGCTACTCTTGCCTCCATAATGATACTGCTTGTGATCCTTATTTCTTGTTTTATTTGTGCCTCTGTATTGATAGTAAGATGAAGGGGAGGTATGCCAGTAATGACTTGTAAAGCTGCCGTCGATGTTGTTTTGTAGGCCCCAGTTATATTAAGCAGAAACTTTCTCTGTATTTTGTCTAAAAGTAGCTGATTTTTGACCCGAAGATTGGTTCCCCAGAGTGTTGCGCCATGGGCTAGAATTCTTTCTGCCACTGTTTTGTACAGTACAATACGCTGTTTTTGGGATAATCCCCAGGTTGAGCGAGCACTATTCTAAGTACTTTTGGGTGAATGCGAAAGGCTTTGACACCTTGCTGTTTGATATTTTTGATATAAAACCCTAACTTTTTCCCGTTAGGTCACGAGAACCTTAACTGAAGTACATGCAAAGGACATAAAGAAAGACATATGAATTGTTATTATGTCCTCATAAAAGTTTAAAACTCTTTAAAAGCAGCTATCACCCAGTATTTTTAACTAGTATATTTAAATAATACAATTTTATAAATGATTTGATCACAATAACATAATGATTAAAATATTATGTGTAACAGTTGGTAAAAAATTACTGCTTTATTTAAATTACTGATTGCATAGAAAACAAAATAAAGCTTATTATTGACGGAATTAAAACAAGAAGTCTTGATTTTCATTTCCTTCAAAATAGCTGTTTTTGTGTTCAACCAAAATTCAATTAAATGCAGTTGTTGAAAATAAAATTAATAAGTGATTATAAAATCATTTCTATCGTCATAAACAGAAGCACAACAACATTTCATATTATTCAAATTGAATTTTAACTCCGTCATATTATTACCGCATCTAAACGATATCCGGATCTTTTCGGTTTGTAGGAGTACTATTCAGCACTTGACCAATTGGCATAACGGTAGGGATAGTACAAGTGTAGACATCCTGAGGAAACTAAAACAACTTTCCCTTTCTCATCGGACTCACTTCCAGTGGATTCCATCCGATATAAACATTGCTGGAAATGAAATTGCGGAGTTTGTCTAGAGCTAATACTGGTGAGGTCACAACACTTGACTCTGTTCTTAATTATATGGAGTTATTTTCTACATATAAGGCAATTAATAAAGCCATTTCTATAGTTCCGCCAGTACACCCGTGGTATCAGATAAGGTGCCCGGCAGGCTACTTGGTTTGGGGCACCAGTAAATGAGTTCAAACTGCTCTTACCCGTTTCATTAGTGGTCACTTGTCATCACTTTTGTTGGAGGCATTAAGCAATTCGAAATCTGCACTAAGTACTCTTCTGCACAAGCCTCCCCTAGTCACATTTTATCTTGTCTGGGACTTACCAGGCAAGACCTAATTCAAACCCCCTTTTAGTTCTCGATTTCTCCAGGGTGAAGGAATTCATGGATCTGATTTAGCATTGCTGGCCACGGGGATGGGAAACAACATCAAAACATTGCTTAAAAGTAGCAAGGAATGAGCCTGAAATGTTATATTGTGAAAAGAACTGCTCCATCTTTACGTCTCAGTGATTTGATTTTTTTAAAATTTAATTTATATTATTAAGATAGTTTTCAATTTAACAATATTAGAATGAGATAATTTTGAAGTTTACTTTGCACAGGTTTTCCTTTTTATACACTCTTTTGATAAAGTCAATTCCAAACGGTCTATTTCATGTAAGATTTTGTAAGCAACTCAAATGATGTTGGTTGTTTACTCTTTTGAAGAATATTATTGAGAAGAATGTGTTCTTGTTGTTGAGACTTATCTTCCAAATGTCTGACGAAATCAGACAAGTTATCCTTCGTTATGACTTCGTTGAGAATAATATAATAAATATAAGTAATATCGTTGAATAAAGGTTAGAGAGTACTTTACATAGTTATTTATATAACATCAAATTAAAGTATACGGATTTAAATGTATTTGAGTATTGATAAATCTGAGTTTATTTTGAATATAAGAAGGTGGGAAAGAGAGAAAAGTCAGCTCTGCTTAATGAAACGTTTGAAAAAAATGTCTTAACTGGTCTAATTAATAAAAATATTCAATGAATCGACTCAGACTAAAGATTGTCACTAAATTTGCCACAATTGGAATACATCAATATCTATGTTTTATATAGATATTGATATGTTCCAAGAATAGCAAATGCAATGTCACCCTTTAAACTAAATCACTATTTATGTAACTGTTTAGAGTACATAATGTTTCACATTTATTTATGTTTAAAACATAATAATGTTTAATTTGGACATCATTGATATTCTATGAAATAAATTTGACGTAAAAGGATAATTAAATTCTTGGAATATAATAATGTATATTTTTAAGAGATAAACAAGAACTATATGTAACCTATTCTCAAAAATTTCTTATTCTCTTCATTATTTCCTCTTTGGTTATCACTGCCTAAATTATAGTTCATCAGTTACTTTTAGAGCTAAATTTATTCCCCTAGTTTCCTTAAACTGCATCAATATTTATATTTTACAAGAACAGTTAAAGAGTAATCGCCTTTTAATAAAGTTCGCGTATTTGATTATCAATATTATCCTATGATCTAGGTTTGGTGCAAAAATGTAATTAAAATCGCTGTTCTCGAAATGTATCATTTTCTATGCTTTTTATTGTTGCAATTTTAATGTAAACTACATATTTTTAGTATCTATCAAAACATGAAAATAATCACGGTATAAATATCTTTCGACGAAATGAATGAATATGGTTCAAAGTCACTCGATAACTAAATTTTTAGACCATAAGCTGCATCAAGTCTCTGATTCTCAGAATACATCAACAACGTCTGACTCTTAGGAAAACGAATTAAATAATAATTAACTAATTATTGAACATTATTTAAAAAAAACATAAATAAACTCTTAATTAGTCAAGAACATTTTCTTTTGAATATTAACTTTCAACTTTGCAACAATAAACAAATTCGTTTTTTCTGAAGTCAAATAATGAGTATCTACTGAAAATCCGAGTGTTCCTGCCAAATGTAGCATTTATAAAATATACAAATTTATTTTTCTCTAATGAAAACGTGATGCGTTATCTTTCTTATCTCTTCGCAACCTGTTTCAACCCTCCGAAACAACGGAAGCTCGATCGAATCGGAGTTAAGTCAGAAGAACGAACGAACGAACGATCACTCCCTGGAACTTGAAGTAGTCGCGGCTGCACTTGAGTTACAGAGGCTTGTCCGTTAAGATGTTTTATGAATCATAAAAGTAACTCCTCCATTAGGGAATATGGTCACGTCGCCACTTAAAAGTGGTTGTCCAGTTCACGTGTGGGGGCGGACGGCCGAAAGGGGCACAAACACTGCTCTGCTGAACATCAGAGTACCTGGTTTTGATGTTCATTCCGCGCTACGCCTTTCCATCGAGATTAAGGAAAGATGAGAAAGTGGCGCAAGTCAGTGTAAAGATTTTACTATTCAATAGACAAAATAAATACATTTTATTTTAATGGTATTTTGGAGCACACACGCACATATATGTATATAATCTTAGTATAATATACATATAGGTTGTTGTTATCTAGTGCAAACAAGGGTGGCAATATAGGGTGCGTTGTTCTATTTTTCCAACTAAACCATAATTTGGTGAGGAGTCCGGCTTTCTCAGTGCACACATACCATAGGTACTCGTTTACTGGTACTAGGCACTACATGACTGACTGGTACTAGGCAACCAGTCATAACACATTCAGCCAAGACAAAGACAGGAAAGAGAGAGAGAATGTACATCCATCCCTGAACTAGATTTGAACTCAGGATCACCCTATCTAGAGTCATATAAGAGATGATAGTATATAAGTAAAATTACCACATAAAATGCTATAAATATATATATTTATCATTCAGGTATATACATTTTTCGTCTTTAAATTTATAAATTATATATTTAATAAAAGTTAGCTCTCTAACACGCTTTAAAAAATAGATTGTTAGTATATAAAAAAGTTGTATAATTATTAAAGTAATATAAATATAATCTTTATATATAATGCAACGATTCACATTGTTAATTATTTACAATAACTTTAAATCTTATAATATGTGGTTGTTCATTGTTTTAGTGAATAGTCATGTATTATTAATTAGGAACTTAACGGACAAAAATTTTGTGTCAAGCAATAACGGGTTATTTCATATCATGGTGTATAAATAAAAAAAATTGAAAAATCCATATTTTATAATAAAAAAATTTCATGTAAAATAAAATTATATATGGATAGAACTAATCATTGTATTTTGTAAGAGAAACCAGAAAATGAAAAAAAAAATCTTCATATTTATATGCTAAAAGAAAAAGCAAAATTATACTTTTAAAGGTTAAAATGAATAAATGAAATATTATTTAAATTTTTTAAATATGAAATCAAAAACTTAAAAAAATTATTGAATTTTTTATTAGTATAACATGTGCAAATGTGCATGTTTATTTTCATCAAATAATGAATTCTGTCAATAAAATTTATGTAAATATATTTTCAAAGTTTGTAAGTACTTCGATGTTTTAGAAATTTTTCCAAGAATATATTTTTTCCTTTAAATTCTATCTTATTCCTATATTTTACGATGCTTTTTAAACACTGCACTTGTAATTGTTGAGGAAATGATTCTACAAGAAATTACTGATAGCTACAGAAATAAATATTTTATGTTTTTCTCGCTAGAATTCTGTTATCATTTAATAATTTAAAAAAAAACTTATGATTTTGTGTCAGATATTTAAATTTAAAACAACAAAATATGCTTTTTTCAACTAACTATATTTCAATTTTAGTCTAAATTTAAAAGAAACTATAATTCGTTTATAAGCCAAAACCACAACTCGATATTTATTTAGTGCCTAATAATTTAAAAATATAAAAGAAAACCAATTATATTAACTAGAATGCAGGGAATACTGAATTGATTTGTCAAATTTTTTATACAACAAAATATTTGCCTTTTCGTTCATCGCAATTTAATAAAACTGTCGTTTTGTTATGTTAAAATAAAAGAAATTCAATTTTCTTATAAAACACAAGTAACGGAAGTTCAGTTCACCAAACAGAATACAAAGGATTATCTAAATTCACGATAGTCAAATTTAACTCAGCCTTTTCAAAATTTATTAAGACAATGTTTTTATTGAAGTAATGTTGTTGTTATTTATGACATTTGGACAAGCCAAGCTCGTTGACCGGTGGCTATGCGAAAATATATGAAAAGGGTTCGTCTTTCACTTAACCAGAGCACCACAAAGGTGAGGGTACGTCTTTCACTTAACCAGAGCACCACAAAGGTGAGGGTACGTCTTTCACTTAGCCAGAGCACCACAAAGGTGAAGGTACGTCTTTCACTTAACCAGAGCACCACAAAGGTGAAGGTACGTCTTTCACTTAACCAGAGCACCACAAAGGTGAGGGTACGTCTTTCACTTAACCAGAGCACCACAAAGGTGAGGGTACGTCTTTCACTTAACCAGAGCACCACAAAGGTGAGGGTACGTCTTTCACTTAACCAGAGCACCACAAAGGTGAAGGTACGTCTTTCACTTAACCAGAGCACCACAAAGGTGAAGGTACGTCTTTCACTTAACCAGAGCACCACAAAGGTGAAGGTACGTCTTTCACTTAACCAGAGCACCACAAAGGTGAGGGTACGTCTTTCACTTAACCAGAGCACCACAAAGGTGAGGGTACGTCTTTCACTTAACCAGAGCACCACAAAGGTGAGGGTACGTCTTTCACTTAACCAGAGCACCACAAAGGTGAAGGTACGTCTTTCACTTAACCAGAGCACCACAAAGGTGAGGGTACGTCTTTCACTTAACCAGAGCACCACAAAGGTGAGGGTACGTCTTTCACTTAACCAGAGCACCACAAAGGTGAAGGTACGTCTTTCACTTAACCAGAGCACCACAAAGGTGAAGGTACGTCTTTCACTTAATCAGAGCACCACAAAGGTGAGGGTACGTCTTTCACTTAACCAGAGCACCACAAAGGTGAGGGTACGTCTTTCACTTAACCAGAGCACCACAAAGGTGAGGGTACGTCTTTCACTTAACCAGAGCAACACAAAGATGAAGGTACGTCTTTCACTTAACCAGAGCACCACAAAGGTGAAGGTACGTCTTTCACTTAACCAGAGCACCACAAAGGTGAGGGTACGTCTTTCATTTAACCAGAGCACCACAAAGGTGAAGGTACGTCTTTGCTTTAATACTCCTCTGATAGATAGTACCATAAAGAGACCCATACCCTCAATTTTGACTCTGATATGGAGGAGGAGAAAATTTTTTTCAGACACCATGGTAACTGCTCAACGACAGACCACAGGGCTTTCAATTCCCACAGACTTAACAAGCACGTATATCGCATGTACTTGGTGGGTCTTTGGCATTGGGAATTCAATCCAGCCCTTCCAGAAGTACAGCCGGTTACCATGGAGCATGCCAGGAGGCTGTGGTGGTCTGGTTGGTTAGGATGTCATTTTCATTATCGGAAGGTAGTCCATTCGAATCCCGGCTTAACCAAAGCTCCATTGTGTTCCCTAAAGGAGGCTGTGGCCCGCTAAAACTGGATGCGGTCGCAAATTCCTTCAAATAAAATAATACCTCTATGATGGCAGGCCAAGTATTGGGGGTCTTCTGCTTGGTCCCAGCTTCAAAATCACAAAGCCTCTACCCGGCTGCTTCTGTCTAACTAGTAGAGTCCAACATCACAGGGATAGGTACATGTAAACATGGTCGCCCAATAACAACAGCCCTATTGAGCTCATGTAAAAAATTATATTAATGATGGTTAACACAAAATATCAAAACTTGATATTTAGTGTATCAAGTGTGTTACATATAAAGTAAATTGATTTAAAGATTTATTTGACTTAACCAAGATTACATATTAAAATTGAAAGTAAAATAAAGTTGTATTCAAGCTACAGTATACAATCAATATCTATTTTTTAAATCTAGATACACAGTTATTTTATTATAACAAAATTAAGTTTATAAGACTGAATTCTTTTAGGACAACCACAAAAACTAATCGTGATTCATTAACTTACATATATTATAAGTTAAGTAAACGAATAAGAAGACTTAGTTCACTGTCTTTCCAACTTGACCAGGACAGCTTTCTGAGCAGGCCGGAAATATCCCTTAGCCTAGCGGTGAAGTGTATTACTCATCTCCATTCATAAAGTGGAAGAGAAACACAACCAACACATTCTAGTTTGTTTTTTTTTTTTTCTCTTCCTTTTCACCCTTCACACATTATATTTCCAGTTTGATGCTCTTTTATTTCTCTTCAAAATTTTTTTATTTTCCTTTATTTTCATTTTTCTTTTTATAATGTATTTATTTCAAACTCAGGTAACCCAAATTTGAAGAGATGAATGATCGCATCACCGGTGATTTGTCAAGGAGGCAACTTCGCTATTTATCTTTTATTCTGTGTCGGGGGAGGGAAGACAGAGCGTGCTGACGCGTTGGATGAATCGAATCCGGAGAAGATATTCCCCGGGATTACTCTTCTTTCTCAAAAGTCAGTTCACCTTCTCGGTACACTACGGGGAATATTTATCACTCGGGTAAACGATATTCTAAACAAAATCCCACCCCAAGTGGTGCCCCTTTCCATTTGTAATAGCATGTCGTCGGTTCGCTAACAAAGAAGACGGATGACTGAATCCTTCAGCTGCTGAATAGACTCGAGATTGATGATTCGAACACTTCAGGAAAGCAAAATGCATTTCAGAGAGAGAAAGAAACTAAATTAAAGTAAATAAAGTAAATGCATTTGAATAATGCAGTATTGTGTGTGTGTTTCATAAGAAACGGAATTCGTTTTTGAGAGTGTGAAAAGTTGTTTTATGTCATTTGAGTGGGCGTCTCTGGGAGAGGTATATTTAAATATGAATGATCTTGAAAAATGTGCCAAATTTCATCAGTGAAACATCTAATTGCAATTGAATAACTTGTCTAATCGTAAACTATTCAGGTTAAAAATTAATGAAATAGAAAGTAATTACGGTGAATATATGAATATTATTACTTAATACTCATAAAATGAATTTCTTCGATGACAGCTTCACCAAAGAATAATTTTTAATTTTGGTTCTAAAATTAGTATAAATAAACAATATTTTTGTTGTTATTATTATTATTCATTCGAACATAATATACATGAATAAGAATAGAAAATAATTCTATTTTGCATATGTAGTTATTGCACTTAAAAAGAGTATGAGCAAAATTCCAAGTAAATTCTTAAAATTATTTTTATATAATAGGTTTATTTCAAAATTTCATAAGGCTATTTCTACAGATATTTTTTCCAATTTTTGAGCATTATGAATACATTATTATTATACATTAATTTTTTTATCATAAAAATGTACAAAATTATTTTCAATAAATCTATTTTAAAGCTTCCTATCGCTCAATTTTTTTTTAAATTTTAAATCTCAATCTAAAAAGTTATTTTAATATAAATTAATTTTTTTTGTTAAATTTTTAGTTTTTTATTAGAAACAGAATTACTGAATTATTTTAAATGATTCTAAATGCAAATTTTACTATCTTTATTTTGATATACTTAAAACCTGGTTATTTTACTATAGTTAAAAAATTTAAATATAAAGATAAATAAATTAAAAAATTTCTTTTATATTTTTACTTATAAAAAGAATTTTTGAATGTCGCATTATGTGTCTATATGTACTTGCATTATTAGCTAAACTGAAAAAGTTAAAAAATAAGTTGAATTAAATTTAAACAAATCCAAATTAAAACTTTTCATTTCTTTTATGCTGTTGGGAAAAATTTTTAATTGAATTTACCTTGAATAAAAACTAACTATATTGAGAGAATATATAATCTGAGAAGTAATTGTGTTACGTTTTATATTACTTTAATACAAAATATTTCAAATTATTTTAAAATTCTTATCTCAGTGATTTTTAATTGCTTAAAAATTCCCGGCAAGATAGTTTTTCTAATAAATATTAAAAGCAAATATATTTCTTCAATCAAGAATATTTTCTAATATGTTTTTACAGTAAACTGTGTATAGATATTGTTAAAAAATTACAGCGATGAGCACATAATTTATACATATTTTATGAGTAGTTGAGAATTTTACTACTTATTAATAATTTTCTAATCGAGGAAAATGAAAACTTACGCATTTTTATACATGGAAGGAATGATTTTTAAAATTAGAGTTTCTTATTTAGATCACTAAGGGGTCACAGGAAGTTTAACGCAACTTCGATATAACTAATAGATTTAAATTTGTTTCATGCTGATAAATAACAGTAATTAATATCTGTATCTTATTTGCATTTCAGAGCATCTAACATTTTAATCAATTAACCTAATATTGTTATCAGTTAATTATTTTTATTTTCTTAAATAGAAATTCTCCCACATTGTCATACTGTATGTTCTCTTTTTATTAGTTCCCGTGCGCATGAAGCGAACATTAAGGATTAAACAAATGCAACCCAAAGATTAAAAGCCCACATTAAAGATTATAGGTATTCTTCTAAGACGTCATTTAGTATTGGAGAGAAAAAGAAACCAGGAATTCAAGAAAAACATTACTATTAAAATCTTAATGTAAAATTTAAGAATGAACTATGTGAAAAATATCCCAAAATTATTTAAAATATTTTTTCCCTACCCACATCTGAAGTTTAGTTACAAACATGGAAATGTAAAAATTCAATTTAATTGAAAAAAAAAATTTAAGCTTCCAATATGGATACAACTTTTGATATAGTGAAATAAACAATTTAACAGTTGAAGAGGCTGTTGATAGTTTGAAAGTTTAGCAAGTGATATCTTCTGGGAAAATGTATCTTAAATAGTGATCAATTTCAAACAAATTTCAAAATTTTACCATTTTTCAAAACATATTAAAATGTAATTAATATGTGTAAAAATTAAATTTGCTTTATGCAACTAACATTTATAGTGATTTTAGTTTACAAAAAATACCGTTTTTTTTAATTATATTCAAATAAACATTCTGTACTTGTAATGTTTAAGAATTCATAGTGAATGGTCTAAAGCCTGAAAGCTATTTCAAACGCTTTCATAACAACCACAGTTATTAGGTTTTCTAGGAAACATTTATAGGTAAGTCGCTGTATTCACTTTTTGCAAGAGGGAAAACTCAGAAGCACATACTACAAAGGATGTGTATACAGAAATCAGAAATCTTGCATTTATCTCCAGCAATTTAAGAAAAGCTGGAATCTAATCTAGATTTTCTTACTCAGAGGAGTCTAGTCCGACAACCGAGACATGTTGAGTAGTTGAGTGTAAGTTTTAAGACCATGTTTAACACTATGTCCATGTAGCTAAAGTCTTGTTAGGCGTTAAATCCGAAATTTTCATATAAACTTATGTGCATACAGAAAGCAATCCCCATCTCCCATTGTTCAAACATGCCAAGTATCAAAACAAGAACTAGTCAGTTTCAATATCATAGTCCTATCAACTCAGTAAAGGTTTAATATAAATTTCTACAGATTTGGCAATGTCCATGGTAGTTTGGTGGAGATAATAATTTTCATGGTTTTTATTAATGTAAAAATTGTTAAAATTTAATGTGTTTAGTCAATAAACATATTAAATATAAATATTTTAATACTTGAATTGTTAAATCGTTACAATAAAAATTAACTTTCATTATATGGCATTTTTTTCCAACTACACATTTAAAAGATTGTAAAGGAAACCTTATAATTATTTAAATGAAATACTTAATTCTCTCCTTTAATTATATATTGTATGAAATTTGATTTCCCAAAAAAATTATTTATAAGTTATTCAGTAGTTAAAGAATGTGCCAATACAATGGTAAAAGAATTTGCGGTAGTTGGAAGATAGACCCATTACAAAGTCTCACAGTTGAAATGTTGTGGGTTTAATACCTAACATACCCAGAGGCCATTGTACTGAATGAATATTTTCACAAAAAAAAATAATAATAATAATATCTAACTAGATTAAATATTCAATTCACTGTTTTCATCCAGTAGTGAGATTTCAGCATACAGTTCAATGTTATTTTGATGATGTAGAAAACAGAACACTATTGAAAAGTTATTGTCAGTAGAAATCGGCAATCAGAAATCTGTTGCAATAATTTTAGTTAACCTTAGCATGTGATATCATTTTATTAATAATATTCGTGTTTTTTCATAGTTTCAAAAAACTATAAAAATAAATTTTAATTATTCATTTTGTTTAACCACAGAATCTAGGTTCTTACAGTGTTTACCTGCGATTGTGATTTCTTTCTATCTAAATGAATTTTAAAAATTTAAATTATTGTTATTAAAAGAATTCACACACATTATTTTGAATTTTTATGCGAATATCATCCTAGTAGCTAAAAATAAGCTTTTAGTTATTTATGGAATTCATTTATAATATGCTTAAATGATTACTATAAAATGTTATTAGCAATATATATAAAAATAATTTATGAATTCATTTCTTTTACAATACTGTATTAAGTTTATACACAAAATATTTATAAAATTTTTCCTTGTTAGAATTATTAACTGTGATAGAGTTTGTGCACAGTTTAAATTGAAAAAAAATTGAAATTCCAAGAAATCAATAAAAAAAAAAAAAACTAATATACGTTTCTCATTTGCATTCTTATATCTCAAATGTCTAGTCCTTATTTTACACTTCTAAAGCTAATCAAATGTTAATCAAAAGATAAACGTATTTCCAAGTCTAATTACCAAGAGCAATTTCTATTTAATTTCAAAAGTCAAGGTAAAATGAAATAAGTCAACAAGTGGAAATAATTTTAAAACACATAAATTAATCTTCACACATCATAATCATAATTTTTATTAATATACAGCTCATACCATGAATTTACTGAACTTTTCATGTTTACTCAACCGTAAACGCAGAGCATCAAAACATAGTTCAATCATAAAAATACGTAACAAATGGGATATAATTGCATGTCACATAGAAATTTGGCGAGTGAATTAGTTTCCAATGGGATCACTTATATCACGTGTTCTTAAGGCCCTAATTGCCTCCATTTATATTTCTCCCAACACTTTTATCAGCCATAAAAAAGCAAATATCAAAGGGAAATACGATAGAGTCAAAAAGTGAAGGGAAAATTATTTACCAATTTTCATGTTTTGCGTGTCGTATCGCACGTCCTTACGTAAACCATGTTGCTTAGCAACATTCCATGTGTAATCGTGCCAGAAGAATGGCATCGTTAATTACTCTATGAATTACACCTGATTGTCGCTGTATAAAGAGATGAATGAAATTATCGTTGTTGCACTTGACCCTTTCTGAAAAACGTCGTGACAAACATTCTGAAAATTATCTAATAAAGTGTAATTAGTTATCAAAGTTATGTGCCTTCTCAAAGAGCATTTATCAATAATCGTTTTAAAAATTATTTTTATAACGTTGTCAAGATTTCTTCATAGACTGAAATGGTATTATTAAATAACTTGACTCAATTTTATGTTGATTTGAATTTCAAAATAATAAGTTTAGTATTACATTACATTAAATTTAAAGCTTAGATAAGCTTAGAATTATATATAAAATGATGTGTCAGAAATTTGACTTAAGAATAGCTTTGTAAGGTTAAGGCTGCGAAAAATACTTGATCGATCAAAGAGTACAGTTTAAATATTTTGGTTAAATCTTATATGGTGCGTACGATTCCCGAATACTGAAATTTTATTATGAAAAGTATTTACAGAATATGTAACCGAACAGTAATAAATTATTATTTTATCTGCAAACAGCTGAATCTTGCTCTATACTTGCAGACATTACATGAAAAATGAAAGCTAATAACACTTTATAGTTATACCATATGATTCGATTATGTGTGACTCCCTCACGATAAAAAAATGAATCAAGTTCTTAATTAACTTCACTCCTAAATGTCTCATCAGTATGAAATACAGTCAAATGAGGAGGTCTGTAACAGAGTGCAGTTACATCAGAGAAGAAATGTTAGACCATGCGAATATTCAGCATGCATATTCTCCCTCAGAACAGTAGTTTCGATTTTTGATTGGGTAAAGGAAGATCATGGATTGATTCGTGAACCAATGAAACTTTCAATCAAGCTTTAGTCATAATACCATTTACCAATTAAGCTTTAGTCATAATCTCTAAGAACAACAAAGTGAGAGAGAAGATGTTCATTCCTCACCAAGATTACATCGGACAATCTGATTTGGTTTTGGTGTTCAAATTGGAATTGGGATCACCGTATTCGTGATTTTGTCACCACATGGTCAATAGCCTAGTATATATCTGTAAGCCACCGCAAAACAATTAAATCTTCTATGCATACTTGTCGCCCGTTTAGCAACTTTTAGTCCTAATTCATATAAAGCATGCAAAAAACTCAGGAAACATCATTCATCTGATCATCCATTTCGATAGATGTGCTCACAGAAAGCAGAAGCATAATATCCACTTTCCTTTATTCAACACTGCTTGAGTCAAATTTGACCTACCATGGTCTTACAAGAGACTACGATGAATTTTGTGTCACTCAATATATATGTTTTGAATAGTTAATTGATGATAAAAAAGTGATTGTAAAGGCTTATAATATATTATATATATATAATGATAATAGAGTGTCAGAACAACACGCTAAAATCAAACAATCATTCGAAAACATAATGAAAGTATTTAATCTATAAGAAAAAAAATTTTAGAAAAAAAATTCTTAGATTCAATCCTAATCAATATTCTCAACAACGGGAAAAAACGTTAAACTTTTGTTTTTGTACGTACATCTGCCTTGGTAAATACTTGATACATTCACGGAATTTCTTCTTGTGACATGTAAATTCATTTTTATTGAAAATTCCTCCCAGAAGTTAAAGGATGTAGATTCTATAAAATTCAATAGATTTTATTTATTCTCCTGTCACTAGGAGAGATTAAACTGTATGAATGAAATTCAAAATTTACAATTGAAGATCATTTATATGAAGTGTAAAACAAAGCTGCTTTTTTTTTTTTACTTCTGTTATAAAAAATAAGGAAATATTGATAAAAAAAATTAACAATGAAGAATGCCGATGAATATTATAGAATGATAAAATTTTGAAAATCATCATGATAAAATTTTGTTCATTTTAATCCAATCATGTGATACATGCCTTCTCCAACAATTTTCTGTTTAAATTTAATTGAATACTTTAATAAACAATTTCGTTCATCATAGAAAAATCCATCTGGTTAAAATTTGTTCATAAGACATTTAATATACTTAAGATTAAGAATCAAAAATATCAATTTAGGAAAATACTAAAAATTGGAAAAACAAAGAACAATTCCCTGTCTACTTAATTATTAATAGTTAAAATTTAAATACAAAAGCATCAGTTTTCACTTTTAAAAGCAACTGGTTTAGTGTAATAATTTCTGCATACACATACAATACTAAAAATACTCCACGAACTGTTAACCATTCAAAATTATAGCAACAGAATTATTGTACAGCCAAAACACGGCTATAATTTTCAACTTCATTTAACTCCGCTCTTCTGCTCATAGGGGGAGAGTAGAGATAAACAGATGTCGGGACTCACTCATGCACGAAGATGAGTGTCTGCTGTCTCATCTGCATCAGTCAATTGTTGCAAATCGATGAAATACTTGATGATTAACCCCACCTTTCCAGTACCCCCAATTGTTATTTTAGTAAGGGGATGAAGATGATGAAGTGATAATAGGTTGTAGATGGTCACGATTATTTGTTTTCCCCCCTGTCTCCTGCCTCATGGACGAAAGCGCAGTTAGTAAATTAAAAAGGCTTGTTCTGAAGCATTCTTTTGTTGGTTTGCTGGGAGATTTTTTTCAGTACAGATGTTTTATTTTTTAATGATATTAAAAATATTTTTATTTTATAAGTTTAAATAAAGTATAATTTTTCTATGAAAATGTAAAATATTCTGAAAAAATTATTAAAAATAAAATGTTAAAATTACGAAAAATTCAAATTATTAAAAATAAGGAAAGAGCTTTTTCATGTTAATTTACACTGATAGCTATTAAAATTGTTGTACCAAGAAAGTAACGCGTTAAACACGTAAAACATACAAAACAATAAGAAAGCACTGTGATATGCAAATGATTTGTTGATTATACTTAAAAAGGAAATTTTGCTGCAGGCTGCGCTTGCACAAATTGCATTTGGACGTTTGTGCCTGCTGAAGAGTTGTTAAGATGTCTCGCGTAAGATTAAAAACGTATTTCTGCGCGTTTTTGTTAGAGGTTGAATCTTCCGTGTTCGAAGAGGTTCCATGATATACTTAAAGGTATGAGATAGACAGTTCTAAAACAGTACGGAAATATGAGCGAGATATCAGTGTCTTGATACCACTAATAGCCTTCGTTTCCCGTTAACAAGAAAAGGGAAGCTTTATTTGCCGTGGCCAGTGATTGGGCCAGTGATACATCCTCTCGCTCTAAGTAGCAGGATCTCCGAAAATTGAGAACGTGTCTACATTAATCTGTAACGCCTAAGGTCCTTTATATGGTGTAGCTTGAGTGTGGAGTAGAGGGTGATAGCTTACATGTGACATCATCACCTGATTGTGGTTCAAAATTACAAGGCGTTTGGTGATAGGCGAGTATTCCAAACCCGTTAACATTAAGGTACAGTTCGGGATTCGCTTTCACCACTATGTATGTCTCACTAATAGCAGCGGTGACAATCTTATCATTAGTATGGGTTTAATAAATAATACAGTTTAACAAGATCTCTGAGCATGAAATTGCTGCTTAGAGCAGAACAGACTGTTAACTGTCTGTCAAGTGACTTCGGTTACTTTTGAAAGGATATCACAGACAGCTTCTATCGATCTAAAATAAAGTCGTAACCAGGATTTCATGACCTCGTATTTTCAGAAGAATTAGATTCCTTTCATAATGTTTGGATCCGTGTTTGGTGGCATCATTATTAACACAGATTGCAAGAAGTGTTGACATCATCAAACTGGGCATTATCTAGTGTTCTACGTTGGGATGAAATTCGGAGGCACACTTCAGTCACCTCTTGTTCTCATCGGCAACAAAGTATAAACAACACCCGTTAATTTTCTGCTGTGTTAAGCAATTAGCTCTACTGTATTATTCGATTATTCGAATCCTGCAATATGTGTTAAGTTTAACAAGACAAGAACGCATATAGTCTTTTCTTTTGTAGATATTCTTTACTGTAGAAAATCTTTTTTCTTTACCCTGACAAGCAATTTCTCTGAAAATCTCCGCACCTTGTCAATCTTTGCTGAAAGATCAAGCTGTCTCCGTTATACCGTCATTACAATCGATGAAGAACTGGATCGCATCATGCTACATACACACATTCACACGTCATTCTGTCTTTATTTAACTGAATGAACTTGTGAAAATATGTATTACCAGAAAGAGAGAGTTGATTTGAGTGCTAATTTCTTTAGATTTATGCTCTCATATTCTCAAAATTTTAACTGCTTGAAATATTCTCAGTATATTTGTTTCTCAAATATATTATTATTCATATTTCTTCTTAGAGTAGAAATTTTAATGGTAAATAGTATACATTATGTTAAAAATTTTGTCTTGAAAATGAAACTATTTTCATCTTCCAGACGTCTATGTTTATCACCTATAATAATATATGTACGTCTATGTTTATCACCTATATATATGTTTCTTCTCGTCATTTTCAACCCACAGGAAAGATCGCTACCTGAACTGGTAAATTATAACAAGTAAAATTATGAAATATATATGTTTTATAATAAACTAACTGAATATCATTAGAATCAGTGAATATTTATCTTTAACAGTTTCTTTCAGCGCAATGTTCTGCATTTGAATATGGTATCAAGACACATTTTTTCTTAATTATAGAGTGATAGATTTTTCACCATTTCATATAATTATATGACTAACTACTAATAAAAAATCCAAATAATCCTTTACTTTCTACGTATCAATTATTTATTGAATAAAGAGATTTGTCTCCCCAAATTATCATAAACATCTATTAAGTGTTTATGATTAACCATTCTTAAATGCATTTATAATAAGTGATGCTTGATGAAATATGCGATTGAAGAGATCGTGATGAAATCTAAAATTTCTGGTAACAAAGCAATAAAGTTTCAATGTAATGTCATTTCATTGGAGCAAGTAATAATAAGATTAAGCCAAATTGAAGAAGTATATAATTCACATTTTTAATTCAGATAATATATTGTACAAAATGAATCAAGCTTGAAATAAAATACATCATTGCACTTCTTTCTATGTACTTTTTGGGAAATGACATCATGATATTCGGAGAGAAAAGTATCACCAATAATAGTCAACTAATTTAATATAAATGATAGACTCTATAATTTCTTATGGATCAGAAGAATAATTTCGTAAAAATCATAGATGGATCAGTAATAATGGCTTAAAACATGCCAAAGGTAGCAAGAAATAGGTATATTCTTTGTAAACGTATACAATACTTTTATTCGTGTATGAAATAATTGCTTTTACTTGACTTACTTCTAAATACACATTAAGCAGTTTTGATATTTTTATGAAGTTGTAATAAAATTGTATATGTACATGCAATTATAATATATATGTTTATGTATTTTTAAATCTTGCTATATAACTTATGTTTTGGTTTCAGAAGTTGCCAAAACGTTGGTTGAATGACATTTTGGAACTGTAAATCTCTCCAATTGTTGACTGTAATCTCACACTGAGTATCTCCACATCTAGTTGACTGTAAGCTCACACTGAATCAAAAGAACGAAATGAATGAAATACAGCCAAGAGATGTTCGTCCAGTGGGGCGTGTACGTTAAGTCTCGTCTACCTGACCTCTGAGGAGACACCAGGGATGCAATAAAGAAGACTGATCATCCTGTGTCAATGAAGGGTGGAGGAGACCACGATTTCTGAATGAAACGAGGCAGGAAGCAGCGTAATCACAGCAAGCGTGACACGTGCGTGCGTCGGCCACGTGGCAGAAGGGGGGAGGAGGTTTGACTGCCACACTATATCTCGAGAAAGTTATAGAAAAAAAGGAGGATAAATAATTATTGTATTCAATTCTGGGTTAGCTTTACTGTTTCATTCAGTGAATATGGTGGGCTAGGATTGTAATTTCGAACCATGAAATGTATGTAATAGTCCACATAGTTTGTACATGAGATGAGCTTTACTGAAGATGATTCCCATTTTTTTTATTGCGCAATTGCTGTTTGTATGCATTGCAATTCATTTGTTTTCTGAAAGATAAGAAGTGTATTTAATAGACTATGAATTTTCAGTAATAATTGCTGTCACATTTATAAATACTGTGAATGTTTTCAGATTAAAGGTTATTTTTAATTATCAATTTGTTTTATTAACACTTTTTAGAGAATTTGCATAAAATTACATTTAGAGAAATTGCATAAAAATACAAACGTATTTAATTTTTACTACAATTGAAATCAAAACTTAAGTATACATATAGTGGTTTTCAATACTCATAAAAATTCTTCCACAATCTCATCAGTTAATATTAATAACCTATAAAAAAGAGCCTATTT
This sequence comes from Latrodectus elegans, assembly GCA_030067965.1. Taxonomy (NCBI): domain Eukaryota; kingdom Metazoa; phylum Arthropoda; class Arachnida; order Araneae; family Theridiidae; genus Latrodectus; species Latrodectus elegans. The sequence goes on from CM057820.1 coordinate 67,460,976, forward strand.
TAAGTTATTGATCATATTATTGCAGATTCCACTCAGATCCAACTGGCACCAACGTGACAAACATTTGTAAATGATAAGTGGTCAATAGAAACCGTTTTATGTCATGATTCTTCAAGTGGATTCTGAGATTTATTGACCTGACAATTCGTTGTATTGATTCTTTGCAGTTATATGAAAGGCAATGTGTTAACGCACCATGTTGCTAACAAATTTTATTGCCGTCAAATATCACATCGCAACAACGCGGAGCTATTCCACTAAACTTATCCATTGTTTCTAAATTTAAACTTTGATCTGATAATGATGCCTACTTCTCAGTTGACACAAACGTTCCCTTCTTCGAACTTTCAAACCAAACCAATTTACCATCTGTAGAACTCTCAGGATAATAATGTGTAAGACGTTTCTATTTGGCTTAACCAGTACCGAAATAAACTGAATATCACTTTTCCTCACCAGATTACTGCTACCTTTTATATTTAAAATTTGATGTGTTTATTTTCTTGACACAAGTCTTTTGAAGTTAATCAAAATATTCTTGAGCTAAATTGTTAGTTATGAACATATTTTGCTCACGTACACGGAGTAGAAAACAGTTTGCTTAAATAATTTAAAAAGTTTTAAATTTACAATTTTTTCAATAATAAAAAATTCTTAATATATTAATAGTCTAATATTTAATAAAAATCATCGAAGAAGTTATTCTTGATGTTATAATTATATATAATTTTTAACGATTTACTTTCAAAAAACCACATTTACTAATTTTATTAAAATTACACATTTATTAATTTTATTTATTTATTTATTTTTATTTATTTGTTTATTTATTTATTTATTTGAATGTTGAAAAGCACATGTTATACATTTTGCACACATACTTTACAAAATAGCAAATACTTAAAAAAAAAATCTGAAAACTCCTCAATGTTTAAAAATCTTGTTCTTCTCCTTCTATATAAGCATAAAATGATTTATATATATATATATATATTTTTTTTTTTTTTTGAAAATAGACAAAAAATATTTATAAATAGTGTCATTATCATTATTATTTGAGCAAAAATATGAGAAAATTTACTTTCTTATATTTCCATTTTTTAAAATTATCGAATGGGATAAATGCTCTGATTAAAACTATTTTTGATCAGTTTAACTATAAAGATAAAAGTCTATTATTTATATCATAATAATAAAAATCCTTAATCGTGGATAGTCCATGGCCTTGAGGTTGCATATTATTTTTCAGAGTGTTAAATCTCGGGTTTGTTTAGCCATTTTAGAGCACTGGCAGAATCGATCGCTCTTTTGACTTCTATAAAATAGCATCAATTACAGTGCAGTTGGAAGTATTCCGAGCATCCATTTCTTGGTACGTGGATACGAGCTTCTATGTATGAAAAATTGCTTTTGACAGAGAAAAACTCTGGAAGCATTTTACATCACATTACACTTACTTTATTCTGGTTGACTATGCATTATGTATATAGTGTGTCAAAGAATTATTATTTGAAAAACAGGAATCAAATAATTCCTAAAAACTACCTTGAAGAGCGTCAATCAACTTCTTCTGTGTTTTCCATTATTTCATCAATTTTCAAAGGTGTAGACTGGGACAAATGTATTCTGATTAGTAATATACATTTTAATAGAAGTTTGAAACAATTCTCTTTTTTACAAGTTATTTTTAACACCATATAATAAACATTTAAATGCTGAAATCTTTTGTCCGGATTTTTACTAATCACCAAGACAAAATAATCATTGATATTGGGCTTCATTTATAAATCAGTATTAAAAAAATCCAAATAACTCCCAATCAATCATCCCCATGGATTTTCAAGCTGAAAACAAAAGCGAATCTTCCATATTCTAAAAATTTCAAGGATTGAAACTTAGACACTCTCCTTTTATTCAGAGAGCGGTAAGTCCATTCTCTAATCCATAGTAAAAACCACTCTCTAAACCAGCCATACACTAGTTTTTTTTAAATAAATGCAAAAATTATTATCTAATAAGTAAAAAGTAATCTTGGAACATCTCAAATTACTGCTAAAAAGGACTAGTATAGTCGAAGCAACTTTTTCTGACATACCTTATGATCCTCCAAAAACTACAAAATTTCACTCAAATTCTAAGCAGCATTAGCATGTAGTCCATCAGCGGGTGGTGAGCTACTTGCTGCGCGCTGCCCGGTGCTTTTTTCCTTCGAATTTCGCTGTTTTGCATCCGAAGTGCGTTAAATACAGTAGTTGATGTACACGGAGCCAGAAACTTTCATACATTCTCAGCACGCGTTTGCCTTCGGTGCCAATAGTTTGGCGGTGACGTCAACTTCAGCAATTCGCTCAAATAACGGTAGCCAAGGCAGCGGGAGGCTGAGATTTCACTTTGGCGACTTCAATTGGTTTTGATTGAATTGATTCTAAAGAAAATGGCGCGCCAATAAATAAGGATTTCGATACAGGATACTTTATGTAATGTGTAAGTGTATAGATATAGATTTTTGATTCCGTGACATGTGGCTTAAAACGAACAGGAAGGAATAGAATATTCACCAATATTACAATTTATTATTCAATGAAATAGTCAGTAAAACTATTTAAAAAGTGCTTTACGTGAAGTAAAATACTTTTATGAGTTTCAATAAATAAAAATAGTTTCTTTTATGTGAAAAACATAAAACCTTAGTTCTGAATTATTTTAGTAAAAAGTAAATCTGTTATGTTAAATCTAAAAAATTAAAATATGATAGTTTTTTTAAAATAAAAAATTTACCAATTTATTTCAATTCAACGATTTAATGTACGGCTTTATGTGGGCATTTGTAATGGTTTAGAATCCACCTAACTGTAGGTTTATAGGTTGAGACAGCCCTATTATAAAAATCGAAATTATTATGCATTATTTTATTGCTTCTCCTAAAATTGTGTTAATGCATAAATAATATATATATATATATATATATATATATATATATATATATATATATATACGTTAATTCTGAATTGATATGTATACATGTTTTATGTTTTTGCTTTTTATGCCTCTTTATTTAAGAACTAGCACAATTTTAGGAGAAGTAATGAAATAATGCCTATAATTAATAAATACTTTAGAAATCTTTAATAATTGGAGAAAAAAGTTTTGATGTATACTTTATTCATCACGTTCAGTGCTTGCTATATGCATAGGCTCAATAAGAAACACAATTTGCAATAATATTTCATCCCAAAAATCACATCAAACAGCAGGAATTTAAGCACTTTCGAGCAGAAATTTTCTTTTGCCTCATATTCAACAGTTGTGAGTATTCATTTTTCATGTAAAAATAAAGGACTCTTCTATGTACACAAAATATGGAAAAACAACATTAAATATTACCCAAGATCTAAGTTACGAATATTTTCTCTTAAATATGCTATTTAAAAGCTCTCATAATAATTACAACGTACACGTGTATGGTTTTAACTAGTTAAGAAAGCTTTGGTACACACATACTTTTTTTAAACTGTATTCTCTCTCTTAATTCACTTAATTCACTGAATGCTCCATTCTCTTTGATTATTTTCTTATTATCTAATAGGTTTAAGCTTAGTTTGTCAATTTAGATTTCACATTTTTTGAATAACGATTAAATTTATTTCCAAACCACCATACATATTCAAGTCAAAAATGAGAAGATAATTTTCGAATCGTTGAACTAATGCACAAAGTGTTACTATTCTACGACCAACTCGGCTTCTGATTGAAAGAAGTCACAAATGAAGTGAGAGCTTTTGCTAAAACTCTTAAGCATTTATTCAAATTTTCAATTTTTTTCAATAAATTATACTGAAGAAATTAGTTTTTTTAAGAATATTCAGTACATCACTTGGCGGATATTCTAAGAACTAAAACTGCTGTAAGGCATTCGAACAACTAGTCTTAAGGAAAACTTTTCATAGAAGAAGATAATTATTCATTGATCTTAAGAAGTAATCTTTGGAAAACTCCAAATCATCCTTCCACGACATTGAATGAAGTGCATTCAAAAATCAAAAACACATAGCATCCATATTTTATTTTTCAACAGTGGTTTTCAACTGCCGGCAGCAAAAACCATTAGCTTTGATGAAAGGGGTCCAACTTTAATGCTATATTGAAGCCTTAATTTGGAGCCTGAATCTCTTTCTCCATCCTTTTTTAAGAGGGGGAAAAAACTTCGTAAAACTAAGACCTTAGGTTCACGTCTAAATGAAAACAATGACATCAACAATGCTGTACTCACAATTGTTAGTGGTATTTTTTGGAAATAATTTGTAAACAAATAAATTAATAATTCAATGAAATATATAACTTATAGTTTTTTTCCCTCATTTTTATAAATATTTTTACAAAACTTCCCCTTATATATACATTGCTTAGATTCCTTCAAGAAATCATCCAACGAGAGAAGATTTTTTTAATAAATACCAATCAAATGGGGTTATTTTATAATTTTACAGATCACAATTAGGAAACTTTTAAACATTTATTTTTAGCAGTCTCTTATCTCAGCAAAAATTTCTACATCAATCATTTCAATAAAGTATGTATATTCGTATTATTCTTTAAAAGTAAAAAAATGATAATAATAACAAATAATTTGCAGTATATTTTTGCTGACTACATACATGCGGAGATTAGAACAAAGAATCTGATGGCAAGAAATATATTACAACTAAGCCTAGGTTCATTATTTTGTCCACAGCAAGTTGGGAAAAAAATCCTCTGTGTGGTATCGTAAATACTCTAATTCCATATTCTGTTGAACCTTATGACTATCGCAACTATTATGATTCCGATATATTCCATTATATATCCAATATAGCAATTCAAGCCATCGTCTGCATTATAGCGATATCTGTGTAACGTGGTTTTTCAGTATATCAAACAAACCTTCTGTGAGCACCAACTTCTGCTATTTATTCATGGAATTTCTGCTATTCATTCTTGCTTACAATATTTTCATGAATAAAACTTCTTTACATTCATCCTTTCCTTGAGAAGAATTCCTTATTGTTTATGTTTTAGTAGAATGATTTCCTTAGAGTATATTTCTATTACATAAAAATTCAAGTCAGCGTCCCCATATTATTAATAAATCCAAATTTCCATTAATGGTATTAAAGGTATTATAAAAGGAAATTTTAAATAATATAATTATTCTTGTTTTAATAACTTTTTACAATTCATAGCTTTCAATAAGGGAAAGCTTGAGCTTTTCATTCTAGATAAAGAAATATTATGCAGATTTTATACTGAATTAAGAAAACTTAATTAGATTAAATACACCGTCTTAATTCTTTATAAGATAAAATCAGAAGTAAACGTAAATAATTAACTCTGGAAAAAAGATTATTACTGGTAAATTATACATTATAATGAAACATTTGGTACAATGACAAGCTCACGTGCTGATTAATTTGTAAGATTAATTTAAATGTTCTACTATTCCTGTGAATTTTAATAAGCTAATTACCATATCATTAAAAGTTTCATATCTTGTATTTATTAAACAAACCCACATCTTTTAAAAGACACACACTCGCAGTTATTATCTTTAAGTAAATTTTTAATTTTCTCAGGTAGAGACGCTCCAGTCCGTCGATGTTGTTGACCCGGAAAACGCAATGAACATTCTTAATAGAACATAAACACTAGAGAAAATGTTTTAATTGTATTTATGTAGTGAACTGAATGTTAATTTGGTGAATTTTCTACAGGTTAGTGTTTTGTTTACCATAACTCATATTTATTTTTGTAAAATACTGTAATACTGGGATATATTTTTGTAAATAGTATCTTTTGAGACGTTGCATTTTTTAATGGTTAAAGTGTGCTTCTGGAATTGGATGTCTTGAGTTCGAACACAGTCACAGTTGAACAAAAAAAGATCAATGTCGTGCTTCTGTTTTCTATATGAACGTCTATTGAGATCATTATATAGGTTTTTTCTGTGTTATCTCTCTTACTACATGTGAATAGGAGCTAATATCTGTCGAAACAATCAAAAAGCAACGGTTGGTTAAATGGTTTACTTCTATTGCTATTGCTGTAACCTTAAATGGCTTACAGCAATAGAAATATTGGAATCTTTTATGTGCTGACAAAATGACGCCATCATAGACGTATGCCGATCTAGTGTTGGGACCATTTTGGGAAAGTAAAATCCAGGTTTAGTTTTATTTATCTTCAACGAGACATCCTTCATTACTTATCCCACTTTATTACTTTGCTTTGTTTTATCTTATTTTAGTTTGTTGATCAAAAGTAAATGGATGTCTCATGGCTCGATATTTTGAGATTTAATTGTAGCTGTTTTCTAAAATAAATAAATGAAAAAGTTATTTATATTTGTCCATATACTGAAATAACTTTCTTTGTATAGTTGTAAGATGAATCGTTTTATTAATACAAATTTCATTATAAATTCAAAAAGCTTTGATTACTCGGGACTTTTTTCAAATAGAGGTTTTGAACGGTGTGTAATATTAGGTATGTAAAATGTGAACACACGGCTCACAAGAAAAAAAAAATCTAGATATTAATGCAAACGTATTTTATCAACTTAAAATCTCAGCATAAACAAACATGTATTTAAAAACTTTAAAATAGATGTATTTTAATAATTTTTCATGCATAGAAGCAAATAAGAAATACAGTTTTAGAAATAAATATTGAAAATTATCAATATCTATAACCACAAATATTTCGATTTCTTTTCATATGTTGATGTTGATATAGTTTCATTATTTTAGTTTGATATTTCATTGGTAGGGATATGAAATCCAGACAAAGGTTATAATAGGTAACGATCATGTTTAAAGTTTATTTCAATACATTTTCTTAAAATTTCGAAATTGAAGTAATTAAACGATGTCAAAGCCTATAGTTATCTGTAAGTAGATCCACTCTCTCTCCCTCAAATAAAAGTGAAAGTTGCAAAGATAAATTTCAGCATCAAAGGAAGATGTATTTTCATTTCTGCACATATACCAATCGTTGTGGGGTTTTCAGAATTTTCGAAATTTTCTCCTAGTGCCATATGAATAAGATCGAGTGACAACAAAAACAAAAGGTTATGACATCTATATAAACGATATATATAAGCGTTTTTTAACAATTGCGATGTAACCATAAAACAAAAAATTTCAGTCGTTTAATAATCTACTAAATGTTATTAGAGAATAAAGAATTGCTTTAAAATGAAAACTACATAAATTTATCGTGTTTCAATTATTTAGTTGAGACATTTTTACACATTAATATAAATTTAAAATACTTGATTAGTTACTTGTAATGTCTTTTGTAAAAATGACTTTAATTGTTATTCAAATTAAATTTTTCTACTGTTTATTTCCTATTTTTTTATGGTTAGATCACAAGTGTTGAAAAACGCTCTGGTTTAAACGCTTTCTTTTAGTGTTAATAAAGTACTCAGCATTCTAGTCAATGTTGAATAAATAAGCAAATTTTCGGATGGATAAGCGTGCAGAAAGTAGAAGCATTGCCTTTTCCATATTCTGTATGCATATCTCTCCGGAAAAAATATGATTTTTCGATGGTTAATTTAAGGACATTAACTACCAGATTTGTAATTTTGACCATTTCCAAGGGAAGTATGATATCCCCCCCCCCAAGTGATTTCTCGTCTTTTCTTCTGAATGCTAATTTAAGTTTTTGTTAGTATTCAATTTTTTTTTTATTTTTTAGTCAGATTTGGTTTTTCTTGTGTTTTACATCATTTTTACGTCATATATATATGGCTCTTTTCAGTGGCAACAGTATTTGAAGTTTTAGTTTTACTTTTAATTCGAACAAGTTTGGTTTTACGTTTAATGTTTTGTTTCATTTTCGCCAACGTCTAAATATTATAAACTGTTCTTTTTTTCTATTTCTTTCTATTTATTTATTATTTTTTCTTATATATATTGTTATATTTATTATTAAATATTATATATTTTTTCCCATAATAACACCGATCATATTCGACATGTGAGCTTGACGTCATATCAAGTAAGTCCATTATTATTATTTACATATATCTTTTACCGGTTGTTTTGAAGAGAAGGTAAACCCAATAAAAAAAGTTTTTATTCTTTTTCCAGTAATATTTTTTTTTAGATTTTTTATACTATTATGTGATTTAAAATTTTCTAAACTGTGGATTTTTGGAACTTTTGGAAAATTCCCGCGTTAAAAAACATGCGCTTAACTTGGCGACGAAGAGAAATCGCAATGGTCGCCAATGGTGGAGGGGATATCCTAATAATTCCTTTACCAATATTATAATTGACAACTATTCTGTATTTTTTCTTCAAAGCACAATACAAGACGTACATTGGTTGATCATACGGGCTTTGAAAATATATATGATATTCTTTTAAATAGAGAGATTGTTCGTAATAAAACTAATATGTAGGAAAACCCCTATTATATATTATATTAGAAATATACTCTTGAAACATTGTTATATTCTTAGAGTTATACCATAAAAAATATATCAACATTTCTAGCGTATAATTGTAAAATTTTGTCATTGAAAAGTTATAGAAGAGATATTATATTTAATAAATTATATATTGATTACACACAAAATGCAAACTATGTGCATTAAAAATCTTGCAAATCTAAATTCTCAGATTCCAACCTATTAAGCTTTTTTCAGTTTAAATTCTGTCATGCAATTATAGTTGAGTTTAAAATACACTATTCTTTTTTTAATACTTATTTTAAGAGATTGGGGGAGTGTATAAAAAAATGGAATGGTTTAAAAATTACTATATTCTAAACTCTTTAACTGATTTAAATATAAGAATGAAATAAAAAAATTTTTAAGAAGAATGTGTGTAGTATTAAATTTTAAAAATATATATATTCTACTCTTCGACGGAAACAAATATCAGATGATATATACTCACTAATATAAATATGAATAAACACACACACATGACACGTGCAGTCAATATTGATATGGAATAATTTAAAGTCCAGAAATAACTTCATTTTTTTCTCTAGCTCCTGGCTATTTTATATCCGAGCCATGATTGTCAACAAATTCCAATCAATTATGTCCCGCTTATACACTGGGAAGGAGAGCCAGGAAATGATCTATTTTCCCACGCCGTCGCGAAATTATGTAAATGGAAACATCACTGCTTTCAAAACGTCCCTTGCCATTTACCGTAGTTTGGGTAGGTCTGTAATTTGAAAGTTTTAACTCCGCTGTTATCACTCTATAAATCTTAATACGTTTCACGGGGCTGAAGCTGAATAGAAAGAGAGTCGTTGGACGCCGGAGTAATTACACAGTAGCCAAAGTAATTGGTGTCCTCCAATTACGAATTCTACGAGGTGGTCCTCCGAGTGATTGACAGTCAAGTCACACGCTTGTCCTCGAAAGGGAAAATTCTAAAACAAATTCAGATTTCGAACTGCGTCTTTCCTCGTTCTTCAAATAAATATCGTTAACTTTATTACCTATTTTTTTCTTTCTTCATGAAAATTGATAAAAACCAAATTTCGATGTCTTTTTTGAATAAAATAATTATAATTTATATTTTTTAAAAACAATTTTAATAGATTTTATGAGTAAACATGACAGTTATTCAGAAAAAAATATCCCTGGAATTGGTGAATTTTTCGATAATTTTTCATTGAAATTTTATGACATGTATTCGGTTTTATTTTATGTCGTAACCGATAAGGATAAAATACTATAAGGTTTTATAGAACGAAATTTAGTATCAAATTAATGGGACAAAGTTAATCAATAAAAAAGTAATTGTTTATTTAATTTTTATCTTATGATCACAATTTTTGGACACGAAGGATGATTGGACATGGAGTTACAGTTTAAATGATTCCAAACCATTATATAGAAAATTCCACGATGGAAATTGGTGATAATATAGGCTAATTATTCTTTTGCACCTATACAAATGTGAATAATTAATTGGGAATATAGCAAAGAAGAAAGTATAGTTCTTTAAATTTGAGAGTTTTCTGTAGTATTCGTAAGACTTCAGGATAACAATATATATTTTAAAGATTCGAATACACTTGATAGAAGTTTTTGGTAAATATTTTTTTCTAAGAATTAATTCTTGCTTCTGAATTTTTTTATCAACATTTTGAATATTTGTCTAAATTTTAAATCAAAAATAAATTTTACAGACTATATTTTACAGTTCAATAATAATCTTATCATATGTTAAAGAATGTTCAATTAAACTCGTGTTATTATCTGATAAATAGCTAAGTAATTTAAAATTATTTTTGTGAGGTCTAGTGTCATATATTTTTATATAATTCAAGGCACATTTTGATGTTTTTGTACAATATTTTAAAATTTCTAAATTTGTAACCGTTCACTGGACCACTTAGAAGTCAGTTCTGTTGTAGAGCATATATACATCATTCGCGTCTTCACTTTCAGTGAAGATTTTTATGAATAGTACGCCATCTACAAGTTAACTGGAAAAAACTTGCAAGCACGTTTTCTCATGGCTTATTATGTTCTAATGATAGGACAGTGCCTTTCAAAACAAAAGATACAACGGACGATTCCGACTACTATTGAACAATGAGAAGGAGAGAGATTTATCACTTTTATTTTTTTCATACAGGTTTGTGTTAAGTTGTGTATCGAATTTCCCAGCCGCAACTTGCGACAACTGAGTATGGTCCAACATCTATGAAAAGTACTTCGGAAGGACATGAAGAAAAAACCGCATTAAAACTGCAACACATGAAGGAAAGTAATTAAAAAAATATTTATTGAGTGTGTACCATATGGCATTAAGATAAAATGGTTAAATTTTCAAGTAGTTTGAGATTATAGGGCTGCAAAATTAATAGAAAAAGTTACTACCTATTGCAACCTAAGCAGTCTGTACCAAGTTAGGCAAGAGTTGAATCGGGATTGGAGGACAGAAGAGAACAACTTATTCGGTGCAACTCCTTAAGCTACTGTCAATTGGTTAGAACTTTATAGATGCCGGCAGGCCAGAATAACCATCGGGTACTCTCTGTATCGAAGAAGGTCAGAGCGTGACTTGGAACCTGTGCTCTCACTTTATCAAGTTGAAAGAAGATCATTTGCTACCTATGAATATAGAGTAAAATGAATGGCCTTCATAAGTCAGAAATATATCTATCCTCGTTCAAGTATTATAAATGTGAGCTAAATATCTATATTTATGTATATGAAAGAATGTATTAATATTTCTGTGTAATATCTTATAATTTCATTTTTATTTAAATAAGTTATCGCATATTGAAATGTGAACATAATTTTTTAGTGAACTATTATTATAGTATTGCATTAAACTTTAAACAAACTCCATTGTTAATTTTCTGGATGCTTACTAAACTGCACGAGAATAATTATTTATTTGATCTAAAATTATGCTTAAGCTGAATCAAAATTTAGATTTAATTTAGAAAATTAAAACAGCACTATACACAAATTTTAAATAGAAATTGTTCGTTGCTAAAAAAATTGGTATTTAGAAATATATTTTAATGCCTTTTGATATGTTATTATTATTTATGGAAATAATAATAAAAATATACATTGAATTTGTTTCCATTATTATATCGATAAAAAAATAAAGGGAAATATTATAAGTTTATTACATTTTATTAGTTTGTTTAATGATATTAATAATGTAAGAAGTTAGATAATTTTATATAGCTCTGACAATTGACTCAACATTGCGAAAAATTATCTCACAAAATGTGGTATTTAATTATGAAAACAAATTTTTCATTTTTTGTTTTATATCTTTCATAAATATTGTGTTTCAGTGAAATATTTATAATTTAATCAAATAAATTTTTAATAATAAAACTTCTAGTTTAACTGCTTTCGTTGTTTTAAACCTCAAAATTTTATTTTTTTCATTCTTTTTGGAGAATTTTCACCAGAAAAAGTAATTTATTTTATTTGATGACAAAAATTAAAAATAAACTGATTTAGTAAAAATTAACTGAATTTCCTAAGCAAAATCATTGGCTTTTCAAATGCTATTGTTTTGTATGAAAAGCTGTTTTTTAAAAAACCGTTAAAACAGGAATTTAATATGATGAGCAGAAGCCAAAACTAACTATGACTAATATGAAAATATAAATATGTTAGAATACTATTTTCTGCATTGTTGAAATTTTATTTCACTATGCTTTTTAGAAAGTGAAAGAAAAACCGAGCTGCAGTATTCACAATTACTTGTTACTTTTTATGAAACAAATGTTTGATTACATAAGGTTTTTGATTACAAATTTTATATAAGAAAATGACTGATATTAGAATTTTCAATTTTACGAATCCACCATTGAATAAGTCCTGACCAAGCAAAGAACATTTCTGTTGCTGAATGTTACTGAATTCTAGTTTCTCCATGAATAATTGTTTCCAAAGTAAGTGGCTCTCTTGTAACAAAAATAAGTGGTTTCACTGTCAAACCCCTTAAGGATAATGGTGTTACTAGATCACAAAACAACCCCCTCGCGTCGGACCTCACGTGCTATGCAGCAACTTAATATCTCTATTAGCAGGTAAGCATGGTGTTTAGTTCTTGACCCAACCAGGATATTCGACAGACCCTGAGCCTCGCATATGCCAACCCCCTGCGTCCCAATGTCCATGCCACCCACGGTCGCCCTAACCGCAACTTTAATAGTGGCATGTGCCAAGATCAAAATGAAGAAAAAAGAAAAGAAACCGAATATATCAGGGTGTACTCCTTGGAGATACAACAATAGAAGCAACAGTGAGTCAATAGTTTTGTAAGTATAATTATTCATGGGGGTCTGCTGTAGGCTGTGATTTATGGGGCTGAGATAGGCCCTGACTTCTCCTTAATGACAATGCTCAGTACCGCCCTACATACAGCCCGAATTGTGTCTTTTGAAAGTATACCTAAGGGGTGGCGTACGCCTATGTTCATCGTTTTTTGATCTTGAATTAATGGGAACATTGTATTCAAAGTTTACTTCTGAAGTTTTCTTGCTTTCGCGCAAAGGCAAATTAGAAAGTGTAACAGAATTAATCTCACAATGCTTTCAAAGGAAACTAATCGCAGAAATTAATCTGAAAAGAAATACAAAATATATTTGTTTAAACCATATTGAAAACGATTATAAAGAAAGCTCTCTTTTATATTTAAATTTATGTTTGCATTACAGTGAAAAATTAAACCTAAAATATAAAATAAGAAGGAAATTTGAATTGAATCATGTTTACACACAATTTAAAATTAACTATTAATCTGCATTATTCTCTCAGCAGAACATTTAAATTTGTTTTAAATGAAATTGAGAGTTTCGTATCTTATAGTTTTTTATTTTGAATTTTTATGTCAAATAATTTTGATTAAACATCAAAATTAAGTAATAGTTGTAAAAAAATCATATATCATGTAATATAAATAATTATACTTCTGTAACTTCACCTACACCTAAGCAAATTTAATTAAAAGCATTTATTTTTCTGTATCAATTTAGGTAAAATATCAAATGAATTAATTTTTAACATTAGAAATTTGAATATAGGAGAACTCAGATAAAATATAGGAAAATAGTAACAAAACAAATAATTTTATAATAAATATACTAAAATTTTAAATTAATAGTCAATTTTTCTTGTTACATTTTAGCATTAGAAGTAATATGTAATTTTTAATAAAATTTTTGTGTGAAAAAACATATACTAGTATCAAGTATCGGAAAATAGGCAAGTATGCTTAAAATACAAATTTAAGATATTTAGAAAATTGTATATAAAGAAATATAATATATTAAGGTCTATGTAGTGTTATATATAAAAAACATCTGTACACAAAATTTCTGTTTTTTTTTTTTTTTTTTTTTTTTTTTTACAGAAAAAAGTTTTTTTCTTAATTGCGGTTTGTATAAATTCATATGATCACAAAAATATTGTTTCTTATTATATGTACACAATATATAATTACATATTTTGTGCATTCATGTATATACACAACTTATGCTTACTTCATTAATAAATGTGCTTACAAAAAATTTCATAATAAATTATGATTTTTTATATTTCTTAATTCCAAGAAAATTTAGCCAAATGGAATAAATAAGCAAAGTTTATTGTAAAATTTTCTGAGTAAATTAGTTATTTTTACACCACAAAATGCTTTAAAAAAGAAAGGACTATAGGAATTTTTAATTTACGCATACATATAGACATATAATTAAAAGAAAATGCAATAAAAACAAGAAATAACAAAGACATAAAATTGGAAAATCAATTAGCATTAAAACAACTAAAAGAATGACCAAGCTATAAAGGAACCAGACTCAAGTACACAAAGCAATAGAGAAATATTGAAATAAAAGCTAGTTGTTTCATTGGTAGATTTGTTAGAGAGCATCGGCAATGGTGACTAAAAGTATGATGAATGATTAAAAAAAAGTTAATATAAATAAGGGATAAATTACATTTAAATTTATAATTACATTATCAATATCATTATTTTATGTAAATAGTTTAATAAAATAATATAAATATACGTTTATTATATGTGTATATTTGATTTTATCCCAAATAATATGCAATTTGTTTCATTATTTTGTGTCGAAAAAAAATTTATTTTTCTATTTTAATTGAGTTTTTATTTTCTTAATTTTATATCCCATATTTTTGTAACAACAATGTAATTTTGGTCTTATTTTTATCTTGCGCCGTCCAAATTTATTTATTTTAATATTCCTGATATATATATATATATATATATATATATCCAATTTTTTTCTTCAATTTTAGTTTAAATAAATGAATAGTTTTAAATAAATAAACAAACTAAGCTAAAATATTCTAGAATACAGTAATAACTTATTTTTTTAGAATATAGGGAGTAAATATGAAAATTTCTTCCAATACAATAAAAATAAGCAGTCTTTCCAAAATTTTGACGCATTTTTCCTAAGTGCCAAAATTAACAATCAAAGGCACGTCCTTTTATTGTCAATTTCATTTTTTAATTACTTTATAATAATTAAGAACTGTTGAAACTGGTTAAATTTTATTGATATAAATTATTTGAGAGACGAAAAAATATACAAAGTTTCAGTCTAAGTAAAACTTTTTCTGAAATATCTTAATCAATTCCATTATTACATCATTATATATTATCGTATATAAATATAAATCCATAGTATAATATGTACAAATTGATAAATCTTCCAAGATTCCTTATTAGAAATTATCAGAGAATGATAAAAAATACTTTTTAATTATATGAGTTTCCAAGAAACATTACAAAATTTTTAAAATACTAACTTAAACCAGTGCCTATAGACATCAACAAATATCGTCTTACATGATTTTAAATTTACTTTTCAATAATTACAAGCTGACAAGTTTTTCCGGAATTTATTGCTATAAAATATTCCAAAGCTAAAAAGGGAACAATAAATTTCCTTAAGTTATTTGAGTTTAACATAAATAAAGAAAATTTATTAAAATATTATCTTAAAAAATACATTTTTTGAAAAAGCATGTCATCTTCGATAACTTCAAATTCATATCTTAATAATTTCAAATTAATTTGTAATTGAAGCACTACTAAATATCATTCAAAATGTAAAACAATGTGATATTTTATGATTTATATAAGAAAATGTAAAAAAAGAGAAAATGTAATTTTAGCGGTTCATTATTGTCACATGAGTTTTCATCAGAAATTGATTCAGATTAATTTTTTAAGAACCTAATTATTAGATTAATAACCTTGAAACGCGACTAAAATCAGAGCTACAGTTGCAGCGCATGATTAGAAATACTCGCTACATCTGAGCTTGATTTGAAAAAAACTACAAGGAATAGAGCATTTTTGGAAGCAGATTTTTGTGGAATCCCACTGTCCACCCACGACCTGTCTTTCACCCCTCCGTCTTTTGGCAGATGAGGTCATCGGGTCCGGAAGGGGAGGACCAACTTGTGCATTCATAATAGGACAAGTCGGTTCTAAAGGAAACGATAATGTCCTCGATAATGATAATTGACTAATGATTGTGAGTGGGCATCTTTTTATTTTCTAAGCAATGGTTGTAACAATAAGGGAGGAGATTGGTGCCTTGGCACCTGAGAGCAACGATCCGAAGAAAAAATATCAGAAAAGCAAAGAAAAGCACAAATTAAGAAAAAGAATAATGAAACAACAAAAATAAAGTGGTGAAAAATGAGCCACGTCAAATTTAGAAGCAATATTATTGGTGTCTTCTTTATTTGTTTATCTACGAAGTAGAAAAACATAATCGCGAAATTCTGGAATGCAAGCTTCTTACGGAACCAACCATGTATTTACATGTTACTAATTATTGTTTATTCGAAATGGATGCTTACGTATTTATTTAGAATTTTAATAGGAATGTTAATAAATATGAATTAATGTTAAATTCCCAAGATGTGTTAATGAACATTAACTAATGTAATAAATGGTAGGATCTAAAATATATTTTTAACTAACATTTATTTCATGTTAAATTTATTTAACGTTTTATGCATGTAATACTATATTGTTGCGTATATTTCATTATATACTTATGCACAACTTTACTTACCTATGTTTACTCGTATTCACAATATATGTATATATATATATATATATATATATGTGTGTGTGTGTGTGTGTGTGTAGAGAGAGAGAGAGAGAGGCAAAAGTTCATTAAAACTTTAAAATTGAATGAAAATAAAAGAATAATGACAAAGATGTGCATTTTGCTATAAAAGGGTCATTAAGAAGTAGGATTTTGCTTAGAAACATGTAAAAATGCTCCAAGTTCAGCTTATTTTTCATAGTTGGATTATTTTTTGAAGTATCGTGTCCAAAATATAGTTGAAAATGTGATCAGTTATCCTGTAAGCACTATCCACTCTTTTGTGTCGATAAAGTCAATTTTGCATTAAATCGAACAGACGTGTTATCTGTAATTAGCTTTACGTGAAATACGCAGCGGTACACCATGCCAATCCAATGAAACCATTCTTGGAAATATTTCGTGAAGCCTGAAGTATCAATCGAGTCTGCAAAGCCATATGACCTCCTCGATCACTTGATCTCAAACGGCCGATTTCTGAGATCTTGTTATTTGAAAGCATTTGTGTGTCGTTCATACCCTTCAGTCTTAGTTGATCTCAAACGTTTTACATGTCATAAGTTCCAGCAATTCATTTTGACGCGTTGAACACTTCGGTAATGAATATCATGAATTGCTTCAGAAATACAAAAAAATATCTGACATTCCTGCTATTCCATGGCTTCTAAATAATATGCAACTTTTTTTGACTTCTTTCTTAGGAAATTTCAAATATATGGTTAGATTTTATTTATACTACTCAACGAGTATTTTTTTTTCTTTTTGTATACAAGAATAATTTTTTTGCATATGTACCAGACTGGGATCTACATTAATACTTTTCCAACAAAGCGTAATAGAAAAAATACACTACTGGTCACCGTAAATGTAACATCCTGAAGGAAGCATGGAAATAACATGAAATTTATAACATGCATTAGTAGAGGTGAGATATGCAAATGGTAGAATTTTGACACAGACGCACATCACACGCGCTTATTGCGCTACTTCAAAGTGTTAAGGCTTAGAGATTTCGACGATTTTGAGTTCATCAATTATGTTTTTCTTGTTGTTTTTTCAGAAAAAAAAGATTAATTATGCCTTGTAGAAAACAACGCTCATTTTTGATCAAGGATTCGAGTTCGACAGAGGAAGGATAGCGGTCTACTGAGATTGTGGATTATCTTTCAAGGAAATCGGCAGTCGTGTTGGACGAATCCAAAGAACTGTAATGTGAATATGTGATCGTTGGATGCAGGAGGGTACGAAGGACCGACGTGGTCGATCGCATCCATTTCATTGCACCACTTCACGTGAGACAGGCAAATTATGCGCATGGCAGTATAGGTCTCTCAGTCACATCACTAAACATAGCAAAGCCCATTTAGTCTTTAACGTATCATCCAGTAACTGGGCACACTATTCGACACCTCTTACTACAGAGTGGTCTGTTCGCAAGATATCCATTGCTTCATCAACCCTTGACCCAGAACAATAAACATCTCCGCCGCCAATGGTGCGATGGAAGAAGAATGTAAACAGTAGAATGGAATGGAATTGTCTTTACTGAATAGTCACGCTTTTGTCTGCAACACCACGATCATCGCATTCGTTTCTGGAGACATCGTGGAGAGGGGATGCTAAACAACTGCGTTATATACAATCATACTGAACTAAATTGGATATTATATTTCAACAGGATAATGCACAAACACACATGGTACGCATTGTCTAAGTGTTCTTCGTAAATCACCAGATTATATTGCTTCCCTGCCCGGCTCACTCTCAGGAACTTTCACCGATAGAAAACATGTGGTTCATGGTTGCTCAACTATTAACACAGATTACATCCCTATCTGCCACACCAGATCAACTTCGACAAAGTGTGGAAGCTGCTTAGTCTGCTGTTCTCCAGGATCACATCCAAAGTAACTTTGAGTCAATGCCGAGGTGTGCGGCAGCGGTCCAACAATGGCGACTGCTCTAGTAACTGATTTTGGCAAAAACCACAATTCACAGAACTCTATAAATTTAATCATTTGATACTTGGTGTTATCTACAAAAGAATTTTTGTTGTGATATCTCTTGCTTTTTTTACTGATGTAATTTAGGTGGTCAACAATATAATTATCATTCAAAGATAAAACATATATTTCAAAGAAAAAAGTTGAACTTAATTTAAAATGTTGTTTAGTCTTTTAAAAAATATTATTTCTTTAATATAGATGATAAAATATATTCATTGAAACATCTTGTTAAATTGTTATAATACTTCTTATTTTTCCTATTATTAATCATTTTTAAATTTCACTTATTCTAAATATACGAATTTTAAAAGATATACACAAATTTTTTTTCAGTTTCTAATTATTACAATATAAATATAAAATCTCTCGTTTTAACTTAATCTAAATAGATTTATAAGCGAATATTTTGAATACAATATATCCTGGGAAACATTATTAAATACGTCCACAAAAAAAAAAATGGTCTAGAGCACTTTTCAATATTTATTCTTTTTTTAAAATTTAGTTTTGAATTTTCATGCGTATAATTCATGTGGAAATATTTTAAAATGTGAATGATTTTGCTTACAAAATAAAACAAAATATATCAAAAAATAATTTAAAATTGAAATCGAGGAAACTTATATAATTTGTAATATTTCTTATTATATATAAGTCATTTCTTCAAAATTAGCAGAGCAAAATACATGAAAATATCCACAACTTCAATTGTTATTTGAATGCGCGAGACATTTGTATTAATGAATAGTTATAATATGATGATATTTTTCAACTAATGCATTATTTGCCCTAATGAATAATGCATAAACGACACTCATTTGCATCAGGAAACTATCATCAGATCTCCGAAGCAGGCTAACCAAAACTAAAAAAATTCTATTATAAAGATATACTCTGCATCATATTTGAATACCTTTTGTTAATAAGCATTTTATATTTAAAAGTCTGCTGTCAAAGCGCTTTCCGCGTTGTTTGCTTTCAATTGTCTTCCAATTTCTCTTTTCTCTTTCGAGTGGGACGCTTATAAGCCCAATAACTGGGGTAATGCCTTCGCCGATGAAAAGCAAAATGGCTCTTTTCATGCAATGAGTTGGTGTAAATGCTTTCAATCCTCATCATTTATTCCAAAAAAGCGAAAGTTCGACTAATATATTTCTTAATAATTAACCCTCACCGTCTCATAATGAACCGCAACTACACCTTCACCTTTGACCTCACCGTTGTCCTCACTATTTTTCGGAAACCCACACTCTTCAAAAAGGAATAACCCCTACGCGGGCTCATTCTAGTAAAGATTCGATTATTTCGACCTCGAACTATTGTCCGGATGAGCACAAGTCATCGAATCTTTCAGAACCATAATTCTCACCTAATCATCAATAATCGAGAGAGCCTACGCCGATGTGCTTTTTGGAAAGGAGTTATTTTTCTCTCTTAGCAACTTATCTTCCCACATCCATCAAGAGATCGTCTTTTGTCTCCCCAATCAGAGAAGTTATGATTCTTTTTGTCCTCAAAGGGTACCTATTCGCGGCAGCACCCTTCCATTCAACACGCCCTGCATTGAAGAAGCTCAGAAAAGGATTGGTAAAATAAAATGTAAAGGATGAATGATTCACACTGTTGTAAAAAAAATGCGTCCAGAAACAGATATTTTGTTTCGACTGATCCAAATATGAATGCAAATTAAAAATTCGTGATTAATGAAATTATCCTGCTTTGATACCTTTTATGGTGTGGACTGTTTTACCTTAATAGAAGAAACTCAAAATATGAGTCAGTGGTAATAATGTATTTTTAATTTTACTCAACAGGTGGCTAGATTTTCCTCTTTGAATTTTACTTTTAAAATAAATGAATAGAAATTTGCGCAAGATTGTTGACTGAGTAAATAAATATGGACCTAATTTAATAGATTTATATTCAATTTATCCCTTAAAATTGACTTTTCTGAGAGATAAATGTAAGCCATTCAGTTATCTATTTAGGAAAAGGAGGAGGATGGACAGCTATAACAATAAATCCCAAGCCTTTGATTTTAAGAAAAAGTTTCATTAAAAGAAAAAATACTACAATGTGACTTATAGTGACCTAGTGCATGTCTTTCTATGAGAAATGTCCCTGGTTTGATACCGGTTACAGATAAAAAACATGGATGTTATATTTCTACTTTTTACATAGACATCTGCCAAGGCAAATTTTCTGTTTTTTTTTTTTTCTCTTATGACTGATTTATGCAACTCATAATCTAAGAAAGGTTCTCTCAGGTGATAAAAATACGTGATTCATGTCAAAAAGATAAAGATTTCCGTTTCTAAGTTGTTCACAGTAATATTGCAAAATACACTACTGGCCATTAAAATTGCTACACCAAGAAGGCGACATGCTACAGACGTGAAATTTATACGAAAGGAAGAAGGTGCTGTGATATGCAAATGATTAGCTTTTCAGCGCTTTCAGACAAAGCAGGCGCCAGTAGTGACACCTATATTGTGTTTAAATGAGGAAATTGTTCAGCCGGTTCCTCATACACAAATTGCATTTGAACGTTCTTGCCTGGTGAAAAGTTGTTGTGATGCCTCGTGTAAGAAGGAGAAATGCGTACCAGCACGTTTCTGACTTTGATAAAGGTTAAATTGTAGCGCACCGGGATTGCGGTTTATCTTATCGCAGTATTGCTGCTCGCGTCGGTCAAGATCCAATGACTGTTAGCAGAATATGGAATCGATGGGTTCAGGATGTAATGGGTAATGGATCGTGCAACCATGTCACGAGCCGTGAGTCAAGAAACGATGTTGTTTGGAAGACAACAAGTGTCTGCATGAACAGTTCGACGACGTTTGCAGCAGCACTGACTCTCAGCTCGGAGACCATGACTGCGGCTTCCCTTGACGCTGCGTCATAGACAAGAGCGCCTTCAATGGTGTAATCAACGACGAACCTGGGCGCACGAATGGCAAGACGTCATCTTTTCAGATGAATCCAGGTTCTGTGTACAGCATCATGATGGCGCATCCGTGTTTGGCAGCATCGTGGTGAACGCACACTGGCAGCGTGCATTCGTCATCGTCATACTGGCCCATCACCTGGCATAATGGTATGGGGTGCCATTGGATACACGTCTCGGTCATCTCTTGTTCGCATTGACGGTGCTTTAAACAGTGCACGTTACATTTCTGGTGTGTTACGACCCGTGGCTCTACCCTTTATTCGAGCACTGCGAAACCCTACGTTTTAGCAGGATAATGCCCGACCGCATGTTGCCGGTATTGTACGGACCTTCCTTGATACGGAACATGTTCGACTGTTGCCCTGGCCAGCACGTTCTCCAGATCTTTCACCAATAGAAAACGTCTGGTCAATGGTTGCCGAGCGACTGGCTCGTCCCCAAACGCCAATCACTCTGGTTGATGAACTGTGGTATCGTGTTGAAGCTGCATGGGCATCTGTACCTGTACATGCAATCCAATCTCTGTTTGACTCAATATCTATTCGTATAACTGCTGTTATTACTGCCAGAGGTGGTTGTTCTGGGTACTAATTTCTCAGGATCCATCCAGCCAACTTTTTTGAAAATTTAATCACTTGTTATTTCTAGTATTATATATTTGTCCAATTAATATAATTTTTTTATCTGTACTTTTTCCTGGTGTAGCAATTTTAATGGCCAGTAGTGTATTTAATGAAAGCATTATGTTAAGACACCAAATTTGAAAAAACAAATATGAGTAAAAAGGAGATTTCTGACAACTATAATTATACAAACAGAAAAAGGAGATAAATATGCAAACTATCAAATTAAAGACAAAATTTGAACATTCAGACTCTATTTTAGTCTAATTTAGTTAATCAACTAATTAGCAATCTATTAAGTTAGAAACTAAATGGTGCAGAGTTAGAAAATAAGACATTTAAAGATTTGCACACAGTTATTATTTTTGGCGTAATAATTTCAGTTTAAAAAATGCGTCAATAAGTTAATGTAAGTTTTTTCAATCATGTTTTTAAAATCTTTTTTGTTTTCCTTTCCATGAAATATAAAAATAAAAAACTATCAATTCATTGATAATTTTGCAGACTTATTTTATTAAAATTATTTTTCATGGAAATTTTTTAAGTGCATTCCAAAAAACACGAGCATTTAAATGAGATAGGAAT